>OX439003.1:15697254-16288441 GCA_949316495.1 Amphiduros pacificus | reverse complement strand
TGTTTTAAAGCTTTCAGTCTCATGAAATCATATTTATCTCGGTGTAGCATAGCTTCTGCAGTGATGGGGTGAAATTTTCTGTCATTCGGTCTGTCAAATTTGATCTTCTCTGAAATGACTGGTCAGAGTTCTTGGCTCATAAGAAGGGAATATGTATTTTCAGGGGACCTTTCTGTCGATTTTCCATAAAGCTTAGAATCTTTTTCATTTTGTTTTAATTTCTTTCAAAAATCTAGAAGTTATAACTGCGTTGTCAGGGAGGCTGCCATTTTCAATAATTTGACAAAAAATAGCCCATCAGAATTAAAAAAACAAGTTGGAGACAACTTTAATATGTAACATGCATCTTGGTTGGTCAAAACTATCATCTGCTCAAGTCTGCCCTGGAAAAGATTTAAATGATCATTTATGAAGCAATTTCCAGAAAATGTTCACAAACATATGGTCTATATCTTATTTATAACAGTCTAAAATTTGGAAGTGGTGCCATCTTGTAACTATCCTTTGTGCAAGAAAACCCTTCATTCAAAGAATTGACCCCAAAATGTTCATAGTGGTGCCATCTTGTGACTGTCCATTGTGCCAGGAAAACTCTTCATTAGGCATAACTCACATCATGGGACCCCTTTCAACCCTCATAAAAATCTGAAGACCATTGAATTGCACTAGATATTTTTAGCTTAGAACAATAGATTATTATCAAATATCAAATTATAATCCAAATGTTGTAAGTAGTACCTTCTTGTAACTGTCCATTGTGTTGTATCAGAGAAATCCTCCATTTCTCACATCATGAGACTTTCAACCCCCACAAAGAAAATTTGGTGGACTATAAATTTCCTGCATTATTGATTTTTCATTAAGAATATAAGCAACCATTTTATAAAATTACATTAATCTAAAAAGTTGCAATTGGTGCCATCTTTCATGTAATGTGTGGAAATAAAAACCATCTTACTTTATGACATTTTTTTGTTTTGTCAAAATAAATCATTAAAGAATTCAGATTGGAAAATAATGAAATATTTTTATGACCCTTTCAACAACTAGTTACTACCTCTGCAGTCATTGCCCTGTTTTTGATCTCATTCAATGTTTGGAAATCCCCGAGTCATAAAAAATCAAATCTGTATTGCCCAACATTAGGTCATAATCTGTAATCAGGTGTCTGGCACATGTACTGACCAATCAGTACAACTGCTAGTACAAAACAAATCTATTATATTCATTCCCAAAATGAGTTGACAGCCAGATTTTTCTGAATACTGATGACCTGTGCTCAATTCTGTGTGCACCTTTATACTTTTATTGGCAGGGACTGATATGATAGACAAGTCCTGCTATGGAGGGTACAACTATGGACATAAACCATAAAAGGCACAGATCCTGTGTCTACCATCTGTGCTAGTGGGGACGGTATGTACAGATTGGTCACAAAAACGTTTTGTAAAATGTCAAAATATATCATAAAATGACTCCAGTTGGTCGAAAATGACTCCAGTTATTACTCAAATCCATATGGTCTGAAATAACTTATATGTTGCCAAATACAAGTCACAACCCAGTACATTGTATATACATATACATTGACAGGGACAAATACCCAAAGAGGTAACAAACACACACGCAGAGTGAATAATCTAAAGGTGACGCCACTCTTGAACCACTACTCATGCAGAAAATAGTTTGTTTTCTCCAAAAAAATATTTTTGTGTGCTTAATCCTTCAAAGGTTCCAATATATAATATTATCAATCTGAACACATTGAGAGAGAGAAAAACACAAACATAACCCCATGGGTTGATAGCTCTGCTGACTTGAATGAAAACACATGAACTGAGTTAAAGTGCAATAAGCAACCAGGTTATGGTTTTCCATACAAGATCCTAATTCAGTTTTGATGAGATATTCATTAATATTTTGTAAATCATTAGCATGTTACCAATGCAATATTTCATGCACAAAATTTGTGATTTTTTGAAAAATCTAATAGCTATCACTAAGTTGTCATGTTCACAAATTTTGAATTCAAGGTCAATGTGTCAAGGTCAAAGGTCACATGACTAAGAAAGTATGATGAGGCACAGCTATGACCTAAGACATTTCTGTATACCAAGTTTTAATTTCTTCTTATAAGTAGTTGCTGAGATATACCCCTTACAAAATTTGTGACATCAAGGTCACTGCATTAAGGTCAATGGTGACATCACTAAGATTTGAAGGAATCTGAATCTTCAACTCTCTATCTACCTCTGTATTAAATATGAAACAAATATTACTTGTAGTTTTGGAGGAGAAGATTTTTAAACATAGTGTTAGTATATAACAGATATGAAGTGTTTTTTATTCAATTCTGATGGTTTTTGTTTGTTTGTTTGTTTGGGGCTTTACATCACTTTGAACATTATTTCAGTCATTTCATGATGAGACCTACTTGTAGCAGATATAGTGCTGCCTCACTGAATTGTCATGTCGCAGGTCCTTGACATGACAACCCACCCGGTCACAGATTTACAAGGACAACGGGTTAACCCTTTAGGCACGGGCTTCAGCTCATATGGGAAATTGTATCACGAGTTCAATCTCGGCATGGCCAGGGTTCGAACCCACAACCTTTGGATCACCACAGAGGAACTGGTGCTAATAAGCTGGTACTCAAACCAACTGCACCACGGCCCGTGGCCATTCTGATGGTTGTGATGTGGCATGTTTACAAATTTTGAATTCAAGGTCAATGTGTCAGGGTCAAAGGTCACATGACTAAAATTGTATGACAAGGTACAACTTTAACATAAGACATTTCTGCATACCAAGTTTTAATATCCTGTAATAAGTGGTTGCTGAGATATGCTCAGTACAATATTTGTGACCTCAAGGTCACTGCACTAAGGTCAATGGTGACATCACTAAGATTTGAAGGAATCTGAATCTTCACCTATATATCTACCTCTATATAAGATATGAAAGATGTAGTACTGGTAGTTTTGGAGAAGAAGATTTTTAAAGAAATGTTGACAGACGGATGGACAGACATTTTCCCCCCTCCTAAAGCTCTGCGAGCTAAAGTCTCAGCAGAGCTAAAAAGCAGCTTGGGCAACGCTAAGTTCACTATTGATGCCTGGTGGAGTATTTCACTGTATGTCACTATATTTTCAAAATATCCGAGCTGTGCTGCCATTGCCTTTTGGTAATATTTTTGAATATTTCTTTTAAATTGCTTCAAAATAATTATTTAGTATTCACCTACCGTATTTACTCGTGTATAAGACGAGGTTTTTTTACAAAAATCCTTAGTTAATGTTAGGGGGATGGTCTTATACACGAGAGCAACCTGTGGACGAGGATTTACGCCCAAAAAATATGGCACTACGAGTTTTCATTACGAACATTCTTATTTTCGAAATAAAGAATATCGGACATAGCGGTTTGATTTAAGGTCTATAATCCACAATCAGTTTGAAGCATCGGGAGAGAACTTCGGGTGGTCTCGTATATTTACGTAACTGCCTTTGGCACACATGGTGGACAAACTCGTTTGCATGAGATTTTTAAATACTCAACTCTTTTAGTGATAATTCATATTTTATGCCATGATTATGTCTAAAATGTTCCAAAAAAGTTTGATTATTCTTTGGATGGCATTAAATAAAGAAAATATAAATATTTGATATAAGTCACCAGCTGCAAAAACTGAGTCGAACCCGTTTTAACTAGTGAAAAATTAAGACTAGCTGGTTAAGTTTACTTTTTCTGTGCTAAATTAACAAATAACATTACTTTGAACACATTTAAGCCAAAAAAACATAAGTCTGTCCCAGTTTTTCATTGTGGATTATAGACCTTAAGTCTTATACTCGAGTATTTTCGGTAAATACGATGTCCAGATTTTCGAAATAACGGAGCTGATCGATTTTAATTGCGTTTTAAATGATAAATAAAGGTATTTACCCAATATTATCACAAATTCGCTTTGCAGGTCAAGATCAGAAGAAAACCATCCATTCATTTTACATGCATTACGCAATACTAGCGTGAAAGCATTTCTGTCAAAATGGGAAGACACGACTCAAAGCAGTGGAAACAATGACGGAAAAACTGTGAATGCAGATAATTGGAATCAGTGAAAACAAAGTGAAAACAAAGCATTTCGAAATAATAGACATCAAACATAGCAGATCGATTTTAAGGGTATTTATGGGTGTTGGTAGTGAGTGTCCTCTGGTGGCAGATTTTCTGAGGGAACTACTTTCTTTTTACGCCAAAATGGAACATTTTCAAAAAAGTACGGGAAAAAAGCTCAACTGTCAAAAAGAGTTCCTTTTTCATTAAAACTTTCAAGTCATGAAATGACATTTTATGGTTTTCATTTTTGTAATAAAATTATTGATTTATTATTTGAAAATCACAATGGAATTTCTTTTATTATATTGAAAGCTTCATATCTTTTTAACTCATAAAATGTGGCGTAGTAATATGTCACTGCTCCAAAAGTTTTTTTGTTATGTCAAAATGTTAAAGGGAAAAAGTTCTGCAGATTGTGGGACCATAATATTTCCAATCAACTTTGTAAAAGTGATCTTAACAATATTTACTGTGATCCTAGTGAAACAGATTTTCTATTTTACAAATACATTGAGAGAAAAATAGAGGTAAAGTACACACTTGATCATTTCAAAAATTTGATTTTTTTCACCTCCCTTCACATATCTGATTGCCAAACATCCTTTTTATTTTCAAATTACACAAATTACACAAATCAAAATGAGAAAATCTGTTTCACTAGGATCACAGGGAATTTCCTTCCCAATGAAAAGAAATAAACACAGCTAAAAACAAGCCTACTTGTGTTTTGTAATCAGCAGAACTTATTTGCTTGTCTTCTTCATTTCTCATCAAAACTATCATCAAGGAAAATTAGGACAAAATACTATTTTGAAAGAAATATACTTGTAATCATACCTTATATTTCAAATATTGAGGTGTTTAAATATTAATTCATGTCATTAATGCTTTTAATTTGATAGGGAATGTATTTTTAAACCATAAATGTACCAATTCCCATCAAGTACAATATTTTGGTAATTTACTCTTCTGCCACTAGGGGGCACTCACTACCAACACCCATAAATACCCTTAATTGCGTTTTAAATGATAAACAAAGGTATTTACCCATTGTATGTAACGTCTTTGATCGAGCTGCTTTGGTGAATGATTTGTAAAGTGAAGTGCTAGGAAGCATATTAGTGTTTGAGTGCGGTTTACATATTTTCAGTCAGGCTTTCCTGTGCATCCCACGAGGATTGCATGTCCCAATCTCTGCCTAAAAGATGCCTAATTTCCATTTCTCTTGTTTATGTTTTATTGTGACACAATCAGGCTAAGATCAGACAGGTTATCCTGAGCAATGAGAAAGAGAATCCAGCATGGTATCAGCTAAAATATCCAAGATCTGCTGAGTCACATCACTCACCAGTATGACGGGCCATTCGGGGATAGCTATTATGAGAGGCCATTCGGGTCATATTAGAACCAATCAGATTCTAAGGATAAGTATCTAGCGCGCAAGCATGCGCAGAACATGTTAGAATCTGATTGGTCCGTAGCGCGTTTCCGGTTTTTTGATTGGTTCCTAGCGCGTATCCGGTGTCTGACGTAGTTATAAAGCAGCCAATCAGAGCGCTTCTAACAAAATCCACTGAATGCCTCTCATTGGCTGCTTTTGATCACGTGGTACAAAATGGCATCAACAACACACGTGGCCTCAACACACTTTGCAGACAGGAATTTAGCAGATTTCGTGATAATTATATCAGTTTGACGCGTTTAGGAGCATGATAAATCTTTAAATACTTCTCAGATAAGTTGTTTAGTTACGTGAGTTTACTTTGTTATTAGATTTAAGAAGTGTCAGTCTGATTTATAACTAAAACAATGGTAAATGCAGGGTAGCATCGATGTACATTTCATGTTCCTACTGTACATGTATAATATTTGTACAAACATTTTGGGTTTTGTTTTTTGACTGAGAAGTAGGACCTGTCAGAAAAATTCACGATGTATTTATATGATTATGATTTTACTTTAGATTTCTTAAATATGATTATGAGTCTCTTTCATCTTTTACCAGATAGTATGGGCACATGATCACCATTCATCACTCAACGTCACCAGCCATGGCCAGTATGTTCAGCATGCATGCATCACTCACGTCATCTAGTATATACAGATGATCACTGTGACTCACTGAACGTCACCAGCTAGTATGAACATATGATCACCATGCATCACTCATCATCACCAGCGAATATGAACAGATGATCACCATGCATATCACTCATCATCATCAGCGAGTATGAACAGATGATCACCATGCATATCACTCAACGTCACCAGCGAGTTTGAACAGATGATCACCATGCATCACTCGTCATCAGCGAGTATGAACAGATGCTGAAGAAGCTTTGTGGTGAAGAAAAGAATTGAATGTTCCATTTTTAGCTCTGCTGACTTCTTTGAGGGAAAATGTCTGTCCATCTGTATGTCAACAATTTCTTTAAAAATCTTCTCCAAATTATCAGTGATATATGTTTCAAATTTTATAGAGATGTAGATATAGAAGTAAAGATTCAGATTCCTTTAAGTCTTAGTGATATCACCATTGACCTTGCTGTAGTGATCTCAATGTCACAAATTTTGCATGCAGAATATCTTGGCAACCACGTAATAGAACATTTTCAAAAAAATTGCTCAAACTGTCAAAAAAAATTCCCTTTTAATTTGCATTTTTTAAGTGATCATATTGGCCATTGAAATACAACTGCAGTGCATAAATAATATATAATCAGACCTCAAAATTTAGAAGTCAAAATAATTTCCAGCAATGAAACAGATCTAGAAATATGTGTCAAATGCTTTCAAAACATTTTTTTTCAATTATGTCAAACAAAGTTTAGCTCAACATTACTGAATATTAATAATATTCAACCAATTGATATTGTTACTGGTCATTGGTTAACAAATAAATAAATAAATTTTCAATGTAAAAAAATATGGAAATATCAACTAAAAATAATTCACAGATATTTTAAAAGTGTCATCTCAATGTTCCATTTACAGTTTGAAAACCCTTAAACTTCATGCCATAATGTTTAGGGCTAGCTTATAAGTGTCTTGAAACTGATATGAGTAGAGCAGGCCATATTTCAGACACTATACCCAGTTAAGTTATGTTTGTTGATTTTCTTCAATTAAAGTAGGAATTGTGGGATGGGAAGCTGATGTAAATGCAAGTCTCTATTTTACAGCCATAAGTTTTGCCATTAATCATATTTTCAATGGATGTTATTTGTGTAGAAGAAAGGACATCAGCTGTTATACATATACAGATATAGGAGGAATATGTGTGCAGGAGATGCATGCGGGGCGCAATGACGTAGGCAGCCTGCTGACCCAGTTCTAGGTCAAGGGAGTAGGTTAATTACCCTGGGGGTTCAAAGATCTTAGATTATAGCTAAACTAAACATCAGACTGCAGAAAAAAATGTCAGATGTTTCTCAGAGGTATGAAATCTAAAGATTTACCACTTAAAAAAATTCTTGTCATATGACTTTTAAGGTCAATGGTGACATCACTAAGATTTGAAGGAATCTGAATCTTCAACTCTCTATCTACATCTGTATTAAATATGAAACAAATATTACTTGTAGTTTTGGAGGAGAAGATTTTTAAACATAGTGTTAGTATATAACAGATATGAAGTGTTTTTTATTCAATTCTGATGGTTTTTGTTTGTTTGTTTCTTTGGGGCTTCCCAGCTAACAAAATTACCTTGTGACAACGTTGTGACAACATCAGGTTTTGGTTGTGACAACGTTGTGGAATTACGTTGTGAGGACGTAAATTTGTGGACTCCGGATTACGTTGTGACAACGTTGGGTTTTTGGTTGTGACAACGTTGTGGAATTACGTTGTAAGGACGTCAGTTTGTGAACTGGATAACGTAGTCACAACGTTGAGGTTTTGGTTTTGCATAAAATTGTACTAACACTCTTAATATATGTAAACATGATAACAAACAAGTTCATTTTTATTAATTGCTCTTTATTATAAAACTTCTAAAACATGGCTAGACTCAGACATATTGCGGCCTCCCCATAATCATCCATAGAAAGAGTGTATTCTGGGCTACTGCCTGCGCTGCTAACTTGATTGTGTGATGGGGTGCGGGATGGGGTGGTCTCTGGTGTATGTTCTGCATTTGGTCTCTACAAAATATTGATAGATAAATATTATTGCATTGAAATGTGTTCAGAAATGTAGTTACTCGGAAAATATTTTACATTAATCAATTGAATAAAAAGCAGATTTTAAAAACTGAATATGCAATTTAAACAACTCATCTTTTTTGTGAAGCGGCTGCCACCTTTCTTTGCTTGTAGCATGTTTCAGAAATTCACATATCTTGTGATCGATTGCAGAGGCCTTTTCCTTGTGGCTTTCGATGCAAGTTTCTGCAAATAAATATTGATTGTTTTCAACAATTATTATGGAAAGCAATTTGCCTATATTCTAATTCATATAATGGGCTGACCTGGTCTTTTTCTGTGCATATATATATATATATATATATATATATATATATATATATATATATATATATATATACACACATATAATATATATATATATATACATATACACATATAATATATATATATATATACATAGATATATATATATACATAGATATATATATATACATAGATTTATATATATACATATAAATATATATATATATGTATGTATGTATGTATATATATATATATATATATATATTAATATTGATATATATATATATATATATATATATATATATATATATATATATATCTTGCCTGATTTTAAATTATGTATTTAATGTTTCTAAAGAATTAAAAAAATGTATTCAAATTTCAAGTTTCTTAACATTTATAGTTCATATGAGGAATCTATGAAAACTAGTTTTCCCCATCAGAGGGCAGTAGAAACGAACATTAGTACCAAAACTGACACTAGGGGGCAGATTAAGGATTCAAATTTATGGATATCCAACTGTCATTTTATACTGTGCAAACAGCCAAAATTCATGAATTTGAAATTTGTTTCTTCCTTATAATACCCTTTTAAATGTGAAATAATATAAATATGTTCAACTTTGTATGAACAGAATTTTGTATTCCTCCTCCCAAACCAAGTCTGGCCAGATCACCATGCATGCAATTTCAGTCGATGTGGCTAAAATATCAACGAAAACATTCTTTAAATGTTCCCATTTTGTGCTACAAACATTCATGTAACTAAACATTCAATTTACATACCTTGATTTGTTGATTAGCAGCAGAAATTCAGCAGAAAAGATTGATGGTTGAATTTTGGCAGTTGACCATGTGGTATATTTTAAACAGAGACTACTTCCGCTTCCTGTTTAAACTGCCACTAGGTAAAAAAACACAAGGTGGCTCCACGTGTAAATGCATCCAAGTTTCTGCTCTGAAAGATTTCCCAATTTTTCCAATTAAAAAAAATATCTCTGGAAAATTATAATTTAATATTATATTTTAATCTATAATGCAAATAAAATATGATTTTGAGGCACACTTTTTTTGGGAGAAAATCTTAGAAAAAAAATCGAAGTCCAATTAGTAGATATTAGATATGTTCCATGGTTCGATTTAAAAGTTTTCAATTTTGTCACAACGTTGTCACAACATGAGAATCACGACGTTGTATTACAACGTCCAGGCAACGTCCTATCAACGTCGTATCATGATGTTGTAAATAGGTTGAGATCTGACGTTGGTACTCAACGTTGTCACAACGTTGTCACAACGTAAAAGTACATTACCAGATAACAACCTTCTCACAACTTGTAGCTACGTTGTGTGTTTGCTGGGTTTACATCACTTTGAACATTATTTCAGTCATTTCATGATGAGACCTACTTGTAGCAGATATAGTGCTGCCTCACTGAATTGTCATGTCGCAGGTCCTTGACATGGTGGCCATTTTTTTCACTTTTAAAATGGCCACCAAGCGTCAGTTGAAGCTTGAATGGTAGCAGAGCCGATATCTCAAGAAAAACCAACTCGTCTTATATTCAGAAATTGTTTTTTCCCCAAGCAAAATAACCTCCATTTTGGGGGGTCGTCTTATACACGAGTCGTCTTATACACGAGTAAATACGGTAGTTTGTAGGTCAATGTGGTAAATGTAATGTTTCCAATGTTGGGTTGGTCCATCATCCCTATATTGCATTATTCCAGCAGTCTCAAATAGAGTCTATATTATAGACGAGGAGGATGAGGCACTGGATGTTTAACCCTGATGCACGATAATTCAGTTTGTCATTGTATTTCTCAAATTTATCAAAAATTCAACAAAAACTCACCCTCCCCTTTTTGTTATGTCTTTGAACAAAACGCTTCATAAATAATAATTATATTTTTCCAGAGCAGAATTTTGGCTGATCAAAAGCATGTTACATAGAAATTTTGGCCCCAACTTGGTAACTTGATTCTCATTGACTAATATTTGTAATGTTATTCAAAATTTTGATGAAAATCATAACAAAATGGGGACAAAATCTGAGCAAAATGGATAGGATTGGTCCCCTGAAAATACATATTTTCTATTAATTGCTAAGAACTCTGGCCATTAGTTTCAGAGAAGATGAAAATTGACAGACCAAATGACAGAAAATCTCTCTCACCATTGCAGAGTCTATGCTATGCATAGCTAAAAATATAAGCAATTGGCCTTGAAGCTATGCTGACCATTGCCTTTTTGTAATGTTTGGAAACATTTTGATAGCTTATGTGTGTCAAGTATCATGAAACTGTCAATATTTACTCTAGATTTATTGAGATTGATGGGCCAGTGACTGAAAAGCAGGTGAAGGTCACCGTCCATCAAACTCATCTGGGGTCTTCACCAGATGCTTATGTGTGTCAATTCTCATGAAGCTGTCATCATTTGTCCTTGAGTTATTGCAATGATGCTGATTTGACATAATTGTCCCTGTGACCTTGAAAAGTAAGTGAAGGTCACCATTCATCAAACTCTTTTGGGGTCTTTACCAGATGCTTGTGTGTCAAGTCTCAAAGCTGCCATCATTTGTTTTTTAGTTATCACAACGATGGTAACTTCACATAATTGTCCCTGTGACCTTGAAAAGTAGGTGAAGGTCGTGCTCCATAAAAATGTCTGAGGTCTTCACCAGATGCCTATGTGTGTAAATTCTCATAAAGCTGCCATCATTTGTTCTCGAGTTATCGCAATGATGGGGATTTCATGATACAATTGTCCCTGTGACCTTGAAAATAGGTGAAGGTCAAGCTCCATCATTTGTTCTTGAGTAATAGCAATGATAGGGATTTCATATCAGATGCTTATGTGTCAAATCTCAAAAAGCTGCCATAATTTTTTCTTGAGTTATTGCGATTCTTGGGATTTCACATAATTGTCCCCGTGACCTTGAAAAGTAGGTGAATGTCAAGTTTCATATAAAAAATTCTGAGGTCTTCATCAGATGCTTATGTGAGTCAAATCTCAAAGCTGCCATCATTTGTTCTTGAGTTATTGCGATTCTTGAGTTATTGCGATTCTTGAGATTTCACATAATTGTCTGTGGCCTTGAAAAATAGGTCAAGGTCAACGTCCATCAAACTCGTCCAAAGTTTTCACCAGATGCTTATGTGTGTCAAGTTTCAAGAAACTGCCATCATTTGTTCTTGAGTTATCGCGATAAGGATGTTTGCTACATACATACATACCCATGCCAGGAGTACTACAATACTCTCAGCCTGATTAAATCAGGGGCTGAGGGTAAAAATAGAAAATATTATGAGCCTTATGGAAAATAGATAGAATTGGTCCTATGAAAATACAATCTTCCCTACTATTAGCCAAGAACCGTGACCAGTAGTTGACACTGTATGATAGAAAATTTCTGCAATCACTGCAGACGCTATGCTATGCATAACTAAAAATGATTCCACAAGAAATGTACTACATCCATGATTGCCCTGGCGATGGGAAATAATCTAAACAAGAGCAAGGAGGTTGTATGATCATTAGGAATGCTTCATTCACTGTTTGTTACGTGTGCAAAATAAGCTTTACCTTTGGGAAAAAATATTTTTGAAAAACAAATTACAGTATAAGACATGCTGTGTTGAACAAATTACATGGTTATAGGGATCTGTTTTACAATCATTTTTATTCAAAATCTTTAAGTTCCATTTATATAGTTGTTTTCTCAAGATCTTGAAAATGTCGACAGAATGCCGACTGTTCACATTTACAACATGCAGTTGGATGGGTTTATGTACAAAGATATTGGCATAAAAATCATGCTGATGTCATAGCTCTTTACCATCTGCAATAAAACACCATATATACAATGAAGCACTTTCTGTATAAGCCTTGCGCACAGCTGCCTGGTGCTTGTCAGCAAGGCTTTACATATACAAAGGTTAGGAACACTTGTATCACCACAGGGTCACTAAGCAACCGGTTTGTCATGGTATGGTCTGGTTACACTATCAATTGTCTGATCAACACCATGCTGTCAGTCTTCAGTCACAACACACTTTCTCTCATTTTGTTTAGGCCACATCATAGCACTCACTATAAAACAAGAGTTCCAAATTCTCACCCAGTCAGAGGATTCCCAACACAAATTCTTCAACTCTTCAATGTCATATTACACAAGACAAAAACATAACACACTGTCAGTAAGATCAAGATTATGTAATATAGTCCAGGTATGTCTTATTCTCTTGATTTTCACAAGGAGTACAACATTTAATTCTAAAGGCATTGGAAACTTACTTCCTTTGTCTTCATTAAGAATTTCCTTTGTTTTCCCGTTCTAAAACCCAATAAAATATTTTTTTCCTTTCAACAAAAACTAAAGTTCTGGGGAAGCAAATAATTTCTTTTTTTAGGTTTCTGCATAAAATAGATCGGTGGCATCTGTTTTAAATGTTTCCCCCACACTGAATTTCTCATCACTATGGACTGGACAAAACAAAACTTGTGGACAAAATCTTACTGCTTTGCTTGTGATATCTTTTCACAAAGATTAATCCAAAATATTTTAAATTAATCATATAATAGTTATCAACACTTGAATGCTGTAACTGTTTCAAACTAATAACTAAGCATTAAAATACCAAAACATTTCATCTTCAGGCTTGCATTTGAAGTTTAGTGGCCTAATGAACCAGATATATGATCTATCTTATCAAGTGATGCAAATAGCATAACAATAACAACTGTCATATTAATGTCTTTGTGACATTTGCAATGTATAAGCATGACCAGAATCATGCATCCCTTTATTTTGGCAATGTACCGTATTTACTCGTATATAAGACGAGGTTTTTTTCCAAAAACTCTTAGTAAAAGCTTAGGGGGTCGTCTTATACACGAGAGCAGTCTTATACTCGAGTATTTACGGTAAAACGTAAATACGGTAAAACGTAAATACGATGTTCATATTTTCGAAATAACGAATATCAGACGTAGCAGATTGATTTTAATTGCGTTTTAAATGATAAATAAAGGTATTTACCCAATATTATTGGTCTATTATTTCAAAACGCTTTGTTTTGACTTTGTTCTCACTGATTCCAATTATCAGCGTTCAGTTTTGCGTTTCGTCATTGTCTCCACTGCTTTGAGTCGTGTCTTCCCTTTTTGATTGCGTTTTAAATGATAAATAAAGGTATTTACCCAATATTATCACAAATTGTTCGAGAACAGAACAAAACCATCAATCCATTTAAAACGCAATTAAAATCGATCCACGTGTGAAAGCATTTCTGTCAACAAGGGAAGACACGACTCAAAGCAGTGGAAACAAAGACGAAATGCAAAACTGTGAACGCTGATAATTGAAATCAGTGAGAACAAAGTCAAAACAAAGCATTTCGAAATAATATGTTTTAAATGATATATAAAGGTATTTACCCAATATTATCACAAATTCGCTTTGCAGGTCAAGAACATAACAAAACCATCCATTCATTTAACATGCATTACGCAATACTAGCGTGAAAGCAAATATCGGACAGGCGGACTACTGGCTACACGTGGTTGAATATTTCTTTGTGTATTAACACGCTTTGTTTTGATGCTAAGATCGATATAAACAATAATAATTAAAAGCGATATAATGAATATCATTGGCTTTATAATACACAAAGAAATATTCTCCCGCGCTAACAAGAGCCTCTTCCCGTCACTTCCGCCTTTCAAAATTGCGACCACGTGTTGCGACCACGTGTTGCGACCACGTGGATCGATTTTAATTGCGTTTTAAATGATAAATAAAGGTATTCACCCAATATTATCACAAATTATGCTTCGCAGGTCGAGAATTTATCCATGAAGTAAAACGTAAATATCATGTACGTGACGTCCCGTTAATTCACGTCTGCAACACGAGAGAAGCCAGGGATCCATCATTGCGCAATATATTAATATTTCAATGCGTGTTAAGTAGGCTCTGATCGTTTTCGCGCCAAAAATAAGAGCTTGTCCCCGTCACTCCAGCTTTTTAAAATGACGACCTCGTATTGCGTAATGCATGTTAAATGGATGAATGGTTTTGTTCTCTTCTCGACCTGCAAAGCGTATTTTGTGTTTATATTGGGTATATACTTTTATTTATCATTTAAAATGCAAATCTGCAAAGTCAATGATCACATGACTTGTGAGTCACGTGGTCAATCGATCCGCTACTTCACGGACATCGTATTTACGTTTTACTTTTACTTCTATGTCTATTAAAATTATTTATCATTTAAAGGTATTTACCCAATATTATTTCGAAACGCTTTGTTTTTCGAAACGCTTTGTTTCTCACTGATTCCAATTATCAGCGTTCACAGTTTTGCATTTCGTGTCTTCCTTGTTGACAGAAATGCTTTCACACGTGGATCGATTTTAATTGCGTTTTAAATGGATTGATAATATTGGGTAAATTTGTGATAATATTGGGTAAATACCTTTATTTATCATTTAAAACGCAATCAAAATCGATCAGCTCTGATATCCGTTATTTCGAAATTATGAACATCGTATTTACATTTTACCGTATTTACTCGTGTATAAGACGTCTAATATCTTATATTTTAAGCATATTTACGTTTCACTTTTAAAATGACCACCAAGCTTCAGCTTAAGCTTGAATGGTAGCAGAGCCGATATCTCTTGAAAAACCAACTCGTCTTATATTCGGAAATTGTTTTTTTTTCAACAAAATAAGCTCAATTTTGGGGGGTCGTCTTATACACGAGTCGTCTTATACACGAGTAAATACGGTATAAGCATGATCAGAATCATGCATCCCTTTATTTATGCAATTTGTATACTCACAATTTGATAAAGATACTCTTGAAAGAGAACACACCTTCCCTTCATTTAATCAATATTTGTGACATTTCTAAATGAATTGACTGAAATTCCGGCAAGTGCCCTTTGAATCCTTCATTCTTATCTCAAATTTATTCTTTTTTTTATATGTATAAAAAGTATTATTCTTTCAGATATATTTAAGCACACATTATAACTGATCCAATTTGATAAGTATACACCTCTTAACTCTTTACTTGGCAAAATTAGTCACATTTTCCATCCATACATATAACAAAATGAGATCATAACTGTTACATAAAACCATCTGCCCTGCTGTGAATCGTTTAATCTTGCCTCACCAAAGTACAATTCAATTGTTGAAGAACTAATTACCTTTTATATATTGTTTCTCCTTGATAACTCGATTAACAGTACTTAAGCATAAAGAAATATATTGATATTTATTTCCCCCTAGTAAGCGAACACATATGATTTTATACAGCACCCTAGCTTTCTGAGGATGAACTCTTTTAGTCTCCTTCACATGATTTATTGAGAATATTTGGACGGTACATATTCCAACATGATGTAGTCATACTCCTAGTATCCCCACATTTACAACACGCTGATACTCCATCCATGCTATATATATAGAGATATATACACAAGCCATACACACAATCCACTCAGTCCCCACCTGTATCTAGGTATGAGCTTTCCAAGCATTTTTCCACATCTATTCCGTGATTTGTGTCATCTCTGCTTAATATTTATCCACAGCTGGTGTTATCCAGTCCAATTTGGTCAGTCTCTTGTGCAAGCCTCCAAGACAACCAGCTTTGTTTTCACCAGTAGACATATATAAAAATTGTGGCTCTTTTTCATGCTAAAAATACAGATTTGTATACATGTCATGATTTCATAACATCTTTCCAGAGGTCGGGACAGACATTCTTTCAGAGAAATGTTAATTTGTGAAATCCATATTTGTGAATACAATATGACAGACCATGGATTTACTATTTGAAAGATCCAACTTTCACATATTCTAAATACTTTGACTTAAGGTAAGGAGATACAAAGACCCATATAATTAAAAGTTCAAAGCCATTTAGATTTTCAGCAGAAGTTGCCACAGAATAGGATGCTGACTAATTTTAACACACTGGCTTCACAATAAAAGTCCAATGTGATATGATGTTAGCTGCCTTGTCTGCCACTTTCTGTCTGAGGTAGTAATGCCGAAACCACTTCCACTACTTCCGTAGGTCTAAAACAAAGACCTGAAAAAAAAAAAAAAAAAAAAACCATGAAAAAATGTCTTGTTACCAATTCTGTATTGTAATAATAAATAATTCATATCTGAAATAATAGGAAGACTGACAAAGTAACACCGGTCACACAAATTACAGATGAAAACTGGTCATTTTCTATGTTGGTTAAATTTGTTTTATTTGCATTTTAAACATTATGGAAAAGATGAGGATAGAAATCTTACAGATCCATCTGAAGCACTTGCTCCAACTTTGTCTCCTCTGTGATTCCAGCATACCTCAAATATACCCCCTGTACCTTTGTAACTGTGCACTAGTGACCCCGACTAAAGAGAAAAAAAGAAACATCAAGTTTTTAAACTTTAATTCTTGGCATTGTATAATGCAATTTCCTTATTTATTCAAAGCAACTAACGTCCTTCATAAATATTAAAGCATCAATATTAAACATGCATTCAACAGTTGAAACATTTACCTGAACATTCCAGATGTGGACACATTTATCAAAGGATCCACTGGCAAGGTATTTGCCATCTGGGCTAAATGCTACACTATATACAGGCTCTTGATGTCTTGTTAATGTGTGAATACACATTCCTCTCTCCACATCCCATAACCGGACAGTTGAGTCAAATGATGCACTGAAATTACCACAAATATGAGTAACAAATTCTGTGAGCTTTAAGCTACCCAACTAATTTCTTTCCCCAAATCCATTTTAAATATTCTCTTTATTCTAATATGAAATCACTATTTTTTTTATGAAGTGAGGGTGACAGAACCAGTATTTAACTGAAACAAAGAAGTCCAAATTATTCAAAAAAGCATACTTCAAAACAATTTTCTTAATCAGCATTATCTTAAATGAGATATATAAATACAATACCTAGCTAGTATGAGGGGAGAGTTGGGGTTATTTGTTCCAGGCCCAGTTGGACTCCACTTGATGGTATATATTTCTTTACTATGAGCCTGAAGGTCATGAACACACGTGTCCTGTTTCATACTCCAAATCTATAACAAATACTTTCATATATTAATTCATAATTTGAAATATCAAAATAGATTTTTACATCTTTTATTAACCTCAACCTATCTAAACATTATTTAAAGGGGTTAAGCACCAATTTTTCAAAAAAACTTTTAAAATTCACATATTATATGTCTATAAACTTTAAAATATGCATCCTCATTAGTCCATGCCTACTTTTCAAAGCACACTTCTTTCTTGGCATCATTTGTATGTGGAGTGTTATCATTGAGGTACTGAATGGTAAAATGACGTCATAAAGGTATTGTAAAATACTTATGACATCATGAAATGTATTGACCTCTGAATAGTGCCAGAATGATGTCAAACAGTGCTACCCTACTTTTAGCCTCAATTGTGGTCAATGTTCATGCTACCTGTGTTTAAACGTCACATGCAGCTTATGGCTCAAACAGACCTCTGCTGGAGGTGCAACTTTTATGTTTTATAGCAACTTAAATTATTACTCTATTATTATAATTTCAATTTGTCATGATGTTCATATGTGGCTATGCTTTCAATACCCTAAATTGTAGAATTGATGCTTAATACCTTTAAACTTGTAACATTACCTTTAATGTCATATCATCTGAACATGATGCAAGAAGGTTGCCCTGTGGATCCCATTTGATAGCATTTACTTCATTCTGAAATTAAAACATTTCTGTGTAGGTGAAATCCAGTCTTAGACTTTCACAAAAGATGTTTATTGATTAAAATACAAACATAAAATACCATACAATATATTTCAACAATGTAAACAGTACAGATAAGGTGTGAAAATAAAAGAAAAACTTACTGTGTGTCCCTGGAATGTCTTTATTGGTTTGTCCATACCTAGTTTACACACATGGATACACTGGTCTGTGGAACAGGAGGCAAAACTTGTGTTGGTCTGCCAATCTACGTCCAGCGCAGGGGCTAAAAAAAACCCAGTTCTTTGTGGTAAATATCAAAACATTATGACAAAATTAAATCAAACTGATATTTTGCATTTAATGTTCCTTACCAGCATGAAAGGCAAACTGCTGTGTACAATGTCCTGAGCTGGCATCCCAGATTATTGTTGTCTACAATTGAATAACAACAATTTTACATCTTTTTAAGAATTGTAATTCCAGTTTGAGCTCTAAATTACTTTCTTTGGGACTGAGTTTGCATCTATTAACCCAACATATTGATGAAAGTCCATTTTTAGCACGAAAATGGTACAGAAAACAATTGAATTTGCTTATATTGATTTTTAAAGCAATCCATCTTACATCCCAGTGATCTAAATATTTAGGATTGGCACATTCTGGCCACATATCTAACTTTTTGAGTGGATTCAATGTATTTTTTCATGGGTGATTCTTTAAAATCCATTCTGTTCTTCTTTGTCAGAGACATGCACCCCATGTATTTTATTTTAACTTTTCATCCATTGTCAAGAGATCATAATGGTCAATTAAGAGCAATAATATTTTCACTTACTTTATCTACACCTGCGCTTAGTATATAGTTGCCCTTTTTATTCCATTTTAATGCAAATATGGGACCTTTGTGCTGACCTAAAGTGCTGACCAATCGACCTGAAATTAAAATTCAAACATTCTACAATGCCAAAAGCTACAAAGCAAATACTATGGAATTTGGGTAAATTAGGGTTCACAGTATGTCAAAATTTAACCAAAAGACTTAACAGAGATCCACAGTTTTTTATTTTTGGATTAATAATATTTCATTCTCCTTGCAGATTACAATATTAAATATTTTAGATTCATATTAAAGTTAAGAAATTTATCGTTGGAAGTGCACGAAACACAATATCATATATACATTTCTGTGTGTACATTATGTATTATTAAGAATGTGTTTTTCACTTATTACTATGATATTACCATCTGTACTCCATATTCTGGCAAATCCATCATATGAACCTGTTGCTAGTAATGTCCCATCGCACTGCAAGACAGCAAAATATACAACATAATATTTCATACACAACATTTTATATTCAATTTCTGATTTTCTCATTACAGAATCTCAAGAAATATGATCTTTTGTGTGGCGAGGCAAATTAAATGGATGTTTCTGACCAAAACAGTGCAGAGTTTTCCTCGAGTTCTGTTGTCTTGTTAAAACCCACATAAAATTGATCAAATATTTCTATATTAATTTTGTGCTTATTTATTTTATAATCACTGTCATATTAAATATTCTCAATGCATTCTTGCTAAAAGTAGCATGATTTTATACAGTTTTTATGTTTAAATAATTAACTATAGGAAAACACTGCAATTTTACAAAGAACAATGATCAGGCATCTTTACTCTTGGTTGAGAATAACATTGGATCAAAAATTATTTTCCTGTTTAACAAGCTACAAAAAATGTTGAAGACCACAGCTCATCTCAATTTCTTTTTCATTATTTGATATAAAACCAATGACTCACATTCCAATCTAGTGATGTAACGTCTTTATTACTAGGGACTTCTGTTCCACCTTTTTGTATACAGTGCCTTAATACAAGCTGGTTGGCATTGTTGCTGTTATCATTCATATTCCATATCCGAGCTGTTGAATCCCCTGACCTAAAATGATCATGGTGAATTTTAATATTAAAAAAATTCAGTTTGTAGTTAAAATCCTGATATCATAACTGAATCAAATACAAAATATCTTTAAATTTTACCTCTGCAATTTGTAAAACAATCATTCTCAACATCCCAATAAGAATTAAAGATTGATTTTTCTTTTACTTTATTTGTTTTAAGGCCTTGTTGAGTTTAAATAAAATTTCTAAATATCTCATTTGTGTGTTTTCTTTTTATTGTCACATACCCTGAAGCCAGGAGATCATTGGTCGGATTCCAGGCACAAATAAACACTTCTGATTCATGGCCTCGTAGCACCGTTGACTTGCTTGCAGGGATCTCCAGATTCCCATCTATCTCCATAGAATCTGAATGGTTTGCTACAAATACAGAAGTCTTTAAGTATATATCTGTACTAAAATGGTCTGTGATCAATTCCCACAATTACTGTGTCACTTCATTTGTCAAAAAATACTCTATTTTTTTTTAAATTCTAAGAGCAATTATTGATTTGCAATATATTTGAATGTACATATAACACAAAAATCATAAGAATTTAGGAAAGGTGCCATAAATTAATTATGTAAACATTGTATTTAAATAACTTGGGGATGTAACTGACATGTCAATGATATCTGAGAGAACATATTCCATGAAAAACTTTATATTATCTACAACACCTGCAGCTGGCACATTCTAGTTCTTGGGAGTCCTTTTTTGATTATCACCATTTAAAAAATAATTAGTTTTCCAATTGACAACTGAGAACAATTTTCATATGCAGGTCATAAGTCAACCAATTTATTTCTATGGAAACCAGCACACAGAACCCATTGTTTAGTTCTTTCTTTTAAGTATGGATAATGAAATGAAAATGTAATGTAATGTAATGTAATGTATTATGTAATGATTGTTCCTACTGTGTGGCACTCATTTGTCTGGTGAGAACCCTGCACTCCCTAATTTTCAACATTCATAATATGGTGTTAATCAACTGTTGCTGTGCACATTTAACTCAGATCTTGGCACTTAGGTTGTCTGCCTACATTTAAGAAAGGTCAATTTATCAAGTCAGAGATAAATTGAGGTAATCAAAGCCCAGCCATGAATACACATCACATGACCACTATTATAAAATGTGAAAGAGACAGGGAAAAGCAGTTATTTTTCACATGAAAAGGATGCTAGCACCCTGTGTATCTTCTTCTATTCAAATATTACTTCATAACTAAAGTATAGTTTTATTTTTTATATTTTTTAAGAATGAGATCTAATAAATGGAAAATTAAATGTACAAAATTCATGTGAAATTTATACCGAAACAATCTATTCACATAATTTAGTAAAAAAAAAAGAAAAATAAATTCCAAAAAAGGCTTACTGAGGGCATTTGCTCCTTCTTCCCCTCCGTTAGAATTATTTGTATCAGCTTTAATTTGTTGACTCTTGGCTGCTTGTTGTTTTCTTGATTCAACCACATCTGGCATCACAGCATCAATCAGGGACAAGGATTCAATCACACGCTCTGATCCATCCTATAAAAAGCATTATGAACCAAATAAAAACCATCATTCAATGACATGAACCCCACTCAATAGAAAAGAAAAATTCATTCAATATATTGGGCACAAAACTCACACAAGACAAGAGATAAATAGAGATCACCATTGATAGCTCACTTTTCTTTGTGTAATGAATAACATAAATTAGCATAGTGCAATCTTCAATATAACTAAAAAAACATGAATCAGTTATTATTAGGTTATTTAAATGTTATATCTTAATGTGCCTCAACTATCATTTGGAAATGCCCATACACCAAGAATCTAAAGGAAATTGGTGATCTCATTCTTTTTGGAATAGTTTATTATTTGTTATTATTGGTATAAAAGGCATCCGATCTTTATTAGCTATTATGGTGATTGTTGAGAGGCGCTCACCTCTCCTATGCTGATCTCTGCCTCTGTGTACTGAAGGCCCTTCTGTATGATGCTGAGAAGGGCTGCCGGGGGAACTAAGGCTCCATTGATATTAGACTGGCTAATATGACTCTCTATACCAAATGTGTATGCTGAGTGCGAGAAACCTACAACAATATCAATATTAACTTTTAAATCTACTTACTATTTCAATTTTTTCTGTATCTAAAGTTGCCTGATTATGATAATATTCAAAATTTCATTTTAATCAATAAGGAAGAAGGCCAGCAAAATGCTTCTTTTTTCTATTATCAAATTTTAATTTTCTTGGACTGAAAAAAATGCGGACTGCGAATACATTAAAATTAGGGCATCATATCGTTGGATTTCATCGATACGATACGATACGTATCGATGATTTATCAATATTCGATACATATCAACACATATCGATATTACTGAACCGAAATAGAAGAATAATTGACTGTCTTTATCGGTCCGGATGCAAGCTCCCCAGACGACGATATATTTAATATCTTCGGCTTAAAATACACACAGAAATATTCTACGACGTGTCAACAGTAGTCCGCCTCCTATTAATAAGTGTATATCTTGCTCAAATCGGAGAAAATGTGAATTTAACAATGCTTAAATATGCATACGCAACACAAGTTCGTCATTTCGAAAACCGGAAGTGACGGGGAGAAGCTCTTATTTTTGGCGCGAAAACGATTGGAGTGCTGTCACAACGTATTGATTCCCATTGAAATATTAATATATTGCGCAATGATGGATCCCTCAGTCGTCGTATTTACATTTGAAAGATTAAAAAACTTACGATGCGTAAAATATCGAGTAAAAAATCTGTGTTATCATGATGATTTAAGGGCCCAATTCGATACAACTAATATATCGAAGCACCAGTTGATAATACCGGTTATCGTATCGATGTCTGTATACCGGTATATCGATAATATCGCGTACCGGTGTGATGCCCTAATTAAAATGATCATGTTGATGACACTCTAAGATGTATTCTCCTGATCTTGGTATATCTGTCAATAGCCATGTTTCAAAATAGGAATGTTATTGTTTGTCTTAAAAGTAAAAGTAAAAAGTAAAAGTAAAGCTGACATTTATATACCGCTGATACCAGACAATGTCTGCTCATAGCGGTTGATAGTAACTGGCCAGGATTCGAACCTAGAACCCCTGGATCTCAAGGCGAATACTCTACCAATTGAGCTATTTCGACCAGATTTGTCTTAATATGTCATATGGGCATTAAAAATGTATTATTTAAGTTATCCTTTTACATGACACCAATGTCACAAACGGGAAATTCTTTCTGTATCTTTGTGTCTAAAACCTACCTGATTCTTGAAGGTATCTGTACACCAGGAAATTCACTTCATCACTACTGAAGCTCATATTTGCAGTTATTATTTGAGCCACCAGGATGAAATACACCCCGTCAGCTCCCAAACAAAATCATCAGAATGCCGCAAATATTCAGCACCTGAAACAATTCAGAGAAATCTTATTGTGACCTCTGTGGAAAAAAATATGAACAAACATTTCTGATGCAAATTATTGTAAATTTCAATTTCATTTTAAAATTTTGCTCTCTTTCCAGGCCACAAATATAAGTTTAACACATTGACAGTGGTAATTGACATGAATATACACCTGGATAGAATTTTAAATGTCACTTTCTCTAACAAATAAAAAGGTGAACCTGTTGAACTCAACAAGCTGCCTCCCATGTTATTTACACACTGCTTTGGATGATGATGCGTGTGTAAATTGCAGTGTTTTCCCCGATATGTCTATATTGTTCAGGACATTCAAATTCAGTGGTAGTAACTATTGTGAAATACTGGTACAATCGAATGACTGGTGACTACAGTCTAAAATTCTAGGGAATTGATGAAATATTGCATACAGATAGATGCCTCATTAATAGATTAGGCTAACTGAGATGAAAATCATAAGTGATTCTGAAGTTGCAAAGTTGTTTTCTGAACCATTTGTTAAGCACAAATACATGCACTGTTTAGAGTTGTATTTTTGGTAATTACACTTGAAAGATTAAATAAGAAGAAAACTGTTGTGTCATAGATATCAATATATTATCAGTCTGTATCAAGATTGGAGGTTCATGTGGGTGAATCTTGAGGCGGCCTGTCCGACGAGGGTTCACTCTAAAGCTTTAAAACTTCCTGGAAGAATTTTCAGGTAAAAAATTTAAACAAATGTTCTTATTTTCTTGGATAGGGTATGAGTTGGCTCTAATCATTACTACAAAAATATTGATAGTGGTATCATATATGGTTGGAAAGGTCATAATTCCACTTTAATTCAAGGGTTGACTGAAAGTTTCTGCATGTTGTCGCCTGCCA
Organism: Amphiduros pacificus; assembly: GCA_949316495.1. Taxonomy (NCBI): domain Eukaryota; kingdom Metazoa; phylum Annelida; class Polychaeta; order Phyllodocida; family Hesionidae; genus Amphiduros; species Amphiduros pacificus. The sequence goes on along the minus strand of OX439003.1, from coordinate 16,263,837 downwards.
TTATCTAATCATAAATTGCCTGTCTACAAATGCACTGAAATGTCCTTCTTCTCAATGGTTTGATGAAATGCTCAACCAGAAGAGTATGTCCAAACCAAACCATTGGTGTAAGAAAACATGTTTTTACTCTCTTTCACAAGTGCACATTAAAAAAAAAAAAAAAAAAAGAATTGCCAAAAGATTAAGTATTAATAGTCCTCAAACTGAAGATCTATGTTTTGGTTAGTTTTAAAATGAATTTACCCGATTCATTCTCACATTTAGTTCACATTTCATTCACATATCATCAACTAGCTCTGTCCAACATGAACGAATTATTGCTGTGGAACCGGTACATAATTGGGCCATTTTTTTACACTACAATTGAATATTTCCTGTCTGTAAATTTGCTCCCCAATGTAAATATTTGTCCATTCTGATTGTAAATATGTCCATGATAGTGATGCCAAGCGAGTTACAATTTGTTATCATTTAAAATATAACCAAACAGCCAATAAAAAGATTTCAGAGAGTAAAGAGATCACAATGTCTATTAAATTTTGCCTTCTTATGAATCAGGGATGTTACTGAAGTTTGGGCATTCTGAGGTAATGAATTGAAATCATGGAAAATACAACTCTGAAACTTGTGTGCATTTGATTATTCTATTGTCATCACAAACATTCTCAAGGTTTGACTCAAAGTTGCAGCCAACCCTAGTCAAAGTTTTTAATTATCATTGTTCATTTCCACAATACACTGCATTTTTCATTATATTAATTATCTTCCCTAAATATTTCTCAATTGAGGTGCAACCCAAAACAAATCTGTGTGCTACACAGAATACAGGTAATGTGTGAATGATGTTCAATAAACATGTAAAGATATGATATGGTGTGAACAAAAGTGTGTGAACACCGCATTTGCACTTGATCAATGATAAATCTATAGGTTAAATGTAACATGTCCCACCTTTGATTGTAAACCGAATGATACAGAAAAAGAAAAACTAACTGAGAAATGAAAGCTCAAGACTTTTGTCCTGCTCACAGACATATCTTGATGAAAAATCATAAAAGTTATGATGCTTATAATATGCCTTCATAATGACTTTCCTCAAACAGCCACAATTTATCATGTGATCTTGCTTTGACAGTGGCTATTTTTAACTCAAGATTCAGAAGTCAGTAGGTCAGTCATCTGTTTCTGTTGACAGACACACACACCAATTCAGTGCAGAAAAGCCTGTCGTGACAAACATTCTTGAAGCTGACCATGCCTGGTATCAATACCTTAAACAATCAAATGGTGTTATCAACACGTTTCTTGAAAGTTGACTTTTTCCTTGCATTTGTCGTGACAACTGATTTTAATGCCAAGCAGTAAACTAATGTTCAGTAAATATGTGAACAATGCAGATCAGTCCATTTCAGAACTTATCAAACCATCTTTAAGACAGTTGTACAAGATCCCTTGACATTTTTCACCTGAATTAAAGGAAATGTTTCGAGATCCATATAAAGATATTGAGCTGTAAGTGAAGTTTGGTATTTATCTTGGTGAACTGCAGACAAGCTGTGAAATACATTCTCTTTATCCATGAGTAGGTCAATATAGACAATTAGATATAACCTGCACATCTCTATCAATGCAAAGGGCACCATATCATCGGGACATCAGAAATTGATCGGATGGTTCTGAAATTACTTTCTAAGGTGCATCTCACCCCTTTGCACACAAGTTATCTCAGAAGAGCCACTCTGGAGTATCTTAATTTTATCGTTTGGCATTTATTTCCACTTTCAACAATATTTCAATCATTTCATGACGAGACCTACTTGTAGCAGGTATTGTGTGACCTCACTGAATCATCACATCACAGGTCCTTGAAATGACCCACAGTCACATACTTACAAAGACAACTGGTTAGCCCCTCAAGTACGGACCTAAGATTCCAACCTCTTGTCCCTTGAGGGAAACATGTCTTTCTCTTTGAAAATATTGGCCTACCAGGAATGTAAATCCTTATAAGTAGATTATATTTATACAAGTCTAGATACTTTGAACACAACTGATAAAAATATCATGTTTTGTTTTCTTGCTAAATGAAATGGCTGCAGTGAAAACTGTATCTAAATCACAAATAAGAGGTTGGTTAATTGCACACACACACATATTTTCCAAAATAGTGGCCAGAGGTGTCAGATCTATTGATAATGAAAATTTAATGGATAGCTTAAATGGCTCTGAGCTCCTTCAAGATAAGACTTTGATTTTAATTTGTTGTAACTTATCCACCTCTCATCGTCCCAGCATCATCACTGGCCTTGTCAAACCAATGTAGTTGGTGCAGCTGAGCTTGTTTCATCTCATTCTTTGTGTAAAGTAAACGCCGGGCACATGTTCAGCTGATAACAGTGTAGTTTGGAAGAAACTAATTAAAATAGGCACAAATGTCACAATTCAGCCCGGCAACTCGAACAAACATTTCTGGTACGCTTCGACGGTACATCTTGACATGTTTAAGATTTAACAACACTATTTTGTCCTATGATTTTCAACAAAAATCGTTAGGTGAACATTTTTATGACTCGTTATCTTAATTGTGCTAGCAAGTACAATTTTACATGATATGTGATGCAAAAACGAGCGTGTGTAGCATGGTACTCACTTTACCGACCTTCTGCCACCGGGTTTCCCCTGCTTCAATTATAATTCCTTGTACTTTGGTGTTTTGTTACAGATGTTCGCAAAATAAACAAAATATTATTCTTCAATATATAAAGAATAAGATACGATTGGAAACCGCTCGATTTCTGGGTAAACTGATGGAAAATGACACAAAGAATAGAGCCTTTATCTTCTCTTCAGTGTCTTGCAAATAATGATGGCGGATAAACCGCATCACGTTGCAGGTGCGCCAAAGTCCGATTTGACCTAATTAAATTTTGGAATCACACGATGATTCTTTTGCATTGAAAGACATCTATGCTTTATTAATTATTAGTGAGATAAGGAACTAGAAATAAAATTCATTTTTTCCCAAGAATTATAGTATTAAGATGGTGTAAACATTCGCGCGAATGAATATTTCCAAGCGAGAACTACTTTCACGGAGTTGAAGCGTAGCCTCGTTCTCACCAGAGCCACTTTTCTAAAAGAGCAAGTTTGCTGAAATGCATTCATCACTCATGATTCACAATCTCAGCTTCTTTTTGGCAATTGTAATGATTCACTGCAAGGTATTTAAAGGCACAAAATTTAACGTATTCCTCCCGACGGTTTATTAGATCGTTTTAAACCAAACATTTGTGTATGTCACATGCAGTCATTTTCTGAAATTGTCATCAACGTAAGGCCAATGATGTAAATATGGAAACATGGGGACAACTGTATTTTAATTTCTCTTGAATATATTTTGCCTCTAGGGCTGGAGGCATGAGGCTTCGACTGATAATGCAGTAAGTCTATGGAATTGTCACTCCATGTTGGACAAATTTTGAAATGTTCACATGCTCTATACCATAGATGGCGTTTTCTAAATGCAACCTAATTTAGTGAAAAGTGATTTGTGGTGGTGACAGAGGGGCACCTGACAGAGCAAACAAAATGCCAAGTATTGAAAACATCTTGTGGTGACTCCCAAGACTGTTAAACTTGACAATTTAAACAATTCAAGCTTTTGATCTTCAATCATAATTTAATACTTTGAAAGGCTTGTACGAACTTACTTATTTTCAAATCACAACTTGTTTGGCCCTAGGACATTATTATCTACATGCTAGCTATGTTAAATCTACCTAAATAACATAAATTTCAATCATCTATAACAAAAGTGCAAAGCATCAGACGCGAAAAAGGCAAGAAAAAGTACAGTCAGCAGGGGGTCATATGCAATCTCAAAGCACATATGGGACTTTGGCAAGGAGGTCTGCATTAGAAAATACAACAATATTAAAAAGGTAGTGTAAACTTCAGTACTACTGAAACTAGACACCTTGTGACAAATGTCACAATCGGTACTGTAATAATCAGTGTCAACAATAATAGTATACAAGGCTAAAGCCGGGTTCCTTAATACTAAATAAATTGCACTGGTTGATGTCTGACCTAATGAAGTACAGGTATTTTCCTCGGTGCTGCAGTCATAATACCATATGTATTGTCATTTCTTCCCAGATTGTTATTGGCTTCATTGTGCACCAAGTTTCATTGTGCATCAAGGACTGCTGCTTAAATTATGCCTTTACAGTTTATACCACACTCAATACCAATATATATAGCAACACCAGATACTAGAGAGTGCTCTCTATGTGATAAGGTTGGGATCTAATTGATGCCCTACTTAGTCCCAGTTGTCAGCAACCGAAATAATCAAAGATCATGCCCCCTGATGTTACATAAGGTTATGTAAACCGTATACCAAGGATCAAAGGATGAATCCCCCCAAATGTCCCTAATATTATATGCCTTATATAACTTTACCCAGTACTGATGTGTGTGTGATCATAACACCATACATATTGTCATTTCTTCCCAGATTGTTACTGGCTTCATTGTGCATCAAATTTCCATCAAAGGGGGCACTGTGAAAGCTGCTGCCTAAATAATGCCTTTACAAAGTACACAACACGCAATACCAATGGCAGCTAAGTCAGAGGTTATTTATAGCATTGATGGGCATACTAGCTTGGCATGATGCCCAAAGATGGCAACAGTAGATACTATAAAGTGTTGTGCATGTGATAAGGTTGGGATCTGATCACTGACCAACTTAGTTACAGTTGCCAGCAGCCCAAAAGATCAAAGAACCATGCCCCCTTATGTTACATAAGGTTATATAACCAGCAACCAAGGATCAAAGGGTCATTCCCCCTGACCCCACAATGTCCAAGATATTATGTAACCTTAAATAACTTGCAGGGGACAAACACACAGGAAAATAGGTAACAAACACACACACACACACACACACTAACAAACATACACACAGAGGACAGACAGTGATTTCTAAGAGGTACTGGATGTTACCTCCCAGTACCTCAATAAGAGGTATGAGCAATCTTGCAAGTGACATTAAATGGATATATTCTGACTTGTGAGACACATACTTCCTGATATATATCACTTGAAACTGTTTCATTACACTGGGTGCATAACTTATTCATCTCACATCACTTGAATGTCACCCTTGCATGGAATAAATCATGTTTTATCAACTGCAAAATCTACAAAATGTGCAAAAGGGAAGTTTTGTTTACATATTTGTAGACATTCTGTCAAGGTTTTTCTTTGGCACAAATATGTAATTTATCTATTGATTATGTATGGTGCCATGTACTGGGCAGATCTTAACTCTGTACCAATATATAACTGGCAATATATTTGAAAAACATAGGCATCAGAGATGTATCAATCTTCAACCCTGGTAATTTACCATATGACATTTGATCTGCACAATATTTGTGAACAAAACGTCACTGCACCATGGCAAATTGATGCAGGGGTAAAACATAATAGTACACACCTACTTGCTTTGATAGTTTATGTGTGTCAATTATCATTAGACTGTCATCCTTTACTCTAGAATTATTGAGATTATGGTGATGTGACATCGAAAAGTAGGTGAAGGTCACTGTCCATCAAACTCATCTGGGGAGATGCTTATGTGTGTCAATTCTCATGAAGCTGTCATCATTTGTTCTTGAGTTATTGCAATGACATTGATTTGACATAATTGTCCCTGTGACCTTGAAAAGTAGGTGAAGGTCACCATTCATCAAAATTTTGGGGTTTTTACCAGATGATTATATGCGTCAAGTCTCATAAAGCTCCCATCATGTGTTCACGAGTTACAGTAATAATGGAGATTTCACATAATTGTACCTGTGACCTAGACAAATAGGTGAAGGTCATGTTCATAAAAAAGTCTGAGGTCTTCACCAGATGCTTATGTGTCAGATCTCATGTAGCTGCCATTATTTGTTTTCGAGTTAAAGGGTGTTAGGGGAATTGATTTACTTGTCTGTGGCCTTAAAAAGTAGGTGAAGGTCATTTTTCACAAAAAAAAGTCTGAGATCTTCACCAATGCTTATGTGTGTCAAATCTCATAATGCTGCCATCATTTGTTGACAGCCCATGAGAGGAACACCCTCTTAAAGGGACTCAAGTTCTGCCCCACTCCAGCTGCCATCATTTGTTCATGAGTTTTTGTGATTCTTGGGATTTCACACAATTGTCCCTGTGACCTTGAAAAGTAGATGGTCATTTATCATTAAAAGGTTTGAGGTTTTCACCAGATGCTTATGTGTGTCAAGTTTCATGAACCTCCATGAGCTCATTGCATAACAAGGTACATCAGTACCTTTTACCCTCAGCAATTTTTTACCGAAGGTGACGTAAAGTGACGCAATATTTGGGACAAATGGATTGATCCTTTAGTCATATAATATTGAATACGATATATCCTGGAACCTTTTCCTTTTGGTTGCTAGGCAAATGTGCAAAAAAGCAAAGTGGTCAAATCCCCTCCTTCGTACGTATGATGAGTGGAACACATGGCACAATAGTCTAGTTAATGGTGCTAACTTTAACTCCATTCAGCTCCTGACATGGCAAACACAAAGAATATTCACAACATTGTGGAAACGTTGTGCCAAGAAGGAAATATTGTATTTCAGGTTATGACTTTACAATGTTGAACTTTGTTTCACAACTTTTTGACAACCTTGTAGTATTGTCTTGGGGTATTTATAGAACATAAAATAACATTTTTATTTTGTCAAGGAGAGAATACAAAAAATTGTAATAATCAATATAGTTTTGCATTGTTAATCAGGAAGACTTTCTTCCAATGTGCATGACTAGGTGTGGTAACAGAAAAATGTTTTTGTTTTTGGCATCCCCTGCTCTGCTGACTTGTAAAAAACACATGAACTGAACCCCTGCTCACCGCCACTGCCATTTTATTGATGAAGCATCATCCCTTGGCTGAACTTCTTTTGCAGAACACCCCCTGTCGAATTATTTTTGCAGATCTAGGACATCCTCTTAATGACATAATATAATTTATTAAGGTCAATGGATGCAGAGGCAAAATAAAAGAGTGCACAACTGCACCATGTGGTTGTCAGGCATGCCCAATATTTATTATCTTTGTTAATCATTCATGGGATCTTCTTTAGATGTACAAGTAGGCAAGATGTTGTATTTTCAGATTTTAAAAATCTGGACATATTTCCCACTCCTAAAGCTATAGGACTTTCAAGAAATCCGAGCTAAAAAAACCTTTATTGGAAGAGGGAATATTGTGGCTTAAAATACAGGTTTATTGCATTCAGGTGGAGGATTGACCCCCCCCCCCCCCTGTGTGGTTTCCTTCCCCTCAAAATTAATTGGAAAATTGTCCCTTTCAGCAACAACAGCCAAATTGGGTCCACTGTGACCCACTTCCTTTTCAAATATACTGAGAAAATGTCCATTTCTTCTGGCCTTGCACTTCTATATATATTTTGGTAAACATTAGGACACAAATTAAAACTGTTTTTTCTTTGTTGAAATAAAAATGGCAGAATAATATCTATGTTTGGAACTTGGGGGAGCAAAGAATAGGGGAAAGCAGATTTTTTCTGCAGAAGAGTTTATATGAAAATTTATAGTAAAAATAAGGAAGACTTGACTTCGACATCCAAATGGTTTTATTTTGTTTTCAACCAAATGGAATTTTTTTATCCTTTTTTTTCTTTCATTGTCTTTGTACATAATAATAATGGCTTTTAGTTTATTCTCCCTTGTCCTTTCCTTGGGCTGCCTTGGATCCACGAAGACGACCAGTACGACGGGCAGCAATAAGACCAACCTACAAAACATGCATCAGTGTTACTATTCCACTCCATATATTAACAAATTATCATATTTTAAACCTATTCTTTTAATGAATTTAATTTACTTATTAACAGATTCAAGACTTTCTATTTCTTCCTTTCACATATAAAGAGTGCTATCGCCAAAGCAACTTGGTATGAAACTAAAAAACCCAATGTAGCACAGCTCAGAAACAAAAAAGTAAATCATCCACAGAAAATAATTCAGAGTGGAGCGAAATTCTTCATCAAAGCCATGCTTAGAGGATCATGTCATTATCTCAATAACCTTTGAAACAGATGTCAAAATAAACTGCAAATAATACTGAACTACTGTCCAAATCAAATACTGTTTAATTTAAAGACTTAAAATTAGGAACAAGAAATGCACGAATAATTATGGAACAAACTCTCAAGGCTTTAAATTCTCAAGGTCATTATCTTTCCAAACACTTTACTGAGAATATAATTAAGGGAACAACATACCTTTCTACCAGCTGATGTATCTCTTCTGACTGTGGAGGCCTTTCCTATATGCTGATGGTTACCACCACCATGAGGATGCTCTACTGGCTGTAATACAATTAAACAACACATCATCAATATGAATATCATACTCATAAAATACAATGAAAGTTAGGCCACACTAAAAGGGCTGTCCAAATAATGATTTTATCAGAAATTTTTATTTAAATATTCATGGAAATACTCCACAAATTGGCCTTAAATAAAAAAAAAAGTAAACTTTGAAAAAATACTCACGTTCATAGCCACACCACGAACTTTAGGCCAGCAGTTCCTCTTTGCCTTGTACTTGTGGTATGCACGTCCAGCTTTAAGCATGGGTTTGTCAATACGTCCACCACCAGCAACAATTCCTGAAAATTGCGACATATTTACTAGTTTGCCCAGATATTAGTTACCATCCATTTCTTAATGGAATCCATTTTTTGAACAAAGAAGACTCAGGATTGGTGACTAGTCAACATATTGTTTCAGGTCAAAGTGAAGAATTGCATCATTGTCTTCTGATCACATTTCATATATAAATCTGGGTTGTGTAATAATTGGAATAAAAAAAGATACAGTACTGACACTTTTCAAATATTTCCACACAATATGTTTCTATTACAGGTCTTGATAAACAATCAGGGGGGTGATAAACAATTTGTGTGAAAATATCACATTTTTTAAATGGGATGCACAGCAATTCAATAATTAAACTGTTTTGACAAATAAATGTTGTCAATTAAGAAACCAAAAAATGAAATAAACTAATAAGATCCTACTAAAAGAGTAGGAACAAAAAATATTCTGCTTGAACGCCAGACAACTGTAACAACTTTGAATCTATTTTGTTAACCCAATTTTAGCTCAGAAACAGCCTCTGAAAAATATTCCTCACAATTTCTTGTCAGGGCGAATCAGATTCATCACTGCAGGAGTCAACAAAATTTGATAATCACTACTTGGGAAAAACGGTCCCTGACAGAAGTCACATGTGTATTGCCCCGAATATGGTTTTCATTGCAACTGTCTAAAAATCTAATTTATCCGACTAATAACAAGGGTTAAGCTATTTCCTCAATTAAAACATCAAACAAAATGGTAAAAAGGTTAAGCTATTTCCTCAATTAAAACATCAAACAAAATGGTAAAAAAATTCTTGATTTTCAAAATATTTCTATTCCTGTCTTTCCTGCCTTACGTAAAGTTCTCTGCAAGATTATCAAGTTGAAGACTCAGGATTGGTGACTGGTCAACATTACAAATCAGTTTTAAGTTTACAATTTCATCATTGTCTTCTGCTAATGATTATCAATGGGATACAATTACTAGTGCAGTGGACTTTCCTTTTGTCTTTCACAGATGTTTCTGGTTCTGATAAACTGGTCTCCTAAAGTGAAAAATGATACAAGGTGAAGGTGACAAAGTGGAACTCATCCCAACAAGAACAATTTGACAATTTAATCAACCTTCCCATTTAATGGTGTTGTATTTTGAGAAAAAAAGCATGATAACGAGTTAATTTGTTACTGGCAAAAATGGGAACTAAGATTCAAGATTATAACAATTTTAATTTATTTTGTTGATACAATATAAGCTCAGAAACAGCCTCTGATAAATATTCCTCACAATTTCTTGTCAGGGCGAATCAGATTCATCACTGCAGGAGTCAACAAAGTATGATAAACACTACTCCGGTGAAACAGTCCCTGACAGAAGTCACATGTTGCCTGATGTAAGAAATGTGTATTGCCCTAAATCTGTTTTCATTGCTAGTTTCAAAATCTAATTTATCTGACTGATAACATTTCTGGTTCTGATTAACTGTTTTGCCAAAGTGAAGAATAATATGAGGTGGAGGCGACAAAGGGAACTTCTTCCTAACAGAAACACTTTGACATTTAGATTTACCTTTCCATTTGATGTTGTTTATTAAAAAAAAAAGTATGATAATAAAATGCACATTTACTCTGTTGTAATAGCCTTGGAGGTTATTTGTTACTGGCAAAAATGATGGCTAAGATTAAAGATTGTAACAATATCGATTAATTTATTTTGTTGATGCAATACAAGCTCAGAAACAGCCTCTGATAAATATTCCTCACAATTTCTTGTCAGGGCGAATCAGATTCATCACTGCAGGAGTCAACAAAGTATGATAAACACTACTTGGGTGAACAAGTCCCCGACAGAAGGTACATGTTCCCTGATATAAGAAATGTGTACTGCCCTGAATATGTATTCATTGCTAGTTTTAAAATCTAATTTATAGGACTAATAAAATTTCTGGTTCTGATTAACTGTTTTGCCAAAGTGAATAATGATACGAGGTGGAGGTGACAAAGGGGACTTCTTCCCGACAAAAACAATTAGACAATTTAATTAACCTTTCCATTTGATGATGTTGTTTATAAATCAAAAAAAAAAGTATGATGATAAAATGCACATTTACTCTGTTGTAATAGCATTGGAGGTTATTTGTTACTGGCAAAAATGATGGCTAAGATTAAAGATTATAACAATATCAATTAATTTATTTTGTTGATGCAACACAAGCTCAGAAACAGCCTCTGATAAATATTCCTCACAATTTCTTGTCAGGGCGAATCAGATTCATCACTGCAGGAGTCAACAAAGTTTGATAATGACCACCTGGCCTTCTTAGTTGAAGCAAACATCTGGTCTGCCCTCATAAGTATGGCCAAGTTGTAATAAAATAAATAAATAAATAAAATAATGAATTTCATTCAAATATTTTGATTTGAGAACATTTTTAATAAACACTTTTTCATCATCATGGCCAGTCCATACACCAATTAAAAAAATGATTTTTTTCAGTTTTGTTTATTTGGGGTTTATGTAACTTTCAACATTATTTCAGTTATAAAATGACAAGACCCACTTGCCTCATAATTGTCAAATCTCAGGTCCTCGACATGACAACCCACCACAGATTAATAAAAAACAATGGGTTCTTTAGGGAAGGAAAAAATGGTAAAAGCCAGCTTTTGATAACATTGTCCAAAACATGGACCACAATTTGTTCCCTTTTAACTCTTCTCCCTGCCATAAAATTATTGATAAATCAGAAGATTAATCTGAAGACTCAGGATTGGTGACTGGTCAACATTATTAATCAGTTAATAGTTTTGATAATTTCATCATAGTCTTCTACTTCTGATTATAAATAGAACTTTATTATCATATACTACAGCAATATACAATTATCGAGGTTTTGTTTTCCATAGAAATGTGGACAAAAGATAATTCTTTAATTTCTGGATAATTTGTTTGTTTGTTTGGGGTTTTACATCCCTTTCAACATTATTTCAGTCATTTCGTGATGAGACCTACTTGTAGCAGATATAGTGCTGCCTCACTGAATTGTCATGTCGCAGGTCCTTGACATGACAACCCACCCTGTCACAGATATACAACGGTTTGGATAAATATGCTGATGAAAAAAAAACTGTGTTGGCAAGTGAATAATAATAGGCAAATCTTGGGAGAGTGAAAAAATCACAATATGGAATTAAAGATCAAAGAAAATGTTCTTTTATATACACATTTTTGAAGAACGACAATGAATATGTGATGATAAAATGTATATTGGTCTGAATCAAAGTGCCTCTGATTATTTGTAACTAGCAAAACTGGAAACTATGATGCAAGATTATATATAACAATATTTATTTTATTTTGGTGACCCAATTTAGCTCAGAAACAGCCTCTGATAAATATTCCTCACAATTTCTTGTCAGGGCGAATCAGATTCATCACTGCAGGAGTCAACAAAGTTTGATAATCATTAATCGGATGAAATGGTCCCCAACAGAATTTGACATCATAAGAGTTGGATAATTTATGACTTTGAAGTTTAACTCACCAACCATAGCCCTGTTGGCTGATGGCATGATCTTCTTTGATCCCGAGGGCAGCTTCACTCTTGTCTTTTTGGTGTCCGGGTTGTGAGACACCACAGTAGCATACTGACCAGAAGCCTTAGCCAATCGGCCACGGTCACCAGCCTTCTCTTCCAGGGAACATACGATGGTTCCCTCAGGCATAGCGCCTACTGGTAAGATGTTGCCCACCTGTAGTGTTGCTGCAAAAAATGGGTTTAACCTTAATTTTGCTGTCAAATAGGGTACCAAGATTTAATGTTGAAAATTAAAGCTGGGAACTACTCAGGATTGGTGACTGGTCTTCAAGGAAAATCAGGTCAAAGTGAAGAAATTTTCATCATCACGGTAGTTCATATTATAAGATACAAATTGTCCCTTCGTTTAGAGCTCAAGAATTTCATTACTAATACTCTACTTTTTCTATGCCAATATCTGCTTTTATCCATAAAAACAAGCAGGTCAATGTTCTATTTCAGCTGGTATTATTTACATCCACAATAGTTTAAATTTAGATTAGCAGGCTAAGTTATTACCCTAGGTTCTCGGCCTTTGCAGATTTGTGTTGCAGATTTCTTTAAACATACCTTTCTTTCCACAATAAAGAAACTGTCCAGTGTACATGCCCTCTGATGCAATGAATGTTTCACACTTCAGCTTATATCTGTAGGGATCTCTGAATACCACCTTGGCAAGAGGAGCGCCACGGCCTGGATCGTGGATGATGTCCTGACAATTAATATTTAACATCTATAAAACATCACTGTTCATAACATGGAAACTTCAAGAAAATATTTTATATAAACCTTTAGCTCAGAAACAGCCTCTGATAAATAATCTTCATGGAGAATACTCGGGGCGAATCAGATTCATCACAGTAAGGGATTTTTTTTGTAAACAAGTGGAAACAATCAATAGAGAAGGCAACTTGCTGCATCTTACCTTGACAACACCCTTGATGTAGCCATGTCTCTCTGCATAGTCGACAGCCCTCAGTCTGGCGGCACCCTTCCTGTGTTTGGTGTGGGCCTTGAACACAGACCCTGCACCCTTACGCTGAGACCTGATGACACGACCCATTTCTGGAGAAAAAAATAACATATTATAATTTGCAATTGTGAAAGAAATATTGTCTTACTATTTTACTTACATTTATAAAATATTAGTTGATATTTTTTATGTAATTTATGGAGAAATAGGCCACTCGCTTTACGATTTTCATTCCTGATGTCACCTGTCACGAGCGATGTCGCATGGTATTGCTTTGAGATACGATAAAATAGTCTTCTCGCCAATACCCATATTGTGTTTAATATTGGTTTTGTCAAGATTCAACTCAAATTTGACATATCACCTGAGCAAGTTTATGCGTATCATAGACAGTCCCTGACACTTGTGAAAGTTTCAATATAACATGCATTGCCAATGGTTCAGCAATAAACGAGACATGTTGAAGTTTGTGTTCCATGCCCAAGTTCCACACCTAATTTACTTAATAATAAAATAATTTACGTGTGAAATTTACACGTTAAAGTTTAGGTATGAATCTGCTGTTATTATATTTTAAGATTAATTGTTCATAATATTGTCACTACCAGAGGATGACACCAGATTTATTCAGAAGGTTGAAATCATCTACATACCGCAATGGCCGCTGTGTGAGAAAAGGCAGATGCCCGGATGCTGTGAAATCGTCAAGTTTTTTGGGGTTTCGCAATGAATCTTTATCATGCAAATTTTTATTTCTAAAAACTACATATTGACTATTTTTAAAGCCATTAATATATTTTAGACCAATTAAATGAAGAACAAAAGAAAAACTATTTGACGACTTTATTTTCGCCGTTTTATGATATCTACTGCTGAAAGGGATCATCCCGTAGTCTCATAATTATCAAAAATTTGTTCAATGAATATGATTCAAAGTTGAATGATATTCAAGTTTTTGCTGGAACAGTTTTTCACTGTTTCCATGGACCAATTACAAGTAGTATAAGTAAGGAGTATAACAATTTGACATCCCTTCTTTTGTTGCTGGTGCCATCAAAAGTATTTCCCCACTTTATATTGAACTTTTCAGTAATAAAATAGAGAGCTTAACACCAATATTTTTGGGAATTTCATGATTAGCGTTTATAATTGACTTTTTCTTTAAAAGGGAAGAAATATTTAGTGATATTAAAAATTATCTGGCTGAAATCTGAACTTCACTTTTGATCTTATATTGATTTTTATTGTCTTTTACCAGGGTCTGGGAAATTATTATTAATTTCTAAGCAGTTATGGTGCAAATAGTACAAGTGAAATACATACAAATGGATATGCAGGTATTATAAGCATAGAAGAGAGAAGGATAAATAAAATATAAAATTATATTTGTCATTTTTTGTGATTCAGCAACATTTTGATGAAATTCTGGAGTATTTCATCTGTTACATCGATCTATATTCAAGAGATTTTACCAGCTCAATATGTCCATCAAGTTACCAGGCAACTATGGAAAAAATTTAACTGCCAGCTGGCCAAATTTTCAGCTAGCTGCCGACCAACAACTTAAGTTCAAGAAATGAGAAATTATTTTTTAATTATTCATAAAATCCTCAGATTTTAACTTTTTAGTCATGCACTGGTTAACCTCAACATACTGAGAGAGGCCACATTGTGGCAGAATGGTAGAAAACAGATGTTGTTTTCCAATATTGATATCAATGATTTTGATTACAAATATGAAATGTGTTACTAATAAATCATTTTAAAACAGAGAAACAACATGTATGAAATAGTAAAACATCCCAGGTAACATACAGCGTAGAAACAACACTGTGAGCATTTTTTTTAAAATGTGCTGAACATGTAGGATAACATTGTGGTATGACCTGATAACGTTGTCCTTCTACTTATTTTCAGCACGTTGTGTTACATTTTGTAAGAACATGCTTACAGCCACGGGCCGTGGCGCAGTTGGTTAGAGTGCTAGCTTACTAGCACCAGTTCCTCTGTGGTGATCCAAAGGTCGTGGGTTCGAATCCTGGCCATGCCGAGATTGAACTCATGATTCAATTTCCCATATGAGCTGAGGCCCGTGCCAAAAGGGTTAACCCGTCGTCCTTGTAAATCTGTGACCGGGTGGGTTGTCATGTCAAGGACCTGCGACATGACAATTCAGTGAGGCAGCACTATATCTGCTACAAGTAGGTCCCATCACGAAATGACTGAAATAAAGTTGAAAGTGATGTAAAAATACCCAAACAAACCCCAAACAAACAACATGCTTACATGGTGAGCACAAAAAAGAAAACTTGTTTTGGTTAAATTGGCCAATAGCTGGCTGCAGTATTACAGGAAATGGCAACCTGTTACATTACAACTTCGTTGTTATGTAATTCAAAGTTACCATGAATTAAATAGACAGCTGAATAGACAAGATGGCATTCTGAATGAACAAAATAAAACAAAACTAGGTGATTGTGTCTTTTGTAAGTTGTGATACTAGTTTATTGTTATGATCAACTGAGGATAATGTCAACAATTAAGCATAACATGCCAGTTGATATGCTAGAAGTTCTAGAAGAGACTTCAGAAGAGACAGTCCCGACTGAGTATCTAGATGTGGCAGAATACAGGTGAATTTGTTCACAGCTGAAAGTGCCAAAAAGTACTTGCAACATGCTGAGCACATGCAATTACATGTTTACAACATACATTATCTAGCATTAACAGATTTTCCTCCTTACAATGTCAGTTTACAACATGCTCACAATGTGCTCACCACATGCTAAACACACGCTCACAATGTCCTGAGCATGTGCTCACAATGCTGTACCACAACATGCTCACAAAATTATCTGGTGTTCACAAACACAAAGGCCACGGCCCGTGGCACAGTTGGTTAGAGCGCCAGTTTATTAGCACCAGTTCCTCTGTGGTGATCCAAAGGTCGTGGGTTCAAACCCCAGCTGTGCTGGGATTGAACTCATGATACAATTTTCCATATGAGATGAGGCCCGTGCCAAAGGGTTAACCCATTGTCCTTGTAAATCTGTGACCAGGTGGGTTGTCATGTCAAGGACCTGCGACAAGACAATTCAGTGGGCAGCACTACATCTGCTACAAAATGAAATGGTGTTTTTACGACCCTTTCAGCAACTATGGCCATATCAGGTCGACTTTCGAGCCTTTTAACCAGTGTGAAAGTAACACTGCCGGCAGTGGGAGTCGAACCCACCACCTCCCGTCCTCCACTTATTAAACCATTAAAGGCACAGATCCTACACCTTACCAACTGTGCTAGTGGGGCCGGTCTACAAGTAGGTCTCATCACGAAATGACTCAAATAATGTTGAAAGTGATGTAAAACCCCAAACAAACAAACAAAAAATCACACATTTTTTACACCATGTGCAGAAGATCATTTGAAAACATGTCATGACAAAGGTCTTGGTTTTGATTCCTAATAATGTGACTGCATTATGTATTGATTTCTAATATGAGCTGATGCCTGTGCCTGAAGGGTCAAGGACTTGTGACGTTATAATTCAATGAGGCAGCACTATATCTGCTACAAATAGGTCTCATCTTGACATGGCTCAGGATTCATAAGAATTTCAAAATAAAGTCATTTGAGCCATATATTCAAAATATAGATATGTTGTGTATCTTGAATGTCAAGATGTTTTATACATCTGGAAAGCATGTCACCATCAACATAAGTTACATTAATTCTGGTTACTAATATTATGAAACATTCATTCAACTAATTACGCTATTGAACAAACTTAAAATTAAAAGTAAAATATTATGATATCAAATCATAATATCAAAATATTACCAATGCCTAAAAAAAAGCTTGTTTCTTATTTTCCAACCTACCCTAGTTTAAACCAGATACCTTAAGGGTTCTTTGGACCGTTCAGATGAAAAGACCTATCTCATTCCATGAATTGCTTTGATTTGTGATAGTCCATTATTTTGCATAATGTTAGTGGCTGAGCATCCAAGCTTACAATTTTATGTTTTTCTATGTTGTGAGCATGTTGTGTTTTGGTGTTTAACATGTTGTAACCTGACGGTGTATGGATGTAGATCTCTGAACACCCAAGGTAATGTTGTCAGCATGTTGTGGTACAACGTTGTGAGCATATGCTCAGCTCATTCTGGACATGTTGTAACCTGACATTGTTAGGAAGTAGATCTGTGAATAACAGATAATGTTGTGAGCATGTTGTGATGAAATGTTGTGAGCATGTGCTCATCATATTACTCACACTTTTTGGTCTTCTGGAGTCTCTTATAGCATATCAAATGGCATGTTATGCTGACATTTTGATAGTCTGAAATTATATGGATACGTATTGCAGTTGATAATAACAATTAACTTATATCACAAAAAAGACATGATCATTATTTTTTTGTTTTCTTTTGTTCATTCAGAACACTATGTTTTGTCTATGAAAGTCATTGTATACTTTGAATAACCTAACAACTAAGTTTTTACAGGTCATTATTTTCTGTAGTACTGCAGCTACCTATTGGTGAATTTACCCAAAGATTTTCTTCTATGTGCTCACCATGTTGTTAGCATGTTGGAACAAAAAGACAATGTGCTGCCAATGTTGTGACCATTTCGAAGGACAATGCTGTTATCAGGTCGGACCACAATGTTATCCTTCCATGTGCTCAGCATGTTGAAAAACGTAGAAAGACCACTAAAATTTATTTCTATGTGCTCACAATGTTGTTTCTATGTTGTGTGTTACCTGGGAGACTCATCTACGTTCAAATAGCATTGATCAAAATCTATGCAGCAGAATATGATGGGTAATAAGATTTGAACTGCAATATTTATATTCATAACTGCAATATGTATCCATATAATTTCAGACAATGTTAAAAAATCAGTATAACATGCCAGTTCATATGCTGAAGGGATAATCCCAACTGAGTAGCTAGATTTGGCCAAACATAGCTGAGTTTGTTCACAGCTGAATGTATAGCACCAAAACACACCGTGATCACAACATAGAAAAAATGTAAAATTGTTAGCTGGGCTTCTGCTAAAATTTAAATCATTCATTTAAAACTTTGTCAACAAACTTTGCTTAGCTGACCAGGGATCAGCTGAGGGATCTTAAGCAAATACCTGTTTGCTAACAATGAATCACCTTCATATTGAGACTCTGGAATAATTGTTTTTACTGTCATTTCTATTTTAAAGTTCACACTGACCACAAACTCTTCAAAAAAATTTAGAATTGGTTTTAATTGGTTTTTCAATGATTTTTGGTGTTCTAGTTTTTTTGTCTTAAAACAAGGAAATATAATAATTGAAATATTTGTCAAAATATATCAACTTAAACAATGTGTTAAATGTCTCTGATTATAATTAAATTGGTCAAGGTCAAAACAGGGTCGTCTTGAGGTCAAACTATTTCAATTAAAAAATCAGCTTGAGTGACTCAGAAATTGAAAGATAAATTAACTTAGTTAAAATGTTTATAGTATGTGCTTTGTGGGTGCCACTAACAGAGGATAGAATATTTGGATTGGGAGGTATGCGAAACTTGAATGGTTCAATTCTAAACGTTTTTAGTCCCTGTTTGGACCCTCACAACATAAAACAATTTCATGGGGGATGGTTACAGTGATGGTTACAGTACATTTTAGTTAAACTTGAAACTCGGATCATGCAATACAGATTTCCCTGTGTGTAGTTTGACATTCTGTTGAGAAACACACAGTTCAATAACAAGCTTGTCCCCTTGCTTCACCTCTTGTCACGTGATGAAATCTATATAAGGTGCGTCGCCTCTTTGTGGGACCATCATGTACTCAGCTGAATGAAGCCTTGATCAGTATATGCGAACTTTCCACAAGACTCTGTAATATGCCTCATGAATACAACCAAGATGGTAGAAGTCTAGAACAGCAGGTAAATAAGATATCTGGGATAGTGTTTACACTTATATTAATGTGGTCCACCAAGGTTAATTGGTAAATTTTAGCAATTTTATATCTGTCATCTCGCTGTGGTTCTCTTGCCAAAATGGCCGATACCGCATGGTCAAAGCAAGGAGACTCTATGCTCGATGATTATACTAAATCAGGATCGGATTCATCATAATTATGGCAACATACTTTTAAAGAATACAAAATAGTAGTATTGATGTAGAGTATTTAACTCATTTTGGTATAATGTGTTTTTTTTGTTCACTTGTTATGTGTAATTTGTGGATGGGTGTTGACGAACCGGCACGACCGGTTGTTGGCTTCACCGGTCGTCACTTAGTGATGACACAGAAAAAAGCGTGGGCTCGATATCGCACGACAACTATCAAACAAATCACTCCCGATGACATGAAATGACAGAATCCTTAATCTGATGTTTGAGTTAAAATAAGAGAAAATGTTTAATGGTTTAAAAAATACAAAAAATGTGGTAAATCAGCATGGGTCAAACGTTCGATTTCATAATTCCAAGTTACCATTTCAAAACTGGACATGTATGGGCCAAGGCGACTAGATTTAGGTTTAATAGGCTAACAATCTTTGCTTGAAATATTGGTATTTATATTACAGGTTATGGCTTTTGAGGCCAACTTGTTAAATAGTTAAATATATTCCAGTAACTTGCTTATCAATTTGGAAAGACTTATTAATATTCAAATAAAACTGAGAGCGAGGAACTAAAACTTAGTGTCAGAAGTAGTTTCATACAGTCATATTGCACCACAATGAAAAAATAATTTCAGATTTTGGGATTAAAAACATTAATAGAATAACACCTCAGTTTCCTATTTCTTGTAGTTCTTGATCGTATTCAGCATTTCTACAACAAAATTCTGAGAGATAACAAACCTGAACAAAAGACATGAAAATGCGACCATGATCATTCATATTCTAAATTGAAAATCTAGATTAGAGAAAGTCAAATCGTTGAGAAATTTCACGATTCAATTAATGGTGTCATAATGTCAACAAGTTGTTCATCACAGATCTTTATTTTAAGCAATTTGAGATCTGTGGATAAGCCTCCTGTCAGAAACTACTGCATGTTGGGAATTGCTCCATTGCCAGTAGGTGTGATGAGGCGATGAAGCTGAAAAATAAAGACATAGCCTTTTTTTAAACGTTTTGATATTAAACCAACATTTTCATTTATAGCTTTGAACAGAATTCCATGTGAAAGTGATATAACAATTGTAGTACTTAGGAAAAAATATTTGGGTGTTCAATGATGAATTGTGAATCAGTTCTGCTTTATAGTATGAATAAATATGATTATGTATTCACAGCGCTCTGATGAAACCCATAATGTTGGAATAATGACATGAAATGACAGAATCCTTAATCTGATGTTTGAGTTAAAATAAGAGAAAATGTTAAATGATAAAAAAATACAAAAAATCTGGTAAATCAGCATGGGTCAAACGGTTATGTGATGTGTTCGATTCCATAATTCCAAGTTACCATTTCAAAACTGGACATGTATGGGCCAAGGCAACTGGATTTAGGTTTGATAGACTAACAATCCTGGTTGAAATTTTGGTAGTTATATTAGGTTATGGCTTTTGAGGCCAACTTGTTAAATATATTTCAGTAACTTGCTTATCAATTTTGAAAGACTTCTTGGTATTAAAATAAAACTTAGCGAGGATATTCAAATAAAACTTAGCGAGGAACTAAAACTTAGTGTCAGAAGTAGTTTCATACAGTCATATTGCACCACAATGAAAAAATAATTTAAGATTTTGGGATTAATAACATGAATAGTATAACACCTCAGCTTCCTATTTTTTTTTAGTTTTAAATTATATTCAGCATTTCTACCACAAACTTCTGAGAGATAATAAACCTGAAAAAAAGACATGAAAATATGACCATGATCATTTAAATTTCTAAATTGAAAATCTAAATTAAAGAAAAAGTCGAATTGTTAAGAAATTTCACTATTTAATAAATGGTATCAAAATGTCAACAAGTAGTTGGTCATAGATCTTTATTTTAAGCAATTTGAGATCTGTGGATAAGCCTCTTGTCAGAAACTACTGCTTGTTGGGAAATGCTCTATTGCCAGTAGGTGTGATGAGGCGATGAAGCTGAGAAATAAAGATATAGCCTTTTTTAAACGTTTTGATATTAAACCAACATTTTCATTTATAGCTTTGAACAGAATTCCATGTGAAAGTGATATAACAATTGTAGTACTTAGGAAAAAATATTTGGGTGTTCAATGATGAATTGTGAATCAGTTCTGCTTTATAGTATGAATAAATATGATTATGTATTCACAGCGCTCTGATGAAACCCATAATGTTAGAATAATGACACGAAATGACAGAATCCTTAATCTGATGTTTGAGTTAAAATAAGAGAAAATGTTCAATGATAAAAAAATACAAAAAATGTGGTAAATCAGCATGGGCCAAACAGTTATGTGATGTGTTCGATTCCATAATTCCAAGTTAATTCCAACTAAACTAAAACTTAGTGTCAGAAGTAGTTTCATACAGTCATATTGCACCACATGAAAAAATAATTTAAGATTTGGGATTAATAACATGAATAGTAAAACACCTCAGCTTCCTATTTTTTAAATTTTTAATCATATTCAGCATTTTACCACAAACTTCTGAGAGATAACAAACCTGAAAAAAAGACATGAAAATATAAATTAAAGAAAAAGTCGAATTGTTAAGAAATTTCACTATTTAATAAATGGTATCAAAATGTCAACAAGTAGTTGGTCATAGATCTTTATTTTAAGCAATTTGAGATCTGTGGATAAGCCTCTTGTCGGAAACTACTGCTTGTTGGGAATTGCTCCATTGCCAGTAGGTGTGATGAGGCGATGAAGCTGAGAAATAAAGATATAGCCTTTTTCTAAACGTTTTGATATTAAACCAACATTTTCATTTATAGCTTTGAACAGAATTCCATGTGAAAGTGATATAACAATTGTAGTACTTAGGAAAAAATATTTGGGTGTTCAATGATGAATTGTGAATCAGTTCTGCTTTATAGTATGAATAAATATGATTATGTATTCACAGCGCTCTGATGAAACCCATAATGTTGGAACCTTTAGAAATTCATAATTGTTAATATAGAATAAAGGAAAGTATTAAAAAAATGGATAAAATTTGATAATTTTTTGTTGTAGGTTGCTGGCCTAGACTTGAACTCTGCTCCTGGACACAGAGGTGGTCCACCTGGCAGTAAGTAGAATATTAATTTCTCAAAATTAAGTATATTTAATTTAAGATTTTTTTTATAGATTTACAGTGAGAGCATTAAACAATTATTATTCTTGTGCAATTAAATTAATGAACATATCTAGAAATGGAAATTTTGCAGAAGTATGCAAAAGGTTTGGAGAGACAAATCCTAGACAGTCTTGTAAATGGCAAATTGTTTGGTAATTTCATCTTGCATTCAGTTTGGGATTTTAGCACTAGCCCGTAGTCTTTGATGAGAAGAAATGCGGTCAGGCTAGTACACCTTCATTAATTTTTTTTTTATTTTTTTTTTTTATTTTTTTTTTTATGCTAGCCTGACTGTTTAGTAGCAAATCTTGACTTTCAAGGTTCGGAAAAACTGTCTTTTAGTCATTTGATTAATCTTAATGTGTAAGCAATGAGGCATTGGGAACCACCCTAGAACTACAAAAACTTCAGATAGTTTATTCATGTAATTCATAAAAACTTGACCTGAAAAATGTTTTTAGGCTGGTACTTTTATTTGGGCTGGTGCAAATCTCCACTCAGGCCAGACTGCCCAGTAGCCCAAAAAGTATTTGGCTGCACATTATGATATAATGGGCTTGATGTTAATACTAAATGCCTAAAATGAGCATATATTTTTATTAAGGAGGATGTAATCTCGACATTTTTCTCTCCAAACCTTATCGATCATGATTTCATTGTCATTTTTTATTTGTTAAGAGTTTCGAAATAAGGATTAAGTACTTGAATTATGCCATTAATAACCATTGCCAGAGGCTTTTTAGAAATTTATGAATATATCTTTTCAAATTGTGACATGCATGAGGAGTCCATAAGAATTATAAATGTGATAACCTAGTTTAAGTTCCCATTCACATTACAGCTGAATTTCTTTATCCAGTCTTCATTAATATGACCACACACACATCTTGAGCACATCAGGATATGGTCAAGAGATGGCCCTGTTGTGGCCACAGTTGTTCACATTTATCCTTGACCAAATAGGTGTTTGGCCCTTCCTGATGAATACAAATCACAATGCAATGCAAAAATTCTGGCGACATGAATGACGTGTTTAGTCCAAACTTCAGTGGGAAGGACTGAACATGTCAAAGCTTCAAATGCAAAATATTTCCACCATGAATGAAATAAAAGGGTATGAAATATTTTGATCCATGACATTTTGAGGATTTTATTGAGGTAATTTGCCTTATGGTAAACAAATGAATATGTTGTGGGGTTAATGCAGTGAAAGAGTTGAAAATAATGTTTAATAAGTTCTAAAAAAATTTTTTTTAAAGCATGCCAATACAAGCTTGTAGATTTCAGATATAAAATTCTTGAAATTTTTAAGTCGGCCTAGGTCCACTACATTAAAGCATTATGACATGTTGTAGGTTATCTTATTATTTAAAGGGATTAAGCACCGATTTTGAAAAAAAAACTTTTAAAATTCACATATTGGTGATAAATGTATTTGTCTTTCATGTCTATAAACGTTTTGAAAAATGCAACCCCATCATTGTCTGTAAAACCTATTTGAACATGAACCTAATATACAGGCCCCTAATGAAAGCACACTCCTTTCTTGGCGTCATTTTTATGTGGAGTGTCATCATAGAGGCACTGAAAGGTAAAATGACGTCATAACAGCATGGCAATATGCATATGACGTCATGAAATGTATTGTCTTTTGAATAGCACCAAAATGACGTCAAACAGTGCTACCCTACTTTGAGCCTCAATTGAGGTCAAATAAAGTTCACGCTACCCGTGTTTACCCGTCACGTGCAGCCATAGGCTGAGAAAATCTTATACAGACTGTGCAACTTCTATGTCTTGTAGTAATTATTCTTGTTGCTTGATGTCAGACTTTAATACGTCATGGTGTTTATATGTATATACACTGTTGCAAAACCAAGAAAACAGGATTGGTGCTTAATACCTTTAATCATGAAGTCCTTAACATGTGACCTAAACTGTGATGGTTATGACAAAGTCATGGATAACCAGCCATGATACCTTCAAATACAGTAGCTTTGCATACAAAAACAAGGATAAATAGTAGGATTCTGCATTTATAGGATTTTAATAGTAAAATAGCAATTTAAGATGCGACTACGTTTTATCAATATTGATCACGTAAAACGTGCAATACAGTTGAAGCGTATTTGTCTTTGTAGACCCTGGCTACATGCAGCGCCACCCAGCTCCTCATGGCTACAACAACCACAACAACAACAGAATGCCACCTGGCCCTCCACCACCAAATTTCTTTGGAGGTTTTGTATCATCCAAATATTTTACATGGAATGACATGGAATGTTACTGCACTTGTATTTTCCAGCTACAAATTTTTTTGTCTGAACAAAATTCTGATAAATTGGAATTTATCATTATTATTCAATGGTTTGATAAAGGTCCCATGTAATTTCTACCAACAGAAAATACAGTTGCCCCTGCGCAATAGCATGACGTGGTGGCAAGTGCAACCACTATCAGTATTCTGAGGAACAAAAAGATTTTCCTCATTTTGATGGTGTCATTTGAATTTTTCTATCAGGTATTGGGTATTTGATCCTTCAAAAACAAGAAAATTTACTCAAAATTACACCATTTGAATTCTTGCATTTATTGATAAAATTCTAATGTCCAATGATAATATCCTTTTTCATGGTTGCACTGGACACCATACATTTACTGCAGAGAACAAACCATGTCATTACCTCATTTTCTACTTTAACTTTTGAGTTGTTTGACAGTAATCAAAGTAGCAGCAGTAATATTTAGGTATTTGTTCTATGACAAGAGCATGGGATCAGTTCTTTACTCTCAATACCAGTAGATATAGAAAATTGAGTTTTAGCTCACCAGTGATTATCAAATAAGTAGTGAAATGTAAACTGACATGGTAACAACACTGACTTTGTCACAAGACTTCCATGTCATTCCATAAATTTTCAGGTTTGCAGGATGTGGGAGGGAGAAAGCAATTTTTGTCAGAAGCAAAAATATTTTCTCTAAAATTTTCATAAGTATGAAAAGGATATTTGATGTGAGGGGGCGAGGTGGCTCTGGTGTTGAGGATAGTGATTATGTCTGCTCTGTTTTTTTAGGCAATGCTCCACCACCACTACAGCCACAACCAGCCAACGACGCTGGCTTTGGAATGTTTGTAGGCACGTGCCCATATATTGTTTACAAATTAAACATTTTTAAAGTGGATCTTATAAGGAAGAATCAGAACAAAGGCATTGAGAGCATTGCAACAATTACAAATTTGAAGAAAAATATTTTGGCACTTATTTGAAAATAAGGAATTATTCTGTCAAAGCTCCTCAGAACAGTGCCTTTGTTAATTGATGTTTAAAATGGCAAGGCTGCTCTCAAGTGCTTGACTATTATTAAGCATGTTGAGTGAAAATTGCTTTCAGTTGTAATAAGGAAATCTGCATGCTTTTTTCACCTTTTAATTTCCAGTTAATGCAGTAATAAGATTTTGTTCCTTGGATTTAGTTGCATAGAGTTCCTGATTTCTGGTTTCTTAAATCACATGTAAATTGTTAAAAATACTCATACCGAGAGTGACTTATCAAAATAATTACAATTGTAATAATTATTAATCATAGATAGGTGCTTTCAAAATGTGAAAATATGAAATAATATTCTGATGGCTTATTTCTTTTATTGTCTGCAAAACATTTATGTAGATAATATTTATGTGATTAATATGACGAAAGATTAGTCAATAAAGTGATCTGAACACAATAATTATAACACAACTTACACGATGCAATCAAATTTACAGAATGATACACATTTATGATGAAATAAGATAAGTAATAATACAAGAAAATACATAATTTTTACAGGATAAGATTCATTTTAAGAAAGTAGGAGCTGCCTTTGAAAATGAGGATTGATCCTTTGAAAGCATCTAGAATGGCACACATTTGCTGATTTATGACATAATACTGTAATTTGTAGTCCTGATAACAACATTTGTTTGCTGTGAATGTGCAAATAATAAATAAATGTAGGCCTTTTCAAAATACATACTCTTAATTCAAATTTATGAAAACAACGCTCATTTGAACAGTCTCTTATAAAACAAAGTAATTTGAATTCTTGATAGTTATAGAGTAGGAATAAAAACGAACTCTCTCACAGAGCAGTAAATGAAAATTGAATTTTTGCTGCAGGTGGCGGTACCCGTTATATCCCACCTCATCTGAGGGGACATCCTGGTCCTGGAGGTCCCCCACCCCCACAGGAACGCCCAGGAAGTGCTGGGCGTGGGGGCCGCAATGATGCACCAAACGCTCCAAGAGGTGGATATGGTGAGTACAGTCTACTCTTTGCTATGTTTCAAATAATGCTGCATTGTAGCTTACATTAAGTACAGACACACTGGAGAAAATTAGATAGGATAGGGGCTAATTTGATTTTCCAAAGTAAGGTATAATATATTATCTTTATTCTTAAAGTTTTCATAAGAAATAATGGTGAGTATGTGCTAAATATGAATGCTTTATTGTAGTTTTTTTAAAGTATGAAAAGTTAAATTCTTCAAAATGTATAATTGTGGTCAGGGTGGGGCTATATAATGTAGGAATTGCCAAATAAGTTTTATACGTTCCCATCTTATTCATCCAGAAATGATGTAATTGGACAACTTAATTTAATCAAATGTGCCATGCTGGGAATTTTGGTTTGGTTTATACTTGTCACTCGCATCACTTTTTTTTTATTATACTACATTTCATTTTTAAAAAGATGAATTCACAGGCCAACTTAAATGCTACACATCAAATCCTCTAAAATACAAATATTAAAGTGTTTGAAAGCTTCAGTAACAAAGTGCAATGTTGAAAAATATCTGAATTTTTATCACTGATACACATTATGAATCCCACAAAGTAGTTGGCAAAGGTCCGTCCTAAGTTATGTTTGCCCTCCTCAGACCCATGCTGTGGTATAATTTTAGATGGTTTCTCACGTGGTGGTTACCAAAACACTGGCGGGCGAGGTGGATTTAACAATTTCAATGTAGGACCTCGTTTCAGCGGGAGCCCCCATCAAAGTTAGTCTTCATTCTCTTAGTGCACTTTATCCTTCCCCTGGGAAGACATTTATGATTTGAAGTGGCAGCATAGAAATATAGTGCTCAGCTGTCTAGCAGTAGAAGTGTGCAAATGTCAATGCAGATCCTGCAGAAGGGTGGACAATACATTTTTTGAAAAATTAAAAATGAAAGACTGGAACATGATTCAGAAAAATAACTTCATTCTACTATTGACCACAATGTAGTATATATTACATGGAAAAAGATTCCCAATTAAAAAAAAATATTTGCACATATATATGAGAACACCTTTCATGGGATGTCATTAACAGGTGTGCACATTGGAAATTCAGGTTATTTGACTATAGCATTTTAGTTGTTTGCCTGGATCCCTTGGATTCCAAAACAATTTTTTTTATATAATAAGTTTGATACTTTAGCTATATATTTTATTATGTAAAGTAGGTGGGACTCCGCTGCAACCTCTTGTCATAAATTCTTCATTTAGTATATATATATATATACATAGATATTTATACATAATTAGCTCACTTCATAACTCTTATCTAACCTATGGTTTGTGCATGGTTTAAGTGTGCTGTTCAATTTAGTGAACCTTTTACCATTTGCCAAAACTCTACTTATTTGCATGAATGTGGTTTCAAGAGCTTTATCTGGGCCCTAAATATAGAGGGCACAAAGTACTTCCCATGGTTAGCCAGCAAAGGAAACAAAAATAGCATTTATTCTTTCATGGAAAGGCTTACAGCTTGCTAGCTTTTTTATTGATAGAAATAAGGTCCATTTGTTTGAATTTTGATCAAATGTATGAAAAGAGATTTTTCTTCAAATTTTCAAACTATTTTGGACAATTTTTTGTTACACTTTTGAGTAGCTCACTTGCAATGTTTCTTCACTTTGGAATATGAACCTTAATTTTCACACTATATATAGTGTGACCACACCTGAATTGAACACAGGTTTCAATTTGTCTCCATGTCAGCACAAATTATTGCATTTCTACGATCCTCATGCAAAAATCTTGATGTTCTTGCACACCAGTGACCATGCTAGGTTGTGCAGATCCATCATATTTTGGGATATGGAGAGGCACAGATTGACTGCTTTTTAGGTGCAACAGATGTGCTTCTGTGATGGACCTTCACTACCTTCCCTGGTCTTTTACTTCATATTAAGATTTATAAATGCAAGACTAGCACAACATCATGGTTCAAGAAATCAACAGTATATATTCAATTTAAATTTTGGTGTCAAGAGAATAGTGAATGAACAATTCATAATGAAATCGTGAAATTTCAGCCAAAAATTCTTCAAAGGTTATTTTTGTGACTTGATAATGGCTTTATTACCCTCAGCCCCTGATGTAATCAGGCTGAGGGTATTGCAGTACTCCTGGCGTGGGTATGTATGTATGTCTGTATGTATGTCTGTAGCGAACATCCTTGTCATCGCGATAACTCAAGAACAAATGATGGCAGCTTCATGAAACTTGACACACATATGCATCTGGTGAAAACCTCGGACGAGTTCGATGGACGGCGACCTTGACCTATTTTTCAAGGTCACAGGGACAATAATGTGAAATCCCAAGAATCACAATAACTCAAGAACGAATAATGGTAGCTTTATGAGATTTGACACACATAAGTATCTGGTGAAGACCTCAGAATTTTTTCTATGAAACATGACCTTCACCTACTTTTCAAGGTCACAGGGACAATTATGTGAAATCATCTTGTCATCGCGATAACTCGAGAACAAATGATGGAAGCTTCATGAAACTTGACACACATATGCATCTGGTAAAAACCTCGGACGAGTTCGATGGACGGCGACCTTGACCTATTTTTCAAGGTCACAGGGACAATTATGTGAAATCCCAAGAATCACAATAACTCAAGAACGAATAATGGTAGCTTTATTAGATTTGACACACATAAGTATCTGGTGAAGACCTCAGAATTTTTTCTATGAAACATGACCTTCACCTACTTTTCAAGGTCACAGGGACAATTATGTGAAATCATCTTGTCATCGCGATAACTCGAGAACAAATGATGGCAGCTTCATGAAACTTGACACACAAAAGCATCTGGTGAAAACCTCGAATGAGTTCGATGGATGGCGACCTTGACCTATTTTTCAAGGTCACAGGGACAATTATGTGAAATCCCAAGAATCGCAATAACTCAAGAACGAATGATGGCAGCTTTATGAGATTTGACACACACAAGCATCTGGTGAAGACCTCAGAATTTTGTCTTTGAAACATGACCTTAACCTACTTTTCAAGGTCACAGGGATAATTATGTGAAATCATCTTGTCATCGCGATAACTCGAGAACAAATGATGGCAGCTTCATGAAACTTGACACACATATGCATCTGGTGAAAACCTCGGACGAGTTCGATGGACGGCGACCTTGACCTATTTTTCAAGGTCACAGGGACAATTATGTGGAATCACAATAACT
Organism: Amphiduros pacificus; assembly: GCA_949316495.1. Lineage (NCBI taxonomy): Eukaryota > Metazoa > Annelida > Polychaeta > Phyllodocida > Hesionidae > Amphiduros > Amphiduros pacificus. The sequence goes on along the minus strand of OX439003.1, from coordinate 16,233,807 downwards.
CAAGAACGAATGATGGCAGCTTTATGAGATTTGACACACACAAGCATCTGGTGAAGACCTCAGAATTTTTTCTTTGATACATGACCTTCACCTACTTTTCAAGGTCACAGGGATAATTATGTGAAATCATCCTTGTCATCGTGACAACTCAAGAACAAATGATGGCAGCTTCATGAAACTTTACACGCATAAGCATCTGGTGAAAACCTCGGACTAGTTCGGTGGACGGCGACCTTGACCTATTTTTCAAGGTCACAGGGACAATTATGTGAAATCCCAAGAATCGCAATAACTCAAGAACGAATGATGGCAGCTTTATGAGATTTGACACACACAAGCATCTGGTGAAGACCTCAGACTTCTCTTGATGGAACATGACCTTCACCTGATTTCAAGGTCACAGGGACAATTATGTGAAATCATCCTTGTCATCGTGATAACTTAAGAACAAATGATGGCAGCTTCATGAAAATTGACACACATAAGAATCTGGGAAGACTCCAGATGAGTTTGATGGACGGTGACCTTAACCTGCTTTTCAAGGTCACAGGCCCATATCAATAATTCTAGAGTAAATGATGACAGTTTCATGATACTTGACACACCTAAGCTATCAAAGGAAGTAGATTTTATGGGTTTTTTACCCCTGCATCAATTTGCCTTGGTGCAGTGACGTTTTGTTCACAAATATTGTGTGGAGCGAATGTTGTGCAATGAGTTACCAGGGCTGAGGGTTGATGCATCTCTGATGCCTATGTTTTAACATACCATGGGAAAAAACACTATTTACCCTTTTGATTTCTACATATAAAAGGTAGAAATATTTGCTGCTTGTTGCTAATAGAGTAGAACACGAGTCAGATCTTAGTTTGTAGAAATGTGAAACTTGATGGTCAGTGTAGTATATTTGTGACAATATTGAAACAAAATTTCACATTTTATATCTATTCCCGGAAAATGACAGCACAAAATTTTTTAACAATCTCTGACACATAATGTTTCCAAAGGCATTTCGCCATTGCCATAGTACTAACTCATTTTGGACATGAATTTTTTTTTCCCGTGTCTTTATATAAAATTGTTCAATACTTATGGCCTATATGTCGAACAAACAAGAGGGAAAATAACTATTTTCTCTTCTTGTTGAATATTTGTTTGATCTTTATTGGACATGTGGTATGCAATGACCACATCGGGTCACATTTATGCATAACTGAGAGAGATGTTGAAATGTTAAAATGGCCCAATTTTGGATTTTATAGCCTTGTGTTCTGTGGTGGTTACCGTTATGGTGGGGATGCATTCTTGAGCTACTAGCAAGTAGATTATCTTGGTGTCATTGATTTTGATGTTGGCAACTATCTAAATGGGAGCTTGTGTGATGGTTTTCTTTTTCTAGACCAACAAGACAATCGCAAGTTCAACAGTCTGCCACGAGGTGCCCCTGGACCTGGACCTGGACCTGGTGCTGCTCCAAACAACTTCAACAATTTCAACAACAGACGTTCAAATTCTGAACAAAGAGACCAGAACAATAGAGGTGGAAGGTAAGAATAGATCAGTTTAGCAGTATTCTTTTTTCTACCTTTTTACAATGTTAAAAGCAGTTGTTGGTTTTTTTTTTGGTTTTTTTTTAAAAAGATGATGCCTTGAATTCTTCCTAAAGAGCAGGATGCAGATTGTTGTGAAAAATTGTGATAACAAATATATCCCCCTGTGTGGTGTGACAGGCTGGATGCGTGAATTGTAGCCGCAACCAGCACCTCATTGAACTTTCTCCATTCTGGGAAAGAATCTTCCAGGCCGTAGAAAATTATAATTTCCTTTTTTTTTTCTGTTTAAAAAGTTCTGGAAGGCCATTAAATTTTACAAGATATATTTATTTTCATAAAGATATTTCTTTGAAACGAGATGTCTTTGACAACCAAATATAGTAGTCATAGATATGGGTGGGGAATATTTTATATTTGGAGTAGAGGACCCTGAATAGTGAGTCAGAAATATTAGAACATGCAGGGTTAAAGGAGATCTTTAAAGATTTCTGAGATGAAGATATTGGTAAATTGTAACAGAGGATTTCGAGGGTGGAGTGCTGACAGAGACAGTTTTGAATCGCCTCCTGGCCCACGTTGGGGCGGGGGTAGTCGGCGTGGCAGCCAAGATAGCCAGGGAGACCGTGGTGACCAACGCCCGGGCAGCAGAGATGGTGGACGTTGGGACAATAATCGGTGGGATGGCCCCCCACCACAGCAGGGTGGGGGTCGATGGGATTCCCGTACACGGGATGGGACCAGAGACAATCGTGATGGCTTCAGGTAGGCTTGCTGTGATGATGGTAGCCAAGTTTGGACCATAGCTGTGTGCTCCCCCTGACCAACAAGCTACCCCCATCCCTCTGCCTATGTTCTTGCCCACACATGTTTATATGGTCGTTTATACTGCAAAGTGTGCTTGACCATATGCACATTGTCAATATGGGCCAGATCTGCTAACACTGAAAAGCATGCACATATACCTAATGATAATGACATGCTTCCTGCAAGTCAGAGAAATGTGGTCACATGCTTCCATATCTAACATGCCTGAGCATATAATTATAAAATGTATACGCCTCTTGCTACTAACTTTCAGGGTTGGGTGCTTGATTTATTCAAGTTCTCTTAATGATTATATTGAGTCAATAATAGAATAGCAAAAATGGTTTGATAAAAATTTTCTTGTGGTTGAAAAAACCAAAATGAAAGCGAGATATTTGATATGAGGATAGGATTAACTTCAGCTGGTGCTGGTTGCTGGTTTTCATGTTTCAATAAAATATTTCTTTAAACCTTTTGATTTAGAGTTACTAAATTTTTGCTTATCACTTTTTGTAAGTGACATTTTAAATGAATAGATTTAAGTCCAGGAAATTTCCTTATATTGGGTGTGTTCAGTTGTTTGTCAACTTAAATTGATTATTTAATCTTACAAGAGTTAATTTATATATATATATACATATGTTTGTGTGTGAAAGAAAGAATGAAAGCCTAACTGTGTTTCTCATATTTTGTGATAAGTTAGACTAGTATAATGTTTAAAATAATCAGATTAGCATCTTAACTGCATGGATATTTGCCAGCATAATGTGTCTGTATTACCGACATAATATATCAATATTTCCCAAAAGATTTTGATTAGATGTATTTTATGGGATATGAACAATGATAAATTAGATGCATTTCCAAACTTCTTTTAAACATATACTCTTGTGGTTACAATATGTCCAGTCATAAACATTGCATAGGTTTCAATGTAAAAGTAACCTGGAAACAATTACTTTCCAGTTATAAGACTAAAGAGTAAAAAATAGGTAAAATCAGTCACTCACACAAACCTCTCCTTAAACCAGGAATAAAAGAAGTTACGTGTCCTTAAAGAAAAGACCTGTTTAGAGGTAATAATTTCTTCCAATGAATTAACTGGATAAAACCTCATTTTTCAAATATTAGAAACATGGTGAAATATCTTTGGCATACCCTTGGGGTTTTTTAATAAACATTTTGCCCAGAAATGTTTGATGCACACAAAAACCAAGGGTACATTTATTTTGCTTTGACCTTACCTTGTAGTGTCCATTGCATGGCCAGGATTTTTTTTAGGATTTATAAATAGGTATTTTTGTGAGAAGCATTTGTGCCGGGTTTACAATTTTGTTTGGGATATTCATCTCAGAAGATGAACTGCCTAGTTGAATATTGCGATTAAGATAGTGGACCTGGATTACTGTTCAGAAAAAAAAGCTATTTTATCATTCAAAATGTATTTATTGTGTAACATTTTGTCTTACATTTTTTCCCTCTGGATATCACCAGTTGCCATAATTAAGTGTTGACAATGCTATGTGTGTGTGAGATATACCTAGTTTTAGTAAGTTTGGTTATGTGGAGTTAATTTTGTGTTTTCAGCAATGGAGGTGGCAGTGGATGGCGTGGAGGGCGTGATGGACCAGCCGGCCGCTGGGATGGCCCACCACCACAGCGCAACAATCGCTGGGACAACAGCCCAGGACCAGACCAGAACCGCGGTGGATGGGGAGGTGGCAACAACCGCGACAACTATGGAAATGATGGCACCAGAAGCTGGGGCAACAGCAGGTGGAACAACAGAGATGGCGGCGGCGGTGGCAGCTGGGACAATAAGGACCAGGATGGTGGCCGCTGGAGTAAACTGAGGGAAGATTCCATGCCAACAGACTGGACTAAATTGCTGCCACCTAATGAGAAATTGGAAAAGTGAGTAATATCTCAAATAAGATGCAGCTATTTGGAACATAAAATATGCACATAACTGAGATTTTAATTTTTTTTAACTCCAGTGTTCAAGACTCAATTTGTCCAAATTATAGTGTTTGTTAAAGTTGATTCCAAGAGAGAAATTTCAAATATTGTTTTATAAGAGTTCCCATTTACTAATGCTGGATTGTGATTTAAATTCTGTGTTTCTCATGAGACAAGTCTTCAATGGAAATTATGATGATATCATGGTAGCCGTTCTGCAAAATAATTTGATGAATTACCACAGCTCCTGACTGAACATTCCATTTGAGACTTGTGAACAGATTTGTCTATTGGTGTGAAATTACACATTCATAATTCCAGAAGTCTTATAAAAGCATTTGATACATTTTGTGTTTTTACAGAGATCTGTTTGGCAATGCCCATACTGGCATCAACTTTGACAAATATGAGGATATCCCAGTGGAGGCAACTGGAGAGGATGCCCCTCCGCACATTGAGAATGTAAGTCAATCAATGCACAGAACTTGATAAAATTACTTGAATCTAAAGACCATGATGCAATTCTTCACTTTGACCTGAACTGAATGTTGACTAGTCACCAATCCTGAGTCTTAATTGAGTGTAAAATTTTCCACCTTTATCAAGTCTTTGAAATGCTTTGCTGATCATATGTTTTTGGTTGTTTTTTTTTAGTTCACCGACATAGATTTGGGAGAAATCATCAACAACAACATAGAACAAACACGCTACACAAAGCCAACACCAGTGCAAAAACATGCTATCCCAATCATCAAGAACAAGCGTGATCTGATGGCTTGTGCTCAGACAGGTTAGTTCAGTCTGTTGTACCTCCATCTTTCAGTACATTGAAATCTTGGTCATTTTGGGATGCAGAAAATAGTGTTAATCTTGCCTCATGAAAGGAAATCGGTCATGTGTGAACCAGGAGAACGTGTGATTGCCAGAATTTGATAATCCAAAGAAATTTGGGTTGTGAGTGATAATAGGGATGGGACAGATTATGTGGGCAAAATAGTTTCTTACAACCCTAATCATATGGATTTGTATCAAATAACATGAGATTTACAGTTTATGTGCTGTTGTTCACAAATGCAGGCTCCTGTGTTGATATCAGTTATTTTAAACAGTTGATATTCTATATTTTAGGTTCTGGAAAAACTGCTTCCTTTTTGGTACCTATACTAAGTCTGATATTTCAAAATGGACCACCAGAGGGCTTGGAGCAGAATGCTCAGGTATAACATATTTTACATTTTCATAGTTTGATTATAGGATAGATAGGCATATTCTGGAATTTATGGATGGTATATGATGCTATTATGGTATATCTCTGGTTCAACGATGATGAATACCTAAGATTAACTTTCCCTCGTCTGACAATACCTCCAATTATATAATGTATTAGATAATTGTACAAGTAAATTTTTTGCCCAAATTGTATCGTCATGATTCTTGCCATTTTCAGCCTACTGGTCGTTACAACCAGCGTAAGCAGTTTCCAATTGCACTGGTATTGGCTCCAACCAGAGAGTTAGCATCCCAGATCTATGATGAGGCTAGAAAGGTGAGCACCATTTGATATTTTTCCCACTCTATATCCAGTTTAGTCTTTTTTCAGAGATCGGTTTAGTCAATTGCCAATCGCTTGACTTTTAGAGGTGATCTCTCTGCACTTAGTATGGATTGGCATAGATTAGTTTGACTTTGATTTAATCAAATGGAAAATTTGTTACATTTCAAGCCTGCAAATAATGTCCAGGCTTTACACATTTTAAAGAATAGCTTGTAAGCCTTTTACATTTTGAGGAGTAAATTTTTGTTTGCGTGAGAAGGATTCACTTATTTATTGGTAGTGTTGTGCATATGTGATGGTATTTATGATGATATGATGGTGTCTCCTGCAATAGCACTGATGATTACCTAAATTAACTTTCCCTCGTCTGATGATACCTTATATGCACAACGTAAGGCTTGCATGCTACTTGACTCGAAAAGTATGCCAGCAGTAAGGGTTTCAATCATTTTACCTGATGTTGATATGCCATTTCAGTTCTCCTACCGATCTGTGGTACGTTGCTGCGTGGTTTATGGTGGTGCAGACATCGGGGGACAAATGCGTGACCTCGCCAAGGGTTGCCATCTGTTGGTTGCTACCCCAGGTCGCCTTGTGGATATGCTTGAGAGAGGAAAGATTGGCTTGGACCATATCAAGTAAGTGTACTTTTAGCCAAATTGCTATCAATCTGGGAGCAAAGAATTATGCTTTAAAAAATTAAGAGTTGGTTAGAACATTTGTTTAAATGGGCACAATGATGAAATTAAGTGTAGCCTCGCTGTGAATACCCAAAAGGGCTTTGAAGATTACATATTCCTGATGTGCTCAACTAGTGCAAGATAATTACTGGTGCATATTAAGCCTGGAGTCATTTGTTAAGGGATAGATGCGTTTAATATATTGACAACAAGAATATAGCAATATCACATTAATACTATATGCATGGTATCCGAATGTTGATTGCATTGTGCCGAGTTGTAAAGAAAGGTTCTTTCTAGGTATGTGATACTGGATGAGGCTGATCGTATGTTGGACATGGGTTTCGAGCCTCAGATTCGCCGTATTGTGGAGAAGGATACAATGCCTGTCACAGGAGTCCGACAGACACTCATGTTCTCAGCTACCTTCCCCAAGGAAATCCAGGTGTGTGTTTTTAAAATCTGAAACTCTTGGGAGAATCTACAGTCCGTATATTAAAGATAATCTGCCGGTGACTTATTTGATGAAATTGTTTTTTTCCAGGCAAAACATTGTGATAATATGATGAAGAGAAGGAATATGGTTTCGCTAAAAAACTGATTTCAAATGAATGATATATTCCTTGGCTGTCTGATATCACCTGTAACATTATTTTGTATAGTTGTTATTGTGAATGAAACAAGATCTTAATTGTGACAAATTCTACTTGGCAGATGCTTGCTCGTGACTTTCTCAACAACTATATTTTCTTGGCTGTGGGTCGTGTGGGCAGTACAAGCGAGAACATCACCCAAAAAGTGGTGTGGGTTGAGGAGAATGACAAGCGTTCTTTCTTGCTTGATCTACTCAACGCCTCTGGGAAATCAGGTTGGTAATTAAATTTTGGAAGAGACCACATCATAGACGCATTGTTTGTTGTGAAAATATGATTTTTTTTCCCCCTCATTTTGATTTTCATTTTTCTGATTTCTATTCATTATGGCCCATTAGTATCTAGTGCATACCAATCAACATTACAGACACTCTTATTTTGGCACTGTTGCACTTTAGCTATGCTGACTATGACGTTTAACATGGAGTTTGATTGTAATTAAAATTTGGACTACATGATGAAGAGAAGGAATATGGTTTCGCTAAAATTGCTGATTTGATGTGACGATATATTCCTTGGCTGTCTGATTTGTCTTGCATGAATTTGATAAAGACTGACCTATTTGACAGAAGACTTGTGTTTCTTGACTCCGTTTTGTTTTCAAGGTTAATAAAGGTAAAAGAGATGGGTGTTTCAGTGTTTCATAAAAGAAATAAGGTTGGTTATTAAATTTTGGTAGAGACCACATCATAGACGCATTGTCTGTTGTAAAGATATGATTTTTTCCCCCTCATTTTGATTTTCATTTTTCTGATTTCTATTCATTCTGGCCCATTAGTATCTAGTGCATACCAATCAACATTACAGACACTCTTATTTTGGCACTGTTACACTTAAGCTATGCTGACTATGACGTTTAACATGAAGTTTAATTGTAATTAAAATTTGGACTACATGATGAAGAGAAGGAATATGGTTTCGCTAAAATTGCTGATTTAATGTGACGATATATTCCTTGGCTGTCTGATTTGTCTTGCATGAATTTAATAAAGACTGACCTATTTGACAGAAGACTGTTTTGTTTCTTGACTCCGTTTTGTTTTCAAGGTTAATAAAGGTAAAAGGGATGGGTGTTTCAGTGTTTCATAAAAGAAATAAGGTTGGTTATTAAATTTTGGTAGAGACCACATCATAGACGCATTGTCTGTTGTGAAGATATGATTTTTTTCCCCCTCATTTTGCTTTTTCATTTTTCTCATTTCTATTCATTATGGCCCATTAGTATCTAGTACATACCAATCAACATTACAGACACTCTTATTTTGGCACTGTTGCACTTTAGCTATGCTGACTATGACGTTTAACATGGAGTTTGATTGTAATTAAAATTTGGACTACATGATGAAGAGAAGGAATATGGTTTCGCTAAAATTGCTGATTTAATGTGACTGATATATTCCTTGGCTGTCTGATTTGTCTTGCATGAATTTGATAAAGACTGACCTATTTGACAGAAGACTGTTTTGTTTCTTGACTCCGTTTTTGTTTTCAAGGTTAATAAAGTAAAAAGGGATGGGTGTTTCAGTGTTTCATAAAAGAAATAAGGTTGGTTATTAAATTTTGGAAGAGACCCCATCATAGACGCATTGTTTGTTGTGAAGATATGATTTTTTTCCCCCTCATTTTGCTTTTTCATTTTTCTCATTTCTATTCATTATGACCCATTAGTATCTAGTACATACCAATCAACATTACAGACACTCTTATTATGGCACTGTTGCACTTTAGCTATGCTGACTATGAAAGTTTAACATGGAGTTTAATTGTAATTAAAATTTGGACTAAATGATGAAGAGAAGGAATATGGTTTCGCTAAAATTGCTGATTTAATGTGACTGATATATTCCTTGGCTGTCTGATTTGTCTTGCATGAATTTGATAAAGACAGACCTATTTGACAGAAGACTGTTTTGTTTCTTGACTCCGTTTTGTTTTCAAAGTTAATAAAGTAAAAAGGGCTGGGTGTTTCAGGACCGGAGTCCCTGACACTGGTGTTTGTTGAAACCAAGAAAGGGGCAGATTCTCTGGACCATTTCCTGTATGGTGAGGGCTATCCTTGTGCCAGTATCCATGGTGACCGCTCACAGAAGGAGCGCGAGGAATCTCTGAGGACCTTCAGATCAGGAAAGTCTCCAATCCTCGTGGCTACTGCTGTAAGTTTTTTTTGTTTGTTTTGGGGCTATTTTAAAATGAACAGAGATAGAGAATGAAATTTGTTAGTGATAACTGAACATGTGCCTTCAGTTTTATTGAATTACTATTAATATAAGCCTTGGTGATAAATGAGTTATAGTTCATCATAATTCAGTATCATAACAACTAGTATAAAAAGGTTATGATACAATTTTAGGTTGCTGCAAGAGGACTTGACATACCCAATGTTAAGCATGTCATAAACTTTGACTTGCCCAGTGACATTGAGGAATATGTGCATCGTATTGGACGTACTGGAAGAGTGGGCAATCTTGGTAAGTATCCTTGGATATCTAGAATATTGCGCTTATGTCCTGTACAATGAAACATGAAGCAGAAACCTATTAAATTGTATTTTTTTTTCAATCTTAAAAGGGGTGGAATATCAATCTTTCAGCCAAACCGTGCTCACCTCTTTCTAACTGGCATTTAGTATCAATATATTCATTACTATGACAACAAAATATACTTGTTATATGTGTTAGAAACGTTTTTAACAGAAAGGATTGATAAAGAATTTTCAAAAATGGTAGTATGATGAAAAGAAGGAAATGGTTTCGCTAATGAAACTGATATCATGTGACTGATATATTCCTTGGCTGTCTGACTCGCCAGAAATTGCTTCAGTTTTATCATTTTGAGAATGAGTGTTATTGCTATGAATGCAAGTTATCAAAAATTCTACTTTTCTAGGATTGGCAACATCATTCTTCAATGAGAAGAACAAGAACATCATCCGCGACTTGGTTGATCTACTTGTGGAGTCTAAGCAGGAAGTGCCATCCTGGATAGAATCCATGGCATATGAGGCCCGTCACCAGGGAACAAGGAGGCCAACCAACAAAAGGTATGTCTGACTAAACAATTAAATAAATTTCAGGATTATTTCCAGCTCTGTGATGAAATGAAGTGTAGCCTCGCTGTTAAAAGCCACTAGGCTTTGAAGAATACACCATAACTGATATGCTGATACATAATATAATAAATTTTATTTTATTTTTTCCTCTGTAAAAATGTCATTGAAATATTTTATATTATAGATTTTCAAGTGGTGGATTTGGTGGACGTGACTACCGTCAGATGGGGCGTGGTCAAACGAAGCAACACCAGGCACCAGCGTTTGGATCCCCCATGGGATATGGATTCCACCAAGGCGGGTACGGTGGTTCCTATGGTGGGGCTTACAACCAACCCACACACAATGCCTCCAGCCATGACTGGTGGGGCAACTAAATCACACTGGGAGAGAGCACAGTAGTGCTGCCCCCTTGTGGTGAGGAGCAGAGTTGAGTACAACCACATTACAAGTCTTGTGTAACGTTATGTCACAGAGGTTAACAATCAGACCAACAAGAACAAACAAAGTGGAACATGAGTCATATATGAGGTGGCCAACGGTATCAAACAAACAGTATTTCTTACAAGGAAAGAATAACTTATAAAGGTGAAAAAAAGGAAACTACTCTTAAAAGAATTTAACTAAGATACAAAGTATTATTTTTCACAAGGTAACTAAGCAAACTAAGGCACCCAAGTCAAGGAGAATCAGCTGTTAGTACATGATCAAAAACAAACCTACATGTGGGGCGAGAACGAACCCCATAGGTATGGTTTAGGGCTGTTCAGAGCCCTATGGTGTGTGATTGTGTGCATGAATGTTGGTGTACGCTGCATGCAAGAAAAGTTCATAATTGTGAGCAATAAAGGCTTTGATAGGTTATTATTACAAACTGGAGGGTGCCAAAGTTGTAGTCTCTTCAAATGCATCTGAGTTGTAGTCATGGTAAAAGATTTATTTTTGATGAGAAGTGCTTTATCTTTTAATGATGTCAGTTTGACAGTTTGTCATCTGTGCTGCTCATACAGAGTGACTGGTATCGCAGTGACAATTTTTGTCAGGGTGACTGACCATCCAGATCTTGCTAGCACAAACAAAGGCATTAAGAAACTAGTTAAAAGTGAAGAACACACTGCTTGTGCTACCAAGATTCTGGAGATCAATCCAATATTATTACATATAAGTGGGACCAGCTATGGGCCCAATTCTTGTTATGTTTTAAATTTCCATGTGAGATCACATGGAAAACAAATCTCAAAAAAAATATTTTTCAAATTGTCTCATGAATGAATGATGCTGCAAAATAAGTGGGAAATTTTGGTGCTGCAGAACTTGGCAAAACTATTTATTATTTTTTATTAAGAAATGTATCTCAAACATGTTTATGTTATCTTTCAACAAGTCAATTTTGCATTACAAGGTTTATTTATTGCCAAGTGTGTGGCACTGAAGTTTGTAGCATTCGGACCATAAATATAGCACTTCTAGTCACTGCTAATACCATTATGTCTTGTTTTGTTATATAATGTATAACAGATGCTGTGATACCAAAAAGTAACATTCAAACTAGTAGAATAAGACAAGACTAATTTCTATGATGTAAACAAAAATACTACAACAACTTTGTCAGAGATGAATTCGGACAATGCTGCAATTTTGTGAGAAATATTGTTGATCTGTACAAGGAAGCTGCAGAGAGATGTATGCAGCACGGTTAACAGGGCACAAGTCACAATATAATAAACAATCCAGCGATAAGAGTACACGAAAGCACATTTATAAAGGGAAACAACTATAATTTTGACTGCACAGGAAATGCCCTGCATTAAGAGTCACACAGGGATTTGATACTGTAAGCCATCAACACTCTTGCAAGCCTGGTAATACAGTATACACGTGGGGGATAGGTAGAATTGATCATACAGAGTAACAATATATATCCATGTTAACTGGTCTGTTCTACTTAAAAGTTTGATAAGCAAATGTTCAATGCAAAGTGTACTGTATAATGAGGAAAGTAGGTGTGTAATGAATCATGAGAGAATGCTTGCATAAAAGGCATTGGATCACAAAATGAATGTATATCTTGTATAATCTCGCCAAATATCAACACAGATTACCGTTTGTTTCCCCTTGCCATTTTGAAACTACAGTAGGAGACTTAATTTTTGTTGTGGGTTAAGTTGGACAGCTGTGGAAATTAAGTGTTTTGCAGAGTAGAGGAAATGTTGATCATATGTATTAGTTAGTGTGTAAAATTGTGTTTGTTTGTGGAATAGCTTTTTGAGCATTGCATTTTTTGTCCATGTTTAGTGACAGACATATACACTATATTTATATATGTTGGTGAGAGTTGAATTTTTCTTGTTTTTTTTCTTTCTGTATCATATAAAGTATGAATAACATGAGTGAGCATTCACAACTCGGAATGAAAGATTTTGTTACTTGTGAGAAAAAAAATGTGAGGGATTCACATTTGTTATTATGCTAAGATTGTGCAAGTATCACAGTCATTGGAGGTCATCTCAGAGAAACAAAAGTTGTGAATTAAGCAAGCAATTAATTGCATGTCTCGGTGTTCATAATATAATCTCCACACTGGGATTTGCTAGTAGTAAGATTTGGTAGCACAAGTCTCACCATTTTTTTCATCATTATCAAATAAGTGTGTAGAGACATGATATTATAAAGTAGTTCATTACACATTTCTCAGGGTTCAGTGCAAGAGTGTGCACAGCTTGGATATGTACGGTTATATAGAAGCCCACTTGCACTGAACACTTGATATATATTATTTGTAATAAGCAGGCAAATACATCATACACTATGCTATCAAAATTTTAAACGATGCTCCAAAGCATCATTTTGATCTAGCTTTCTATATTGTCGGTGTATACTTGCAGTATTGGGCATCTATTATAAAAATATCACAAATAATTGTAATGGAACATATATTATCATAATACTTATATACCTATACATGTTAAACTATTGAAGCAGGGGAAACAAAAGGGGATTTTCACAGATTGTTTGCCTCTGTGTGAATGTTTTCATTATAAACCTAAATATTATTGATTGATCAAACATAGCCAGACATGAATGCCGTGCTTGATATGAAGGTGCGGACGATGTTTATATCAAAACTTGTTTAGTCTCAGATAGGGATGTGAATATGCCGTCCTGTTTTTTTCCAAATGTTAAGCTTTGAAGCGGAAATTGTTGTGCTTGTATCTATTCAGGGATGGTGGTTAAGGACAAAACATAAGCTGGAACGTACATACAAAATGATATTCCATTAAAAAGTTGTCAATTAATCTTTGGACTGATGTGACAAATCCTGAAATTTTGTTTATCTCCATCACTTATGGTGAGAATTCAGAATATATGACCTAGCTACAAAATGTAGAAAATTGGGGCCATCCTTGATGTGAAGAATTGTACACAACAGAGCCTGCAACTAACATTACAATTTACACGCTGTATATCCTTGCTGCCTGTGATCTGATTTGTAACATGGGGAACACTGGAACAAACATTGTATGTTCATAAATGTGCACATGACAATATCATGGGGAAGATTTGAGCTGTATTGTGACCAATTTCACTTGTCATCGTAATAATAATGTACAGAGCTCAAATGTTTGGATGCACATTTGTGATATAAATAGTTAGTGTCAGGGAATGGGAACCCTGCCAGTCTCTGCAGGGCAAGAGGCAGAGATATTTATAATACCAAATGATTTATATTTGTATACTGTTGATACAAGAGTTGTTCATGGGATACACAGGTAGCAACTAGCTAATAGAATTTGATGTAAGACACTAGTATAATGTCCCATTGACACATGCAGAGATACCCTGGCTTAATGCTAGAAAGTTTATCTTGTCCTTGACACATAAAATATCCTCTTATATTGTGCTGAAGTCCTCTAAATTGACCTTCAGTGCGATCTTTTAATGCCAATATTTATGGAGTGACTTTGATGTGACATTCCATTGTTAGATGTAACTAAGATAACTGCTATTGATGAGTGCATGGCACAGTGCTGTTTATTGTGCATTTAATTCCATCATTGCCCAACCCATTTCTTCTCACCAATATCACGCATTGCCAATTGTACTTCCACTTCATAACAATGTCTGGTCTGATGCTGTTTTGTGGGCTGCATCAACAGGTGGAATTGCAGATTAGTAAGGTCTTCCCAAGGAAATATATTGACAAGGAATTGTTGCCTCACATATTATATATACAGTCGATGCAGTGCCTATATTTATTGTACTCTTGCAAATCGATGTCATCGATTCATGAATTGTTTTTTCCCATTTTTCTTAGAAGTGAAATGTTGGTCAAAAGTATAGAAGCGGGCAGATATACAGGAAAGGGCCCATGTTGCCTTGACCTGGAATAAATGGGTGCTTGCTTCATTGTGTGTGTGACATTTCAATTTGCTCAGGTGCTGTTCATGTAAATGTTCATGAATCATTTTCATTTAGGATTCTAACACTTAGGCAATTAACAGTTCTAGGCAATTGAATGATGTTGCGAGTTACGCTGATCATGATGAAACTGTATATCTTGCTATAGAAGTGATGAGTAAAAACACCTTATAGATCTGAACCTCCTTCAGCATGCAGCTATAGGGTAGGAGAGTTAAGAAGTTGTGCCATGATTCTGCTACTTTGAGAAGTAGTGGAGAAGTCCACAGAATGCTTATGACCACTGTCAAGTGCAGTTCTTCTGTATTAAGTACAGGATGACACGGTTATGAAACTTGTATGTTGTCTTGTCAGATCTTTTTATTTTTGTAAAATATAAAGTGGCTGCTGAAGAGACGAGTTCCATGACACTGTTGTATAAATCAAAATCAGGATAATCTGACATTCATGTTGTGTATCTTAATGACTTCATAAACATGGAAAAAAACTTAGCAATAAAATTATTGCGTTCAAAATGTTCACCTACTGGTATTGTTTGAATAGAATGTCAGTGTTGCCAAAGAAGTTTACATGAGATGCGTATCTTGTGTAGAAAACTAAAATGTTTTCTGCAAACGTACCTACGGGCAAGATAAGCCTGATATTTAGACTGTGATATTAACTCTGGATTTTATACAATGTTTTTAAAGTGTGCAGCAGTGTTACAAATACAAACTCAGAACTTTGGAATGCTTTGACTGCTATTAAGCCATGTCAGTCACAGGTCAAGAATAGATATTAGTAGAAGTACACATTAAGAGCATCTTAGGTTGAAACTTGATTCATTCCCTCGCACAATGTTTAGGGAACTGTTGAATTTGGTTTTATTCATCAGGCTGAAGACTTCTATAGCATTTTGATTTTATTTGTGGTAAACCTGTCCAATTTAACATTCTGTCTTACCTACAGAAGATTTACCATGATCTCGTATATCGGTTTTCGAACTAGATATGTATGTGCATCTGATTGAAGCAGCAGCCTCAGCAAAGCCAACCTTCCCCCATCTTCCCAAGTGCCCTTACCCCACAATATCTATTGTAAGTGCTTTTCCAACACCACCAGACTTCAGTTTGGTCATAACTTGGTTCAATGTAATGGTAGGAATGTGTGAAATAGTTCTGTCTACTAAATAGGTTCAAACTTGGGTAGTCATTCTACACCAAACTGCTTCTTAGAACTCGTTTTGACACTGACAGGTATAGAGAATGTTAGATCAGCAGGTACATGTTTCCAGGCAACTGTTTTCAAGAAACGAACTTGTCAAAATGGTACTTTAGTGATTGAAACACTAAGCATACAAAAACCAAGGTAGACAAATTTGCCTGTTGCAAATCGGACAGTTCTTCCTTATTATATTAATGGGGACCCTTGTCAACTTTTAAAAAAACTGCCAAAAAGTATACATGCTCCTTCAGACACTAAAAATGTCAATCGATTAAGAATTGTCACCAGAAATGTTTCCCATATTTTGGCATTTTGAGCGTGTGATGTAGCATGTTTATCGACCTTACCAGATCTCGCATGGAGGATCAGGGATTCTCTGCACATATCATAAATGGGATATGACTTGTATTTATTTATAGATACACAACAATACTCTATTTATTTTTCTTTTGACTGTATTTATGCATTATGTTTCATGTGTAAGAAAACTCGTCCAACCTGGAAGATTTTTATACCCAAAAGGTCAGATTGCTCAGTTGTGTGGTACAATGTACCAGAAGTCTTTCAGATTTGACATGACCAAAAATGGCCTCTAAGATGAAGCACAGGATACATTGTGATATAAGCAGTAGCCTTATCCTCAACATGTGTAGCAAGCCAAATCTTAGGGCCAGTTTTTGTTAAAATGTCAATTCTTTGAAAGCTAGTTATTTCATGTTTTATGAAACTATTACTATGGGACGGCATTTATACAACCTCAATTTAGTTAGGTTTTATTCAGAGAAGAATAACTTAATGTCTGGCTTTCACAAGTTTAGAAATGTATGGAGTACACAGTGTTGAAGTTCACACATTTCAGCACTTTGTGCAATACAAAACATGACAAACATGGACATGTGGTTGTAGAATATTGAAAAATAAAGTTTTTGCATTCATTATTATTGTAATCTGAATTACAGACTTTGTCTTTTTTATGGTTGGCATGGCCATTACCCAATGTTTTGAAGAAAATGTTTCCAATTTCTCACACATTTATTGAATTAAAAATCTGAATTCCTGTACAAAACCAGTACGTTTCTAAATATTCCCATCACCATTTTGAAAATTTATTTTGCCCAAATTTCCAGCAGTAAAATATTTAAGATTTGTCATTGAAAAAGTATTGAAAAATTTTGACAAGACTGCAGAAATAAGTTAAAACTTGTCCTTATCTTTTGAAATCCTGCCGTATTTTGGCAGAGAGCATGACAATTTATATTGCAGTACATTCAGTGAGAATGGAGAAATATTTTGTCTGTCCTTCAACAAGATGTGGCACTGTCAGGAGATTAATCTTATTTATTTTCCATTTTCCCAATGTTTAATGGCAAACAAATTGGTTGATCTTTGTAAAATTATTGCAGATTTTATTCAGAAAGGTGAAAATAAAAAGTGGAAAATTGTTCTGTCTGCAAAATATATAAATTAAGATTGACAAATATGTTCAAAAGTAAAATACATGCCACACAAGTCTTGTTCCAAATATGTAACAAGGACTGTTTGTCCAGATGACCTGCGTTATTAATAAGAAATATTAAAACACTTGTTTTGGACACTTAATATTGGATTCTTCAAAGGTACCAAGATTATTGTGGACCCACCCCATAGGGGAAGGGGAGACCTTGTATCGGGCTCCGTACGCGTGTCCGAACTTTCCGGATGATAACAGGAGAACCATTTGACGGATTACTTTGATATTGCACAGGATTATGTAAATCTTTAATATCTTGTATGGGATTGCATATGGTTGACCTTGACCCAGATCTCAAGGTCACAGGAGCAATTTTGTGTCTCTGCAGTACTTGCTGGTTTCCAGATGATATGTTGAGAACTATTTAGTATTTGGCTTTGATATCACACATGATTATGTGTCCCTCAACTCCCTTGTATGGGATTGCTGATGAATGACCTTGACCAATTTCTCAAGGTCACAGTAGATGTTTTGTACAATCATGGTTTCTGGATGATAAAAGGAGAACCGTTTAATAGATTACTTCGATATTACACAGGATTATGTAAATCCTATATACCTTGTATGGGATTCCATATGGTTGACCTTGACCTAGATCTCAAGGTCACAGGAGCAATTTTGTGTCTCTGCAGTACTTGCTGGTTTCCGGATGATATGTTGAGAACTATTTCGATTTGGCTTTGATATCACACATTATTATGTGTCCCCCAACTCCCTCGTATGGGATTACTGGTGAATGACCTTGATCAGTCTCTCTAGGTCACAAGAGATATTTTATATAATTATGGCTTCCCGATGATAAAAGGAGAACCGTTAAATGGATTGCTTTGATCTTGCACAGGGTTATGTAAATCCTATATACCTTGCATAGGATGGCATATGATTGACCTTGACCTAGTTCTTGAGGTCACATGAGCAGTTTTGTGTCTGTGCAGTACTTGTTGGTTTTCGGATGATATGTTGAGAACTATTTCGTATTTGGCTTTGATATCACACATTATTATGTGTCCCCCAACTCCCTCATATGGGATTACTGGTGAATGACCTTGATCAGTCTCTCTAGGTCACAAGAGATATTTTATATAATTATGGTTTCTGGATGATAAAAGGAGAACCGTTAAATGGATTGCTTTGATCTTGCACAGGGTTATGTAAATCCTATATACCTTGCATAGGATTGCATATGATTGACCTTGACCTAGTTCTCGAGGTCACATGAGCAGTTTTGTGTCTGTGCAGTACTTGCTGGTTTCCGGATGATTTGTTGAGAACTATTTGTTATTTTGGCTTTGATATTGGACATAAGTACTAGTATGTATCCTCCAAATCCCTTGCTAAGGATGACCTTCACCTATTTCTCAAGGTCACAGGAGATATTTTGTATCATTATAATTTCTGGTTGATAAAAGGAGAAATGTTTGATGGATTACTTTGATATTGCACAGTATGTCATATATTTTTGCCCTAATACTGGAGGAATTCTCGCTATCTGCTCTCCCAGATTTTAGCTGGTCCGTGAAAAAATGACGAAATTGGCACGAGAGAGCGGTGCATGACGGGAAAGATGTTGCATTGTAAACTTCCGCCTGCCTTGCTTCAAGATGGGAGGGAAATTTCAGACTGACATCGTACATTGACACGCCAATGTTAGTGCTAAAGCGCGTTTGTTGTGTAATCTTTATGTAAGTACATTGCAGTCTACGTAATTTATGTCAACATTACAGAGGCGAAACTGAGAAAAATAATGATGGAAAGATGAAAGGCAGAGGCGACAATGCCCTAATCAAGCCGTCACCACTGTTCCGGAAGTGCCGTGTGCAAAGAATTGGGTCAAATACGATCGCAGTGCTCTAAAAATGCAGCGTATATGGGAGAGCAGATAGGGAAAATTGAGCAGTACTTAGTGGTTTTTCTCAAGAACAGATTGCTGTGGACCATTGTTATCTTTTAACCAAAAGCCTGATTGAACCAGAGCATATGCAGTCAATGTTGTATACCGGAGTGGAATGGGCACTATATAAATGTCTATTTATTATTATTATTATTATTATTATTAATTCAGTCAATAATAATATTGATTTATTCATTTGCAAGGACCAAAATCTCATATTGCTACCTCATTACACCATAGTTTATGCACCCCTTTAACTTTGCCACCATGATGGGTTGACATATGAGCTTTGCTCTTTTATCTTTTTTGTTGACGTTCACCGTCTCAATGTACCAAATGAGTCGCTCTGAAACATGGAGATAACATCAACTCGCCTGGTGACTGGGACGTAGGCAACATCTAAGATTGACACTGATTACAAGTTGGGCGAAAAATGCATAAATACTTTGTAAAATATCCTCTTTATTCCATGTAGGAATCGACCTTGATGTACACAAGACAGTCTACATTAAAACGCCATTTTGCTTAATTAACACAAATAATATCTGAAACTATAACAATATTCATCATCGATATGATCAAAAGTTAAGCATATAACATATTAATTATCATAACATAAGCATATACATATTACGCAAACATAGTTACGTTTATATCGTCGTGATTGTCCTGTAACATAAGGGGATACCAGCATAATAAAGTAATGAAGTCATTCCTGAAAGAATGTGATAATACTGTGGATCACAAGAGGAATGCGTTGACCACGCACACTAGATGACAATTTGTCCCAATGCTTTGACCACGCACACTAGATGACAATTTGTCCCATTACTTTAAAGCTTTCATAAAATTACCAGGCAATCAAGATAAGATAAGATAAAGATAAGATAAGATAAGATATACGTTCTTTATGCAGGGGAAATTACTTGTTTTCGTGAAATGATACAATCACCCTTTGAAATCAATCAAAATACGCCCACCATGATTACCTTGCCTTGCCATGTCAGTTACTGAAAAGTGCCTTGTCAGCTGCCTTGTACCTTGGAGTACAATGAATCACACAAGCCACAACGTCACAACTCCATTCATTATACTCTAAGCTTGTACCGTGGTCGTACTCATGTGACCACTGTTGTGGTCCCTAGGGGGGTTAGGCCTGTACCAATAGCCAAATACTAATGGACCAAACATGCGTCTGTAAGCCAAATCTGTCCAGCGTCCCAATCTGATTAGATTTGAGAAGATTTAATCACAAAATTTGAACGATTAACATTTATATTATACAAGAATAAACTGCTTAAAAATCTGATTTCATGTAAGTATGAAAGCTAAGCGTTGAGAACGCTTGGCGGCAAAATAATTAAACACAGCTGCTGTAATTTCACTTTTGATGCATCTATTGTGCGTGGACCCACGTATTTGTCACATATTCTAACCTCGTGTTCCAGTTTTATCGTACCTGATGTCACCTCAATACTTTGCTTTATCTCTTGTTTTATATTTTCATTACAGCATACCGGTAAAGTTTTAAGGTGGGTACATTTGCTGACTTAATAGTTTAAATAACAAACTCTTTAAACGTGTTATACAAGGCGTGAATTGATATAACTAGAAATCAAAAGCTTGACTCTCTCCTTATTCTATAAACTGTTACATTGGCAAGGTGAACCAGATATACATATATATATATCCAGGATAAATAGCCATATATAAATAGTAAAGCAAAAAGTGAACAGTATTCCATAATAAAACAGAACAAATAAGCTATATTCAATAATAGTCTAGCATATAATGAGCTGTATTCCATTATATTAAATGACAAGTGAACAATATTAAGTGATAGTCTAGCATATAATGAGCTGTATTCCATTATATTAAATGACAAGTTAACAATATTAAGTGATAGTCTAGCATATAATGAGCTGTATTCCATTATATTAAAGGACAAGTTAGCAATATTTAGTAATAGTCTAGCATATAATGAGCTGTATTCCATTATATTAAAGGACAAGTTAGCAATATTTAGTAATAGTCTAGCATATGATGAGCTACATTCCATTATATTATGGGACAAGTTAGTAATATTCAATAAAAGTCTAGAATATGATGAGCTACATTCCATTATATTATGGGACAAGTTAGTAATATTCAATAATAGTCTAGCATATGATGAGCTACATTCCATTATATTATGGGACAAGTTAGTAATATTCAATAATAGTCTAGCATATGATGAGCTACATTCCATTATATTATGGGACAAGTTAGTAATATTCAATAATAGTCTAGCATATGATGAGCTACATTCCATTATATTATGGGACAAGTTAGTAATATTCAATAATAGTCTAGCATATAATGAACTGTATTCCATTATTTTACAGCACAAACTAGAAATATTCAATAATAGTCTAGCATATGATGAGCTACATTCCATTATATTATGGGACAAGTTAGTAATATTCAATAATAGTCTAGCATATAATGAACTGTATTCCATTATTTTACAGCACAAACTAGAAATATTCAATAATAGTCTAGCATATGATAATCTACATTCCATTATATTATGGGACAAGTTAGTAATAATCAATAATAGTCAAGCATATGATCACCTGTATTCCATTTTATTACAGGACAAGCTAGAAATATTATATAATAGTCTAGCATATGATGAGCTACATTCCATTATATTACAGGACAAGCTAGCAATTGTCAATGATATTCTAGGATATAATGGCACTATCAACCCAAGAAGAAAAGTCAGTCAATTTCTCTGTGCTCCCTCCATGCCGGATCTGTGGAGATAAAGCCTCTGGGTTTCATTATGGGGCAAATACATGCGAGGCTTGTAAGGTAAGTGACTCCATCTAATGGCCTGTTTATTGATCTCCTTAATGCTATTATTGTGTCAGACAAACACAATAAAATCCTTAATAATAACACACAATAAAATCCTTAACATATTTGATGTTCTGCTGCCCGAAGCGCCTAGAACAGACACTCTAGTATTTAGCGCTATATAAATGTTATTTATTATTCATTGTCAATTATTGTGTGTTATTATTATTATCATTATCATAATAATTATTATAATAATTATTGATATTGTTGTTGTCATCATTATTTTTATTGTCACTTATTTTCATTATTTTATTACTTTTTTGATATTATTTTATTTGTATTATTACTATTGTCTGCAGGGCTTCTACAGGCGTGCTGCGATCAGAGGACACTTGTATAAATGCAAAAAGAACAAGCAATGTGTGATAAACTCGGGCAAGAAAGCATCCTGCACATATTGCAGATATCAAAAATGTTTAGCTGTTGGAATGGATAGAAACTGTGAGTGTTTTGCAAGCCTTTACATTGCTTTTTGGATAATGCTTTGCTCTCTAAGCTGTAAGACACAATCAGGAACTACTAAGTGTATTATTATATATACTTGACTCGTAAATCATTTTCTGATTAAAGATTGAAAAAAACTCATTGCATTAAGTCAAACATGGGAATACTATTTAAATTCGGCTGATGACTATTCTTTTTTATCAAATTAATATAATGTTTCCATGAACATACCATCTTACCATATTGTACCCATATTTAGGTATCAGGAGAGGAAGGTACACGTTGGCAGAGCGCACCAAGTGCATTACTGAGGTGAAGGGCATTCAGCAAACTATAGAGGGCGCGGCAGATGTAGCCTCCAAACCTGAGGACCCCACAGAACCCATCCAGCGTCTCATCGGCTATATCACAGAACTGCACCAGCTCCACCTGGCGCAAGTGATAAATCCGAGCCATGTGGAAATGCTGCACAGAAAACGGGTGGAATATGCGGTCAGTATCCTGATGGCCATCTCTATTGATAGATATATTACAAAAAACCTCAAAATGCATAAACTTGATAGATATAGTACAAAATACCTCAAAATACATAAAATTTGAAATCAAGGAGTGTGAATACTAATGAATGTATTTTGGGATGGGAATTACAGATTTGAATTTTCACAATTTAAGAAAAAACAATTTTGAAAGCACAAAAACACTTTATCAAGACTTTATCAAGAAAAACATAGCTTTTTTGGTGCCAGTCTATATTTTTATAAGTAATCAATACGTACCTTGAAGCAAATGATATTTAATAAATAATTACTAATATTCCAGGAACAAAGGCGAGAATTAGATGCATTATGTGGTAGTATTGCTGGGTTAGACCAGGAGTCCTTCAACAGACTGTATTCCCAGACAGGTATCGACATAGACGGCAGGTTGGGCGTCATAAAGTCTCTACTGCCGATAATGGAGAAGTCCTTGCTATCTGTCATAGCATTTCTAAAAGCTGTCCCTGGCTTCAAGTCACTCACAACAGATGACCAGATTGCTCTCCTCAAAGGTACATGGTCTTAAAAATGCACACCATTTTGTTTCTTTGAGTTGTTGGTTTTTGTTTCCATGGTTACTGATATAATTTTTTGTCTAAGAATTTCAATGTATTTATTTATCAATGATCATCTAATCATGTAATCTATATAATTTATCTTACCAGAAAGTATCTTTTTAATATATCTACATGTCACAAAAGTAATTTGTAATCAATCTCCTTAAATTGTGAACTCGTTATAATTTTGTTAGTTTTTTTTTGCAGCCAATAATTTCTTCTGGAGAGTTTTCCACATGCCCGTATGTGTTGATGTGGAAACCAAATGCTTCTCCAGTGTAGATGGCACCACCTTCATGACCAAAGATGAAATCCACAACATCACTGGTGACGAGATCTGTGATTCCTTCTTTGAAACTACATCTATTCTCCAGAAAATTGACCTCACAGATACTGAATTAGTTCTGTTGAAGATGATCTGTCTGTTTTCTGTGGGTATGTTCAATTAGAACGCTGATATATTTAACTCTAACCCTCTCCATTCATTCATTCATTCATTCACTCACTCACTCACTCACTCACTCACTCACTCACTCACTCACTCACTCACTCACTCACTCACTCACTCACTCACTCACTCACTCACTCACTCACTCACTCACTCACTCACTCATTCATTCATTCATTCATTCATTCATTCATTCATTCATTCATTCATTCATCCATCCATCCATCCATTCATTCATTCATTCATTCATTCATTCATTCATTCATTCATTCATTCATAACGTGTTTAGGTGATAATAACGATGCAAATGTGTGGTTCCAATAGTCAGTTGTCATTTCCCTGTTCAGATGAATGCAGCGATCTGGACGACAGGAGCCAGATAGAGAGGCTCCAGTGGGAGTATATGGAGGCCTTGCAGTTCCACATCGAGGTCACCAACAACGGAAGCCTAAAGAGGATGGCGCAGTGTTTGTTGCTAATGACTCAACTAAGAACCGCTGATGCACTTTTCAAGAGAAATCGAGAAAAGATATTGCAGATAGATGCCCTTCGTGAAATAAATGTACCGCAGTTAATATATGAAATGGTATCTATTTGAAATAAAGATGTGAAATGCATTTGAGACATGGAGTACACATGCGACTGGTCCCATTCCTGTTTTCTAATTTTGATTGTAAATTACAGCAACAGTACTGTAGTTTAACTGTACTTCTACCGTAAGGTGTCTACATTTAAACCCATCATAAGAAACGTCCAATTAGATTCATAACAATGACATAATGATTTTTAATCTTATCGATGACTAATTATGTATGTCAACTTCCTTACAATATATCAACAGTGATTTTAACCCAAGAGCAATCCCCCTAAACATGAAGGATACCAAGTCCCAGAATCCAGATCTAGGCATGCGTCCAGAAACATCCATAAGTATTATCGATATTTGTGCTTTTTGGCGTTATCAACATTTGTAGAATTTATATATTTTATATAAATACATGACACAAGTGATTCAATAATTTATTTGTAAAATGATGATTTATCCTTGCTTACACATCTAGTGATAAAAGTGTATCATATATTTCAATCTGGGAACAAAGACGAGAAATCGGTGACGATATATACACTACAAACCAGAACAATGGGGCACGAATTGGGGGCAATCTCATATGTAGTTCGCTGGCATAGAGGATGCTCTCAGCATTACACACTTGCAACTACACATGATTAATACTCATACTTTAACTGGTTTAATTGTTGTGAAGACTATTTAAAATCTGTAATATATTGCAGGAGATAAAACATTAAATACTGAATTTAAAATAATTCAAAAGTGATTCTAAAACTTTGAACAAAAGCAACGCCCGTATTTTGTGCAAATGACATTTATTTTAATTCTATAAATATAATCAGTTGAAAATTATATAAACAATTTTATACATAACAAGAGATCTATTTACTCTTCACAATAGATATGTTAGTGTGGCCTTTGAACACAATGAATATCCCTGGACTAGTACAATATCCCTGGACCAGTACAATATCCCTGGACTAGTACAATATCCCTGGACTAGCACAATATCCCGGGACTAGTACAACTTCATCTACGTTGTGGAAAGTTCGGTCATTTGATGTCTGAGAAATAGCACATGTTTACAGATCTGATAATCTCATTATTTCCTTATCGCTGACTTCTGATAAAAGCTAAATTTTTAAACTGTAAACATATCTCATATTTATTGTTCCCACGGCTAAGGCTAGGGTTATATGCTGAGTCTTAACGATTCTAAAGAATCTATCATGGACACCATTGCCAGAAGACTGAACGACTCGACAGGATGTTTAAACTTCATCATTTCATGTTTATATGTCAATCCCCATAATTTGTTATGTGCTTGAAAATGAAAATTAGAAAGACTCCAGTGTTAGCGATAAAACATCTACGTGAATTCACCGGGGTTCGAATCCGGCTGGTAATTAAGTTCAGAGCTGCACATTAATTATCAAACCACAATATCAGTCATACTTTGAACTGAACATTTACTACATTTTCAGATTATTTGAAATTAAAAATTTCTAAAATTAAAATATAAGCTCTATTAATTTAGAAAATAAGGTACTATATGAAAATGAACACAAAAGTGCAAATAGAGCACTACTTATTTTATTTTTATAAAAGACTTTCTTGTTTCTTTGGTGACTTTAATCTATTACTATCTTTTATTATCACCTATATCGGCTGACTCACTCTTACAAGTGTGGAGCGTATCTTTTAAAGGCTTCACCGAACTTGACCAAGATAACCTAAGCTGGGCATGTATTATTATATAGGACATACCACCAATCACTAATTAAGACTATGCATTTTTGATAGATATTTGCATTCTCATAATCTTGAAATATTTCAATATTAATTCATCTTAACACCAGGTCTAAAGGAAAAGAATCAATTAATAATTTTCATATCTGAAATGAAGTACAACAGGAAGTGTACTTTAAAACTCCAGCATAAAAACTAGGTTTTCTGCTAGTGTCTTCCCTGGCCTACATTTCCTTTCACCTTTCACGTGGGATATCATGAGGTGAGGTTATAACGTCACAACAGGGAAATTGGCAGGACATCTGACAGGAGAAGGCCATGGAGTCCACAGACTGTGAGGTATCCAGTAGTAGCTCAGCGCCAGACCTACTACCCCCGTGTAGGGTGTGCGGAGACAGAGCCACCGGCTTCCACTATGGGGCCAATACCTGCGAGGCCTGTAAGGTGGGCAAACATTTATGTGTCAATTCGTTGTTGTTAAAACCTAAGCGCAATAATATTGCTCTCAGCTAAAACAATTGACAATCAATGATTTATCATTTGGGTTTAAAATGAAATAAAATGCTTTGCTATAGATAATGGTTAATTTTACAGAACTTAAAAGGATATTGTATATAATTAATATTGTATTTCATTCATGAGTCTGTTTGACGTCAGAAATTGTGAAATCATGTCAAGTGGGTTGAAAGTTGCAGTGTGGAAACCCTGAGAAATGATTAAAACGTGCAAATATATTGACAACATTGACACCACATATTTGTTGTTGCAGGGATTTTTCAAGAGAGGAGTGGAGAAAGGCGGAGATTATGCATGCTTTAAGGACAAACAATGTGAAATCCACCCTGGAAATAAAGCTTGGTGCCCCTTCTGTAGGTTCCAGAAATGTCTGTCAGTTGGAATGTCACTGCAAAGTAGGAACAAATGCTATATAATAACTAATGTAATAACTAATGTTGTTAAATAACTAATAACTAAATAACATATGTTGTGTTAAAATAAATAAATGAATAAATATATGAATATCAGTTCAATACTATTCCACTTAACTTTCCATATTTTCAATAATAATCTTATGAGAAACTATTGTGCAATGTTAGAGAAGTGTTGATTGAGCTCCAGGTAGTCCAAGGCGCCAATATTGCACACTATTATTTTCAAATAGTATTTTTTTATTATTTAGAAATTCGAAGAGGAAGATATACTTTAAAGAATAAGACAGAGAACATCAAAGAGGTTAAACGTTTACAACTAAAACAGCGAGTTTCTAAGAATGATAGCGAGGGGATGAAGCACAGAGTTACAGAACTAGAGGAGCTATTACGACTGTGCAATCATTCCTACGAACCACTAAAACAATACACAGAAACACAGCTCAGAGACATACCAAGACAACAAAAACACTTCCTTGTGAGTAGATTTGTCTTATTTCTTTCTGTTTTGAAGCATTTTGGCGATTTTCTAAAGCGCTTCCAATTAAAATATTAAATAGTGTATGTGTCATCTGAGAGCAATATGAAGCAGTTTCTATCACACGAATCATCATGGTTCTTGTTAAGTGTGAAGGGAGAGAGGCGTCTAATGCATGAGAAAATTACTCATACACTACTCGGGCTCAAAGATATCGCTAATTCTTGTGGTGATATTTAGCAAATTATACATTTTCAGAAATGTTTGACAGACAGAAATTAGTAGATTACCCTTAAGACCCAATTCTAAATATGCACCATGAGCAAACATTGTCTAAAATGAGCGCCATCTGAATGTTACCCTTTTTTTTACCATTGTCAGAATGCTGATTTGTGCCAATACCTTTTCTTCCTTTGTGGTGGCGCCTAGGATTTTTTTAAAATTCTAAAACAGGGCAATGATGAGATGAGAAAACCAGAGTCTGGCCTTCTTGGAATTGAAAAAAAAAGAAAAAAAAGTAGAATGAAATACAAACTCAGCTTATAATGTAGGATTGTATCAATATCTACTTCAGGAAAATGAGAGAATCCATGTTGAAAAGTATGGACGAGTCAGCCTCCTTGATAAAGAAACGTTCAGGAAAGTATTTGATCTTACTGGCATCGACATCGACTCAAGGAGAGAGTCTATCGCCAGTCATATGCCTCTTTTTGAGGATTGGCTCTTTAAGGTGGTCAGCTTCGCTAAATGTTTACCTGGATTCAAACAGCTGTGTTCAGAAGATCAAATAATACTTGTAAAAGGTATTTTACTCAAAGTTGCTGATAAGACAAATAAAAATGTAATTAAAATGGCTTTGATATTTCTGTTTAGTTTTTCATAATTTCTGTTTAATAACCAAAGTTTCAAACAAGTTAAAACTTTGTATTTTAGCGCATCGCTTCTACTGTCAGTTATTCCAGTCGGTTAAGGGTGCAAATGTGGATGATGGATTGTATACTTCCAGTACAGGGTTGACAATGTCAAAAGAGGAGCTTGAAAAAATCATAGATGTGAACTGGGCGCAATCTTTTTTTGACATTGCAAAGGTTATCAACAGAATTAATCCTTCTGATGAGGAGACTGTAATATTGGTAGCAATTGCAATGTTTGCAACAGGTACATTAAGCTTTAATTTTCTATATTAATTTATCCTAGCCTTGTTAAAGCTTCCATGAGATTAGAATTTCAAGCACTTTTTACTTTAATGATATAAATGCATACATTAAACTTTGTGATCAAATATTACTACCTTACATATTAATCAGGCTACATAAATATCTTTACCACTTGAAAGTAGATGGGTCTTCTGATAAAATCAAAATCTCATAGTTTCTGTAAAATTGCCTGTGACCTCGATTTCATGAAATCTCTAAAAAAAATGCTTCACTCTAGGTTACCTCTCATACGAAAAATGATAAGCGGAATAAATCTTATTTTATTTCATCTATTAACACTTAAAATGGAGCGAAATCTAATGTTGTCTTACTGTCTTCCAGATGACTGTGAAGGACTCAATGACCCAGAAAAAGTAAACCAGACTCAAAACAAATACATTGATGCATTACATTATGTTGTAGAAAAAGATGGTCACCCTGATCATCAAATCAGACTTGCTCAGCTTTTGATGATTTTAACAGAATTAAGAACATATGCGCCAAATAAGACGATTATTGAGGAGGTGTACATGAAGTATTATAGAATAGAGCTGCCTCCGATTATGCTAGAGGCAATGCGAAGTTAATTGTAATGTGCGGCAAATTGAAATCCAAGTTATTATGCTTGTTCAGAGAAATGATAAAATATTACCTAAATAAAATAAAATATTATGTTGGATTTACTTTTGTTAGAAAGATTTAATGTTATCTTTAGTGTACTTTAGTGAAGAGTTGCAAAACTACGACAAATGCACCTTGTTATGTTTTCAGATATCGTAGCCAATATATTATGTACATGTAGTTCTTTGCAGTAAGAATCCAATCGAAAAAAGTGTATGTTTCTGCCTTCTTATTGGATTATCTATGACAAATGAAGACCTGGGTATACATAAATTTGAGATAATCCGTTTTTGGACTACGAATCGAATGCATCACAGACATGTACACAGAAATCTCTGACGTTTATGTACCTGCCCTCGTCGTCTCTGATCGCTATATATGCAATTTGTTATAGTGTAGTCTATATTATTACATATATTTACTATTGCTCTTAAAGTTGCATAAAAAACAAGTTGCCTAAAATAGTGCTAGTTGCTGACAACTTTTGGCCTATAAAAAAGTTGTAATACTAATAAATAAATAGATAAAGAAACAAAAAATAAACAGTAAAAACAAAAAGAGTCCAACTGGAGATCGGTCGGCCAATCTGAGCGATTATTTGTTTCAGTTTCACAGACAGTGACACAATTGTTCACTCATATTTCAGTAATTGGAGGTCCTCCTGTACACGATGTAGTAGGTCTCAGACATAAAGGGATGTATAATAGGATCTCACAATTATATCCTGCAATATTGATCCAACTATTCTATATCTAATGGCTCAGAATGTCATGAGTTCAACTTCTACATCAGAAAGGACTTTCCATCATATTTTGTCGATCTTATGAAATGTCAGCAATGGGGCACAATGGGTAAAAGTGTATACTGGAATATTGGCAAAGAAAAACGTTGTACAGGTATCTCAAGTGCTCACTTTCTCCTCTCAAAATTAAAATTAAAGCTGTAAGCCTTAAAGCAGAAATGTTGAGTGCCCTCTGCAGAATGTTGTAGATATGACATCTGGTGAACAAAAATCCAGGGAAAAGTGTTGTCAGACTTTCCCGTATTTTCACCAAGCGTTCTATGACATTGTTAACATGATGCAATTATGCATTTCCAAATTGTTTTTGCACGTTCAAAATGGATAATACTTTATTTACCTAACAATTGTGTTTACCTATCAATTTCACCTTGGAGTAATTATTACTCCATGATTTCACCAAGCTAGATCATTTTGTAAGCTTCCTGAAGAGGGGACAAGACGTATGGAACATGGACAGTAGTTTTTCAGGAATTAAAGTGCACCGAAAGGCCTAAAGCTTTCCTTCTTAAGTCATATTTTATTTATTCATATATATATTGCCTATCGCACTGAGATGCTTTGTAAAGATGGTGTTAAAGGTTGCGCATGCACCTGAGTGGTTTTCCAGGGTTCAGAGTCACGGAGTACTCCCTGCTCTTAAGGCCGTGAAATCTTCTGTATCAGTGTCACCGTAGAGGTCTGTGAGTACGAAAAGCGTCGAGACAAACAAACACTTTTTTCTAACTTTTTTGCACTTTTCTTTTTGAAACTTAGGCAAATATGTTGTGAAACATAACCTGCTGTTAGCGGGTATTTCACGGAAAGTCTAACTCAGGGTTTATTTTGAGAGTGGACAAAATCGAGAATCAGCATGATCATTCAACTTTGTGGAGTAGAATTAATATATCTGACAAGAGAACAAAATCTATTTGATGAAATAACACCTGGATTTTTGTCTCCTACTCAGTTTTAGGATATGGAATATGGACTATTTTCTGTTGAGTATGCCTGTCAACTAAAACAATGCCACAATGCAATGTGTTGGGTTTACAGGCTTGGAACTACTCTGCACCATGGCAACTATATATCGCCATGCAGAATAGCTTGGAACCGATTTGAATATTATTTGAGTAAAAAAATAAAATCTCTGTCTTACAAAACTACATTATACAATAAACGGTTGTAATGTTTGCATAAAGATGCACTGGGAGAAATGTCTCCAGAAGGTTGGTTATCTTGCTCAGTTTGTCTGACCCCATCACGGTGTTCATAATTTGCACACTATCAATCTCTATCATTGAGAATATTAGAAAGTACTTTTTAAAAAAAGCATTTCTAAATATAATTCGGTTGCATATTTTATCTGCTTGCTTCGCATGATACTTGACATTTATCTGTTTATCATTTGACAGAGAGGCAATGTTTTGTACCGAGGAACCTTGACGATTTGAACCTAACCTGATCTCACCTGTCCTCCTCTGAACAACCCACCCGACCTTATTCGGTGATCCCGTTCCTAGTGACGCACAGACCATGCCCGAAGTTATCTAAGTACGTACGGCAATGCCACACGGTGCTTGGAAGCGGGCGGGCGATGGATGTAGCGGGATGGATGTCCACTAGCTCGGCCCCGGACCTGCCCCCGTGTAGGGTGTGTGGAGACAGGGCCACCGGATTCCACTATGGGGTCAACTCTTGTGAGGCTTGCAAGGTAGGCAAATTGCTTCATCATTTAACATATTCATATATATATATTTAAGGGGTTCATCAAGCTTACTCTTCGAGTGCTTGCAACTGGGGTTCATATGCCGTCAAAGCTTATGCACTACCCTGGAGATATCGGGCAATTACCATATGCAGGAGAAGGGTAAATACGTTCCTAATGTTATATATTTATATCGTTTTAACTAACCTCAAGGACATACCTTGTAAACGTGCAACGCGGAATGAACATATCAGTACAATAATTATTTATGGACGTTATATTTATCATATTTATGATAACTTCGAATTTTAAAACGATCTAATTCGAAATTGGTTAACTTTTAAACAAATCTTTTGCTCGCAATTGAACAACAGCTTTACATATAAAATTATTTTGCAGAATGGCATCAGATACTTGACAATGAAGTTATTGTATAATTGTAATAATTATGAGGAGTACACTGTTGGTATTGCAGCACATAACATAAAATAGAATTAAATGAATAACGCAACCTTAAGGACAGAGATCATCTAATTAATATTCGATATAACGCAACCTCAAATACAGAAATCATCTCAATACATATTGACCATAACTGCTCAGAAATTGATCATTTTTTCTCAGAACTCCTGCAACACAAAAAGGTTTCTTGATATTTGCCACATTAGATTCTGATAAAACACCAACCAAAATATTAAGGACGCAATAATCATTTTGATGACATGTTTATTCCTGCAGGGCTTTTTCAAGAGAGGAGTGGAGAAGGGTGGTCAATACATTTGTCTCACGAATAAAGATTGTAAAATCCATCCTGGAAACAAATCTTTGTGTCCATTCTGCAGGTTTCAGAAATGTTTATCAGTTGGGATGTCACTGCAAAGTAAACATACTTTTAGAGTACACATTTATATGTTAATTGTGCAAGTTTAATAGTTTTCTTTCTAAAATCATTTGGTTAAATATTGGTTGGTAAATGCGAAACTTTTTAAACTCATTTGCAAATTTTATGACCACGGATATAAAGATGTATATTGTATATATTTTTGATTTTTTTAATGCTGTTATTTGAAAGTTTATCTTTTTTAAATGCTTTCAGAAATACGAAGAGGCAGATACACTCTTGAAAAGAAAACAGAAAACATTAAAGTAATGAAAAGGTTGGAAAGGCAAGCACCAATTTGGACGGGAGATACTTTTAAGAATGAAGAACAACTTGACAGTTTTCTGTTTGAAATCAAGAAATCGTATCAGATATTAAAGGTTTATACGGAAGAGGATCTTGCAAGTATACCAAGGCAGCAGATGGAATTTCTGGTAGATATTAATTTGATCTTTGTGGTTTAATCATTGAAGCTCCCTGGCTTGCCTTGCTGAGTTTCAGGCCCAGTCCTCACGTCCTGTATGGATATAAGCATAAAACGGTTCATAAGGGATGATATAAGTCAAAAGCTTTCCCAAATCATACGTACATGTCTTATATATATAAATGTGAAAAGCAAATGCAGAAGATGAAGGATTTCTTTCATTTCCATGCGGCTAAAGAAAGTCTAAGATGAGATAACTATATTCTGACTTCATGGCATGGGGCGTTGATTCTGAGTCTGTTTAAAAGAACATTATTTTAAGGCATATATTGTTCTACTATAATTAGACTTTCCTCATATTTTTATTCTAACTAGGAAAACGAGAGAATACACGAAGCAAAGTATGGGAAGATACACCTACTGGATAAGGAGGATTACAAGCAGGTTCTGGACTTGACAGGCCTGGATATTGATGGAAGAAAGGGGTTGCTTGTCAGTTATCTGCCCTTATTAGAAGATTCAGTTATCAGGGTGGTTAAATTTGCCAAAAGTCTGCCTGGTTTCAGTCTGCTGCAACAAGAAGATAAGATTATGCTGCTGAAAGGTATTTGCTAAATCTAGCTGAATAGTAAATAGATATGTTAACATAAAATTGATAAAATATAATCAAAATGGATGATATCTGATAAAAGTATAGGCATATTAATGATATTACTAATATTTTTTATATTAACAGCACACCATAACTTCTGCAGAATATTCCATTCTGTCAAAGGCGTAAACTGTGAGCAAGGACTTTACACGTCTGACACAAACCTGACAATGAGCAAAGAGGAACTGGAGAGGGTCATTGATGTGACTTGGGCAAATGCCTATTTTGATATTGCCAAGGTGATTAAGAGGGTTAATCCATCTGATGAGGAAGCAGGTATTATAGCGGCAATAGCAATGTTTGCTACAGGTGAATCTCCGCCGTATTATGTATTAATGTTATATGTTAATATTTGATTAATATTCCCACATCGGACCTGATGTAGCATTTTTTGTTGTATGAGGTAAACATACAATTTCATATTTTCAATCCAAGTGGTGCAACCATGTAATAATGATGGTTAAGGTTTCAATCCTATGAATTACAAGGGGTACAACCACATAATGATGATTAAATCCTTTATCTTATTTCACCATCAAACCCTGAATTTGATTATGAAATTTGATTATGATATTGTGTTTTTGCATAGAGAAAAATTCTCAAAATATTAAACGTTCATGGCATTAGGCACAAAGTTTCTCCAGATGAAAGTACCTTCTATCCCTCGCTAATTAAAAACATAAATATATAGTATATTAAAAGATATCCCCTTTTGTGTTTCTATGTTAAGTAAATATTGCATGTATGAAATTAATAATATAATTTGGTTATATTTCTTAATATTTTATTTTTCATGCAGATGATTGTGATGGACTAGAGGACCCGGTGACAATACAAGAATTACAAAACAAATTCATTGAACTATTACATTATGTTGTTGAAAAGAATTCCGGTCAAAGCAGACTTGCTCGTCTTTTAATGATATTACCAGAGCTTAGGACCTATGCAATGAGTACACAAATTAGAGATAATGTTTTCATAAAATTCTATGGCGTAGATATGCCAAAGATAATATTAGAACTAATGTAAAGAGTCTTGAACCAAGCATGACTCACCATACATTCATAAATTAACTTGTACCCAGAACAAGTCACCGTAATTAATTGACAACAATTAGATCAGCTGGCTGATGTTTTAACTCAAAAATCGAAATAGTTTCAATTCATATCACATTGATGATATTATCACATAAAGTAAGTCAAGTAAACGTAGTAAGTCTTATATAACGAGCCACATTTTAATGATTAATTTGAATACATTATTGGAGGTAGTGCGCATTGGAGCTCCTCTCTAGCTAAATTGGATAGCCACGCTGCGTAAGCTCTGAGTGCCCACGAGACAAAAGTGAAGCGGCCAACATATCAAATCAAATCAAATAAAACAAGTGTTGATTTAAAAAAATCAAGCTCGCGTAAGTTTGCAAAATCCCAAGGCAAAAAAACCCAAGGCAAAATCTTCTTACTTTACTCTGAGAGCAATATAACTTTATTATTATTGAGCCAATACATGGCCGCCATGGACCGATAATCGGGGTAGGCTCCATAGACTTACGGCTTAATCATCTTGAAACCTCGAACATCTAGCCCTAAAGACAAAACAAACGCGAGTGAAAATACCTTCATAAGTAAGGTGAGCAGTACATATACATAAGATACACGGAGGGCGGCAGGAGAAGCGATGGGGAGGCAAAAACAGGTTTTGAATACCATTTCCAAAGACTCTCATTGTGAGAGATTCACATAAATTGAATATCTTCTCTATACCCAAAGACATCGGCAAAATAGAGTTGAAATCCACTGTTTCTAGAAACACAATGCACTGCCCATCATATTGAAGTTTCCCCAGTAATTAAACTCGACTTTCGGCGATTGACTGTTGCAGTTCTGATCCATGTCATCGTCTTTCCCAGTCATAATATCTATAATTGCAAATCCGTGTGAATTCTGTAGTGTTTTTTCTTCAGTTTTTTACCCGATTTCAAACATGACAACGAGAAATGACATTCAGAAGAGTCCAAGTGATGATGTCATGGAAACACCAAGGGAGAAATTTCATATGACGTCATAAGAACCACAACGTTGTGGAGTTTGCAGATTGTTGCCGCCACTCCCGTGAATAAACTGACCCACTTTCACGTCATTGCGCAAACTCGTAAACAATGGCGAAACGATGCTGAGATCAAGAAAAGACAAAGAAATATTTTCAAACAGGACTGACATCTTATGTTGACATAAAAGGGACATAATTGTTTGGTTGTTAGTTGCCGGAAGCCGAGTTCTTACAGAGTCGGGACTTAAATTGGATGGGCAGTGCATGGTATTTCTAAAATCAAAGGATTTCAAGTCTATTTTGACGATGGCTTTGGGTATAAGTAATTGTTTATGTTAGGTCATTTCTTGTGCGTAATACTAGTATATTTATTTGGAAAAGAATTTTAATGTAATTTGAAGATTGATATTTGAAGAACCCAGTATGTAATATTTACAACACTGATGATTATTAGCAATAATTTTCTGGAAACTCTGTGAGTTGTACCCCATGGACATACTGGCATAACATTGGTGTGTGAATATGTGAGCTTATTTCCACAGCTGCATCCGGTTCCGCCTTCTCAAATTGACTTTTTTCCATGACTTTATCCTTGGTGGATGTCTGATACCAATATTAAGCAAGAAAAATAATTCTCATACTGATGAAAGGACAATTAACTTTTCAATGCGAATAGTATATATATGTCTTTTTGATTGCTGTCAGTTTTTAAAAATAAAAGTACTTTAAAAGGGAAAAAACATCCTGTTGGATTGTATCAGGGGATTGCATCCTGCATTTTTCATTGTCGGATTTGTGCACTTCCGGTCTGTTGTTTTCAATGGGGGAAAGATGGCGATCTGCAATCGGCTTGACAATCAATTTCTAATGTTGGTGTCGTGAATGAAATGTTAACAAGGTGAATGCAACATGACAGCGTCAGCCAAGCTTTCTGCCAATAATAGATCGCAATGCAGTAATTATATATCAATGAATCAGTTTATATTGATGGTATCATTGGGTTGCGGAGTCATAACAGCATCAGTTGTACTTTTTGTGGACCCAAATGTTAATCCAAATCGAATCATGACAAACATGTAGGAGCAGATGATGGAAAATATCTGAAAAATAAAACAACCAAATGTTTAATATTTTCATATATTGAGACATATTGTTACAGTAGATGAAGTCGAAATTAGTACCTTAGTATTTGACACCCAATGATAATACCGATAATACTAATATTTCTTGCACATCTCATTATTCCACACACACACACACACACACACACACACACACACACACACACACACACACACACACACACACACACACACACACAAGCGTATTTGATGGTGACTTACAGTGATAACCATTCCATTTTCTACATTAAGTAAACCCCATGCACTGAGTCCAATATGATCCGATGTCAGCTTCCTCATCATCATCTATAAAATATCAAGGGTTATCTATCATCAATTAAGATACGATTAGGATGAAGGTGAGAATAAGATGAAGTCATCATCTTGATAACATCATCTGTCAAGTATCCAGGGCTATCTATCATCAATTAGGATAAAGCTATTTTCTTGATAACATCATATACATAAATTATCCAGGGTTATCTATCATCAATTAAGATACGATTAGGATGAAGGTGAGAATAGGATGAAGTCATCATCTTGATCACATCATCTGTTAAGTATCTAGGGTTATCTATCACCAATTAGGATAAAGCTATTTTCTTGATAACATCATATACATCAATTATCCAGGGTTATCTATCACCAATTAGGATGAAGCAATTATCTTGATAACATCATCCGTTAAGTATCCAGGGTTATCCATCACCAATCAGGATGAAGACATCATCTTGATCACATCATCTGTCAAGTATCCAGGGCTATCCATCACCAATTAGGATAAAGCTATTTTCTTGATAACATCATATACATAAACTATCCAGTGCTATCTATCACCAATTAGGATAAAGCTATTTTCTTGATAACACCATATTCATAAATTATCCAGGGTTATCTATCATATCAAGATCGCAATTACAGAAGTTAAAAATTAATCGAAAAATCATCCAAATATTTAAAAAATATTCCACATATAGAGTATTGAGATGGGGATGTATTTATTGTTGAATATCAAAGGTCCATCTAATCCATAATCAATTTTATTTGCTGATGCTTTGACACCAGTGGCACCTTTGTTTTAAAATAATTTCAGAAAAAAGATTAATAAATAGAGATTTAATAAACCAAAAATCATATGTTCTATACAACGCTCATATTAGGCGAAGTACGTAATGACTTTTAAATCTCAAGAGTTGGTGGTGCACGAGTCAAAGATTTCTACATCCAAAAGATCGATTTACAGTATACATTAATTCTCTTACTTGCAAGCTTCTATATGTGTTGTCCGATATTTTGGTAACCTCCACATCGTAAAGAATACCCTTTATTGATTTTGCCTGTTCAGAATAGAAAATAGTAACTATTCAAATCACCCAAAACATTTTGGAAATTCATATTTTTATAGCATTATCGCCGGTGTAGGTCTGATACACTTGGATAGTGTTTTTCCAGTACGTTACATTTTAGATACACATAAACTTTTTTTATTATGCAAGAATGCTTTTATATTATGATAATTTTGAATGTAATAATTCTACAATAATCTTTTTACCTTGCTGGAGAGCATGATCCCAGAGATTGTGGCGAGGAGAACGTGTCCAATGCCAACACTACAGGATGCAATCTGAACCATCAACTTGAACTGGAAGTTCCCCCTCGTGAGACTCTCATCTTCTGACATGGCCATGAAGACGTGCAGGGCGATGAGAGGGACGTCGATCACGGCGGCACACAGAATGATCCCGGAGACGGCGTCATCAAAGGCACGCACCAGCTTACACAAGGAAAGGTGCCGGAGTCGGATGCCCTCAAACCGGTCAGTGTCATCCCGCTGACTGGCCACGTACTCCTCCAGTTCATTCTTGACCAGATCAAACTCCTGCCCCATCATACGTGACATGGTGAATATGAACACAATGGGAAGGAGGTAGACAAAGTTGTAGTATTGATGGGCATTGCAGTATAAGATTCGCACCATGATGGGGATGTCGTACGGATCTGTGTCGTCGTAATGAGGCGACAACATGTAGCGGAAGAACTGAGGAGCCATAAAAGAGACAACATTAAAAAACCCCACAACCATAGGTGTGTACATCAGGAAGAACGTGAGTAACACCTTCACCACGTACCTGCGATGATGTTTTGCTGATACTGACTTATAGGAGTTCCTGTGATCATCCCATGCTCTGAAAATGTCTGGCAGATCCTTGTTAATTTTGAGCAAAAATATATAAAGACAAACGCAGTTTTCAAACATCCATACATGGAACATGAGCTTGATCATGAGCGTGGCGAAATCCTCTGGTCCATAAATGAAGAACATCCTGAAGAAATTACTGGTGGCTATGAATACGATGAACACACAAAATGCCAGTGAGAGCGAGACTTTGCATCTGGCCGAGGTTTCATAGTATAAACCGAATACGGTCATTGCTCTGAGCATTGGGTTGAGGGTGGTTTTGACGGAGCCTGAGGGGTCTGTGATGACCACGTTAAGGCCCTGGCCGTCCTCCATGTTGGGGCTGTGGTCAGGGGAGGTAGCCGGTAACATGCACTGCATCTCTACCACACACTCCTCCGCCATGACACCGGCCATGATGCCCCCTTAGGCCCCCTGCCAATCGCCATTATCAATGATTTAATATAGAGGAGTTGTATAGTTCTGGTTCCGGTAAAGTTGTACAGTTCCGGTGTGTACTTGTTCAATTAGGGGAAAAACAACATAGGCAATAGTTCTGGTTCTGGTAAAGTTGTACAGTTCCGGTGTGTACTTGTTCAATTAGGGGAAAAACAACATAGGCAATAGGCCTAATGTGAACTGAGTCACTGTACACAATGTTGCTTTCTCGTCATCATTAACGCTGTATCCTGGAATTTAAAAAAATACACATTAACAATGTTGTATTGATTATATTTTATATAAGCTTATTATTATCATTATTATGATGTCGACAGCACAGTATAACGAAGTGTTAAATAAATGCCAGCATGACGTCTATCATTATTCAATATGGCAGGTACTTCGGGCAAATCTACTGGGAGGAAATGAACTGAGATAAGGAAGCTAAGATACTCATTAAAGTTATACACTGCTCTCCCATAATGAACAAAACCGTAACTAAGACATCACATCTGAAACACATGACCTACATGATCCAAACTTGTCGACACTATACCTCATTATTACTCTAATCGAAAACATAAGGTAATTGCTAATGCATCTATTAATCATAGAAACGTTTTAATTTAGAAAGTGTTAGCATACATAAGCATGTATTAGCAAACTTGACTTTGTCTGGAATAAGAGCTTGGCAATATTTGTATTGAAAAGATAACCATGCATATGCCAAGCTCATATAAGCATGCTTTATTTTATCTGGGATAAGAGCTTTGCAATATTTGTATTAATTACTTATCATTATGAGACTATTGTTATCAATAGCAATGTCATCATGGTGCGCTATCAACATAGTGGACTGTTGGTGTGTGACTTGGTAGCATTCAGATTGAGAAGGGGGTGGTGGGAGGGGGGAGGCAGACACAACTATCGGATGGGAACTGTTATAAATGGACGAATCATTACAAGATGAGGCTGGTTTGCAGTGGTATGAGGAATGGAGGCCTCCTCTGTCTAGATCTGGCTCATATTATGCTATTAACTTTACAGTGGCCGGACGAAAGTGGTGCAGTATATAGTGGCTATCAATGTGTCATGTAAGTTCACTTATAAGTGGCAATACAGTATGAAAATACAGCATAATATAGTTTACTTATATCATACGACATACACACCAGCCTAAGAACCGTTCCTTGTTATTATCATACTTTTTATTTGCGTATATATTAACAGCCTTTTTTGTAAACCTATGTCAAAATCAGGATCGATAGAAAGCCTGACACCATGACCCAATGCCCTACTCTTTCCCAAGACTTTTCTTTGGATAACATATATATACACATAATAACAGAACACCATGACTGTTGATAATGAGTAGTGAGGCATTAGTTTAGCTACAAACAGCTCACTAGTGATAGCAGATTTCCACTGTAATATCTCAAGACGTACCACCCTTGTTGCAAGTAATCTTATACCTCGATATTCCCTTGCCTTGGCAGATAGTCTGGCAGACTGCAGCCATATGGTAATACTCACGAGATCCCCACTTTCTCAAATGGAGAAAGATTGCTTCAGTGTCATACCAAAATATTTTTTCAATGTCATTCCAAAAGATTGGTTCAATGTCATACCTAAATATTGTTTCAATGTCATATCAAATGTTTCTTTCAATGTCACACCAAAAGATTGTCTCAATGTCATATCAAAAGATTGTTTCAATATCATACCACACAATCTCACACCAATATTTGCAAATTGTCTCAAATATATAGTACCTTGGCCATTTATACATCGTTTACTGGCTTATCAAGTGTAATCATCAGTCTACTGCCATAAGATAGTAAATGAGATAATTCCTTTGAGATTTTAGAACAATGTGTCTGTCAGTATCTATTGGAAGACGAAACTTGAACTTGCCAAAGGTGCCATATCTTTGAAATCAGTTGGAGGGGCATACATTTGTCAAAGCTAAAATAATCATACTCAATATTCACACACATTTAATATTCAGTGAAGATGAGATTTTGACAAGCATATTTTACAATTACCGACCTGGTAAGTCATAAGGGGTAATAATAGGGATTGGTCCCCAGATTTTTATCTAAATGTTCGAATTATCTCCCTAATATTGCTAATATTCCAAGAAATCTCGATTAAAGTTGAAATGAAAATATTACAGAAACTAAGATTTTCAAGTTTGTGTACTTTTCTTGAGATTCTATTCATCTGCAAGAATCAGAGGTAAGCTACACACAGGAATATCTAATCTGCATTGAGACCGGGGCAAGATATGTAGGCAGATGAATGTTGATAGACTGCACCATATTGCAAGAAACTGGATTCATCTTAATCATGGCAGTCAGAGGGAATCTAGGTCCATCCCGTGGTGCTTGAATCAATAACAGGGTGCTACATACAGGAGACGCTGAAGAGACGCTGCCTGCCACGCTAAAACGCAAAGTGGCGCCAAATCTTCTGCACATGGCATTTTTAAAAGCGGATATTCACCGCACAATACAGATTTTATGCAGGCTCATGCAGCAATCCCTGTCATACTGTGGTGATAAAATAATGATGTGCACATAATGGCGTGTCAATCCCTTTGTCAACTGTAGCAGAGCCATTCTGTACAATGGATTTAAGAATAATTCTGTCCATGCTGGTGAACACCATGCCCATGCATCATGTATATTGTAGTGCATATGATATTTCCATGTAAAATGCAAGATCGTTTGTGATAGTTATAAAGAGAAAGAGAAAATTAAAAAAGATCACAAAAAGTCCAGTGGGTTGAGGTGTGGTTTTACAGATTCTAATACAAAGGTAGCTTAATTGTGGCATTGACCATTTCAATCCAGAAGTCATTAAGGATGTGGATGTTTGTTTAAGAAAGGGGCGATAATACAATGAAAATAAATTCCATCGACCTCCTTAATGAGACCGAATTCTATAGGTACACAGTTAGGCTGGGTCCCATTTACTGTCATACACTATGATTGTAGGGAATGGGGATTTCATAAAATTGATTAAACGGACACGATCAATACACTGAACTGCACATCAGTCCTTGAGCTATAAGCCAGGGTTACTGCTCGCTGTTTTCTCGATTTGCTAAGGGATATCAGATGCGTCTGGCGGATAGCATTGGTGTGTATTTTTTTGTAGACAAGAAACACCATCTTCAACAATGATTTACAATATAAAACCTTGTCAAAAACCACAGACTCACCTTTAGATGCCGGTGCCTGTATCCGGGATGCAGTGATACTGGCTGCATATTGCTGATGCTAGCATAGCAGCTTGGAGCATGACCGACCTATATGCGGTGCCTGAACTCGGTGCCTGAACTCAGTGTCTTGCTTGGTGTACAAGCAAGACACATTTGCAAAGCCGTATTTACTATTCGATGAAGATTGATCCGAGGAAATGAGAAGAAACAAGACAAGGCGATGAAAAGCCAATGTGGGTGACATCTGAAGACAAACATCATTTAATTATTCAGCAATGGGACCGTGGTCACTTCTACTACAGAATAAAGCCTACCGCACTCTCCTCAGAGTCCTCTGCTCTGAAATACGGCTATAATACATGGTACTTCATACCAAAAACTAATATTTCGGTTATGTCTTTGGGTTTCAAGTTATTTTTGTTTATTCAAAATCAGTAATTCTTTAAAATGATATGCAATAAACTGTTTAGGGTATTGGAATATGTAATGACAAATGGCCCATTATATATTATTATCAAATTCCGTACGAATGCTAGAATGGGAATATGATTAACGTGTCCTTTATACAGTGCATTATACAGCGTTTTATTGTTAAAAGCATTAAGATAAAAATCGCGCAGCTGTGCACATTTATGACTCACATACAATATATATCATAAATGAAAACATGAATCATTAAGTAGTTCTAAGTTTATGATATACACATAAAATACGTTTTCTAGATATAATAGGGAACATGATTTTCACAATCATCTTATAAGCATTAGTATAGCATTTTATATTATTACATTAACACAACGGGCGGTCATTCTTTAGCCTGATAAAAATAAATATATAACTATTTATAAGGCTATTATAATGGGAAGAACTCTTTTGTCATAAAGTATGTATTACCCACCAAACTACCAACTTATATTGAACTTCCTTCTTTATTTAAATAACGAAAGTTGTACTGGATAGTTTATATCGATGTAATACTAATTCACTGGAGACCAAACATTGTATTATCGCCCCTTTCTTAAACTTACATGTCAAATCAGTGCTTGTCAAAGGAGGGTTCTTAAAGTTACCCTCCTCATAGTTCCACTCATTGACCAAATAGGCCTCACATATTATGAAAAAATATTGTATGGAATGTAAAGGAACATTTGTTAGGATAAATTATTGTCAGGAAATATTACGTATCATGGAGTCTTTTAGTTTGGTTTGATAGCCATGGTACTCTTTTGTATACGACTTTGTAGTAACTTTTTCTGTCATTGTTTTGGTGTTGTGTAGTGTCCCTTTCAGTGCTGTAAAATAAAACAAATCTTGATCTGCTAACGGTAAAAGATGTACAAGAACGCTCATTTAATACGGGTGTGGCATTGTCATGTCAAAGTCAGATCTCTATGGAAAGCTCCTGAGATATCCCTTTCAATACATCTAAAAGAGGTTGATGTTTAAAATTCCTTTACTGACAGATTGAAACTTTACCGGAGTAAAATGGGTGGATTCATCTAAATTGTTTTTTTCGGATATGATTTTGCTGTTAAACAAATGATGTGCAGTAGCCTTAGAAAAGAATGCGATCCATATTGAGAAAGTTTGGATATTTTATTTGATTTATCTGGTTATGTAATAATAGATTAAAATAACAACAATTGTTGCTGT
This sequence comes from Amphiduros pacificus, assembly GCA_949316495.1. Classification (NCBI taxonomy): domain Eukaryota; kingdom Metazoa; phylum Annelida; class Polychaeta; order Phyllodocida; family Hesionidae; genus Amphiduros; species Amphiduros pacificus. Next base: position 16,188,987 of record OX439003.1, on the reverse strand, counting down.
AGATTTTACATTATTATCGTGATTTACAGTAAAAATAGCTCTTGTACGACAGCAATATATAGTCATTTGAGATCAAGTAGAAATCGCTGTAGAAATACACCAAATGTTGCTGATATTCTACAACACCTTATTACAGTGTATTCTTAACATGAGATACAATTTGAAACGGAGGGCAGTGGAAATTGCTATGGAAATACAATAAAAGTTGCTGATAATCTACAGTAACGTTGTACAGTGTACTCTTGGGATACAATTTTAAAGTGTATCCTTGAGATACAATTTAATAGTGAGCGCAAAGAAAACTCATGACGGATTGAAATTGATTTTATTATTACATCTTAAACAGGTACGTCATTATCATAACCCACAATGCGATTTTGGTCAAAACGGAGAATGCATTTTCATATAAACACATAAATACTGCTTAGAATCGGTGTGAATATGACAGACACTATAACACCATATATACAAATGCCTCTCTAATTGGTCCAAAATACGAACTAGGCTCACATTGTACATTTACAGCAAGCAAATAAAATCAACATTTACTGAACTTCATGCAGTTAAAATAAAATATTTGTACTTTGGACTTATTTACACATTTCCCTGGCTGTATGATAACTGTGCTATGCGGACAAGTCTCCTAGAAAATGATATCAGAAATATAAATGGTGATAAATATGTACACAATTTTGCGTCTATCACTTAAGTTGCTCATTAACTAAACGGTACACATTTCTTCTGTAAAAATAAATTTCTAGCACAGATTATATATATATATATTTGAATACTATAATCCTCACGGGCTTAAATTTAATATAAATCTGATATAAATAACCACCGTCTAGTTTATATCTAAAATGTACGTACACTATCGCATTATATATAATTATAAAGATAAACAATAGTAATTAAGAGCATACTGTAAGCATATAGACATTACAATATCCAATACATGATAGCCTTTATTAATGATGTTCTCGCTATATGGCATATTTATATAAGCAATGCCCTGGCCTAAGTAACTGGAAAACCTTGCTTTGTAGTACGTCATAAACGAAACGTCTACGTTTTACAACCTTTTTCCGTGTCACCATGTACAGGTTAACTGGAACAAACCATTAGACATTATGTAGATTGGACAAAATATAAAACAAATAATCCATTGCGGGAGATAAAAAGTGAGTCACAAGTAAACTCTATAAATTACTATTAAATCAGATCCAAAGTCATGATAAATATGTATAACACCAGAAGAAAAAAAAAACACGTTGATCTGAGGAGAAAAACAAGTTCACAGCAAAACACAGCAGCGCCACAATACTGCTTGACAACCTATCGTCCATAGATTAAGCACTCTCGCCATGTTTTCACAGTCTTTGAATTCTTTACGGTACATCATTTGAAGTTTGGTTCTGCCAGATGGATGCCATAGTAACTCCATTCTCTGATATTTGGCTGACATCCGGGGTATTGTTTGGAAGCGCAAATCTCGCAATCATCATCGTATAAACGAGAATTACAAGTAACACCTGTAATGTAATGGAAATAATTATTAACATAGCATAAACAGATTTTTTTCTTTTTTTTTACTGATAGAGTGATAGAAGTGCTGTCATTTTAAAAATATTGATTTTTGTTTTGACTGAGCTTTAGCCCCGTCCCACAAGGATGGACCCTCACAACATAATAAAAGGTTCACGAGGAATTGTAACAATCAAATTTTGCTCTTTCATGTTAACAAATCTGTACTCACAAAAACGAGAACATTCTTTCCAACATTAAGGAGTCCACCTGCTGTAATTCCAAAGTGGTCATTCTGTAGTCTACCATCGAACAGCTGAAGTGGAAATATACACGAAGAAATGCATATAAAAAATGTAAGACGCGAAAAATTCAGAAAGAAAGATTGACTAAGGTAAAGAATATCTTGCCTGGAAGGTAAGTTGTTTTGATGCACTCAGATTTTCCACGTCTACCACATTATATAAATGATCTCTTACTGTCTGTGCCTGAAAATTGTAGAATATATATAATTACAATATCTGAATTTATTTTTTGGCATGCACAGTGTGGACTACAGTACGATAAACATATACGTAAGAAAATTTAAGGCGATAATTTATATCCATAAATCAGCAATGCGTGAGCAAAGAGCGATTTGACATTTAGTAAATACAGAATATATTTAAACAAAAATCAACAACACGTTTCCCATTTCGGTAGTGATAATTTTGTGTCCGCTCTTGTTTGACACCTATTCTCATAAAAAAAAAACAATTACCCAATTTTCATTGTGATAAATGAGAAATATTCATGTTATTGGAATAAATGTCTTATATTTATAATTACCTGTCTCTGCAACATGAATCCAGCCAATGCTATGACAAACATGTGGAATCCAGGCACAGATATAGTTAGCCAGTGAGCCACAAAAGGTGCAAATCCCCCGTCTACATACACCTCATCACCCATGATTATCAGCAATATGTAGAAGCCTATCACCGTCAAGTCTATCGTGAGCGAAGTTAGCACATATCCAGACACGGTGTCATGAAATAGGTTCAGCACTTCTGTCATTGCCAAGTGGCGCCGTCGAAACTTATCGAAGTCTCGCGACGGATCCCGAGACTCGACGTGACTTCTCCTTGGTATGTTACTCTGAACGAGGGATTCAACAAATTCCATTTTAAGCAGTTTGCATACAAGAAAAACGAAAGCAATGGAAAAGGCATATGGCAAGAAAATGAAATAATGAAAAATTCTGCATGGAATTATAATTGACATCGGTGTGCTCTGGTCAACAAATGGTTTCAGAACAATGCGAACAACTTCTGCATATCGGGTGGACATGAGCATGAGTCCTGAGGCTGCCATGAGGACATAGCCTACCCATAGAACAGCGATGAATTTGAGTGTGTATTTTCCGATGGTCTGCAATGACACGCCTTTATACTTTGCTCTGTAGACTTCCCATTTTCTGATTACCCTTGGGAACTGTCTGTTTATTTTGATAAGAAATATTGTAACAGTAACAGCACAGTGCAAAAATAAGGTGTGGAAAACAATTTTCATCAATATTTCCCATTTCGTGAGTAGATTGCTGTTGTAGGCAAAGAACAATCCAAGAGAATGAATCCAGTTAAGAACGAGAACCACATAACAATATATGAGTGAGACAGAGACAAGTCTCTGGTACTGAGTCTCAAAGCACAGTCCGGTCATTTTGAGGCTGACAGTGAGAGGTCTGAGGGCCCCCAGCAGAGTATCCGCTGTTGACTTGTCTCCCCCCTCTGTCGATGGAATAGACACCTGGAAATTGAGCTTGGGTACCAGACCATTTCGACTGGTAGGTCTGGTGTTTGAATCCACACTAGAAGACATATTGGATTTGTCGTTTGATTGTCTCTTTTTTTTTAATTGAGATCTCTATGTCATGGCTTATCATTCACATCGTCTGAAAAACAAGAAAAAAACAGAATTAAACATTAAAATGATTTATAAAAATGCATATATGCCCGTAAAAACAAATCTAAGCTTGTTAACGATAGTTGTTTTTGGTAAAATGATTTTACAAGTATTGGTTGACCTTATATCCTCCGTATAGATAAACTATATCCGCAGTCTCCTAATCAGCATATGATACCTGGAACGTACATGAACTTATAAATAAGATTTGCAGGGCTTTGTTTCCCAAATACGTGTTTTATGGCTTAGGATAGCGATTAATCCTGGCCTTGGTTGGAAGAAAGCTTCATGTCAAATGCGGAACATGAACCAATGAGGACTAAGACACATGGTCTCAGCTTAATCATAACTTAATTCCTTTAAATCAACACCATGCACATTTATAATGTCCTTTGTGAAGAAAGACTTTTTTTCTCATGTGGTAAATCATATACGTCTATACACAATACGTATGTGTCTGTCATAGAAAGTTCAAAGGTGAACACAAGAGCATGTCTATATGGCAGTGCGATTATGTATCCCTCATGTTACATGCGTGAGTGCAGCAACTCGTCTGCAGAGTTCCCCCTGTCTGAGTAGCAGGGTCTTGTCTGCAGGGATCGCCTTGCCATCAGTCTGTGTTTGTCTCTACTCGCATCAACCACAACAGCTACAATCTTCTAAATCCCACATGCCCATGAACAATGCATTATTCAACTCGATATTATTTCAACTTGACATCCCTCATATTAACACAAAAAGAACACTTAGCGATGAACAAATAAAGTAGCGCTCTTGCGATTTTTTTCCAACTATTGCATTGAGTACCACCATTTACAACTGACATCACCTGTGATTTTGAGAGTGTTCCCAGCATTGCAGCCTCCCTTGTTGCCCTATTGTTGGGGTTGTCCGATTAATCTGGGTCACCTTTATATGCTCTGCAAATATGAGCACGCTCAAAGTGGACACTCCAAGCAGTATTATGGACAGCGACATGAAAGCTGCCATTCAGTTTATCAATTGATGGCTGATGTGTACCACACCTTTTAACTGTCTTGACAAATGCCACATCCCGAGCCCGCTTACTGCATAAAGCGCGTGCATGTTTGTGTCTATGTCTACATGCACGCGCACACATGTACATGAACATGCACGCGTTTTATACAATGAGCCTGGGAGGCCTCCTAAGTCACAACCTGACGTTCATTTTTATGCAAAGACAGATGCTTTAAAAATGGATTTGAAGCACTCATATTGCCAGACGGTTTCATGTCTCTCCACGTATTTACAACCATCACAGTCAATATTCATAAAATCCACCCAGCTTAAAGGGACCCACCGGTCATCGTGTTATTATCATGGACAAAAGCTGATCACAATAGAACAGTAGAACCGGACACGTTCCTCTAGAATTATTCTGCTATTCATGATTTATGGTTCATAGTAGTTAGCCTCAACCCAATACACATGGATTTATTCTCATCTAACCAATCTATCAGCACAAACATTAAAGGGAAGCGTTGTTATATCCTTCACAGACACAGGGCTGGATATATCACACAATTGTTTAAATTCTTTTAGAATTCAATTTGTCATTTTAGGTTCAGAAAGAGGTCAGGTCAAAGAAATATGGCCACACTATTTACATACATATATAAAAAAAGCATGAACGTGATCAGAGAGGAAGAGTGACGAGATTTGAAAAAAAAAAGTTGCTATATGAGGTATTGGCCGCGATAAAATTCGCCACTGATAGGAGTGTGTGATCTCGCTGTTCCGTCACCACGTTGCCTGCCCTCTGGTGGAAGTGACGCTAAACTAATCTCCACTTCACTTTTGTTTTGCAAGTTTATGTGAAGGGTTGCGCTTTTAGCATATTATAAATGGTACAATTATCACTTATTTTTTGTCAGAATCATGTTAGATGTGAAATTTTACCCACAAATTGCCTATATTTCTGTATTAATAGAGCTTTGTTTTCAACCATCGGTAAATAGACCTATTTATTGACCTAGTTATTGAGGCCCTGCTAGGTTTTGTACAAAGGGGTCTATATGGGTGAAATGCAGAGATAGCTGCACAAGTGAGAGATAGCAAGTGATAGACTGCATAAATAAGAGATAGCTACATAAATAAGAGATAGCTGCATAAATAAGAGATAGCTGCATAAATAAGAGATAGCTGCATAAATAAGAGATAACTGCATAAATAAGAGATAGCTGCATAAATAAGAGATAGCTGTATAAATAAGAGATAGCTGTGGGAGAGACAGCTGCACATGGTGAGATATAGCTGCACATGGGGAGAGATAGCTGCACATGGGGAGAGATAGTTACAACAGTGAGAGACAACTGCACAACTGAATGGCAGCTGCACACGTGGTAGTTGCACAGGTGAGAGACAGCTGCAAATGGTGAGAGATAGCTGCACATGGGGAGAGATAGCTGCACATGGGGAGAGATAGCTGCACATGGTGAGAGATAGCTGCACATGGTAAGAGATAGCTGCACATGGGGAGAGACAGCTGCACATGATGAGAGATAGCTGCACAGTTTGATAGATAGCTGCACATGGTGAGAGATAGCTGCACATGGGGAGAGATAGCTGCACATGGTGAGAGATAGTTGCACATGGTGAGAGATAGCTGCACATGGGGAGAGATATCTGCACATGGGGAGAGATAGCTGCACATGTGAGAGATAGCTGCACATGGTGAGAGATAGTTACAACAGTGAGAGACAACTGCACAACTGAATGACAGCTGCACATGTGGTAGTTGCACAAGTGAGAGATAGCTGCACATGGGGAGAGACAGCTGCACATGATGAGATATAGCTGCACAGTTTGAGAGATAGCTGCACATGGTGAGAGATAGCTGCACATGGGGAGAGATAGCTGCACATGGGGAGAGATAGCTGCACATGGTAAGAGATAGCTGCACATGGTGAGATAGCTGCACATGGGTAGAGACAGCTGCACGTGATGAGATATAGCTGCGCAGTTTGAGAGATAGCCTCACATGGGGAGAGATAGCTGCACATGGGGAGAGATAGCTGCACATGGGGAGAGATAGCTGCACATGGGGAGAGATAGTTGCACATGGGGAGAGATAGCTGCACATGGGGAGAGATAGCTGCACATTGAGAGAGATAGCTGCACATGGTGAGAGATAGCTGCACATGGTGAGAGATAGTTACAACAGTGAGAGACAACTGCACAACTGAATGACAGCTGCACACATGGTAGTTGCACACGTGAGAGACAGCTGCACATGTGAGAGATAGCTGTATAGGTGAGGGATGGCTGCATAGGTGAGAGATAGCTGCACAATTGAGAGACAGCTGCATAGGTGAAGGATAGCTACAACAGTGAGGGACAGCATCACTTCCCAGCCGAAGGCACTTGTGGATATATACATAAAACCATGTTGGGAGTTTCAAGATGAGTATTATTACACAAACACACCTTTCACTTCAACAGGTGGTGTGCACAGGCTCATGGGAAATGCAGGATATAAGACTATAATCAATATCAAATGTTAGCTTTGTTGGAGATATCTATCATCAATAATGACCAATTTGAGAATAATTGTCAAACTGATAAATTTTGGCATGAAATGTTATCTTGTGTAATAACTATCAGGTGCTGTTAAACACCTTCGTGCACTCCTGGACAGAACCTGGGTTTATACTCAAGGCAGTTAAACTAGTTTTGGGAGACCACGACCAGTACAAGCTTTATTTTAACAGCCAATAGGCACTGAGTCAAATATTCTGTCATATGTAATAACATGGCCAATAAGTGTCATTGTTATGACATGTTTAACATTTGCAGCTGAAATGGAAATGTCAACCAGTTAATTACAATAATGAATAAAAACTCATTTGCTAAACCTGGTCTGGAGTTGTTATGCTCGCTGGGGTCGCCAAAAACAAATAGTTTTAGTTGTTCTCGAAACAATGAAGGTTACTAGCTGTAATTCTGAAGTACAATTCGTCTTAATTTAATGTTCGTAAATGAATGATTTGAATATTTATCTCACTTTAATTGTAAAAAAAAATGCAGTATGAATATTAATATCGCCATTGTCACAAGATTGTCTCTACTTGTATTTGACCTGAGAACAATATAACGTTATATGTTGTATCTACTTGTATTTGACCTGAGAGCAATATAATGTTATATGTTGCATTTACTTGTATTTGACCTGAGAGCAATATAACTTTATTTGATTGTATCTACTTGTATTTGACCTGAGAACAGTATAACTTTATATGTTGTTATATGTTGTTATATGATTGTCTGTACTTGTGTTTAATCTAAGAGCAATATAACTTAATATGATTGTATCACATTGTGTTTAACCTGAGAGCAATATAACTTTATTATTACTCTCAGATTTGACAAAATCATCTCTCACACATGGCAGGTTTACAGTGCAACCACTTGTAATATATTATTTCTGTAATTCATGAAAGTACAGTTTTATTATTTTTCCTCAGTAAAATGATGTGGCTACAAAATTGTTGAGGAAACGTTCTGTCATAATGCTGTATGAACCATAATGTTTGAAAATGTGTACATCGAATCAAGTTCATTTTTTTCATAACGTGTTTTAAGCCCCTCAGTGATTGTCATCTGTAGGAGCGTAAGTTTCAAATGCCGAGATTTAGAGATTGTACTCATATATTTTTGGATCTTCTCGTTATTTTTTGAAAATTTATGACCATTTGAGCAAACTTCAGGTCAGCATTAGGTCAAATAAAAGCCAGCAACTAGGATTCAATGACCTACTCTTTTCGGAGACCATCAGGGATTTAGCAAAAACTTATCTGTCTGTCAAACTACATCTACTCTCATCTACTGTTCACTGGTCTATTTCTATTCAGGTTCATGATTTTTCAAAAATACGATGCCAAATAATGATTTGTTTCTCACATTCAAAGACATCTGGAACATTCAGACTCGCATTCTGTTCATTTAGCTTCAACATTGGATACATTATTTTTGCCATATTTATTGTCCTCGACATACAAAGCTGGATAAATACTTTAGAATATTTATAAAGGTAATATTCGGACATACCCTGGAAACGTTTACAAACATGACAAAAAGGCAATGGTCAGCACAGCTTTAAAGGTCTGGTCTATATTTGTGAAACCTTCTGTGAAATTGCATCTCCACAGAATATTAAATCTAACTGCACATATGTTGATCTGAATTTGTGTTGTGAGGGAAGGAGACCGAGTTTGGCTGTGATGGAATGAATGCTGTGTTGCATTATTAACACGGCATGTCACAGTCAATGTGTCCCATGGGTGTGTGAACAAGTCACGTGTTGAATGACTCATGTCACAGCTGACAAGCTGATAAAAGCAAAGGGAGTTAATATTATCCTGAAATAGTTCACACATCCACTATACTCAGTCTAGATGGCCCTTGGTTTGAGTTATCCATGATTTAAAGTCATTACAGAGACACATATATGACCCCCTGAGGTTGACTACAGAATCTCTATGACATTGTTACACTTGACTACAGAATTACTATGACATTGTTACACTTGACTACAGAATCACTATGCCATTGTTACACTTGACTACAGAATCACTATGCCATTGTTACACTTGACTACAGAATCACTATGACATTGTTACACTTGACTACAGAATCACTATGACATTGTTACACTTGACTACAGAATCACTATGCCATTGTTACACTTGACTATAGAATCACTATGCCATTGTTACACTTGACTACAGAATCACTATGCCATTGTTACACTTGACTACAGAATCACTATGCCATTGTTACACTTGACTACAGAATCACTATGCCATTGTTACACTTGACTATAGAATCACTATGCCATTGTTACACTTGACTACAGAATCACTATGCCATTGTTACACTTGACTCCAGAATTACTATGACATTGTTACACTTTAATCAGTGAGGGTGTTTTTGGAGAAAAAACACCGATCTGATGGACTGCACACAGGGTCCTGTGATAACTATACATGCATATGTAGAAGACTTACCACAGCAAATAGTATCAGTGTAATTAATCCATGTTTGTGCTGAAATATGGATTCTGCTCATCAGCGACATTAGCATCGCCTTAAAGCATTCATGAAATGAGATTTTAAACACCTTTTCTTGCATGATATAAAAAATGTTTATACCCTAAACTTTGCAATCAAATGCTATTATCCATAGTATTTCTCCGACATAAATGTCTGTGCCATTTGAAAGTTGACGAGTCTACAGGCCTAACACTAACAGACCGCAAGAGAGATCACACGCTTGTACACACGTCACCACAAAATGGTACAACCAGTACTTAGTACTTTCAGCAAAACACAATAACTAACCATGGCTGGTGTGTGGTTCGTATCACAGCTTCGTGGCCATATATCATTTAAACATATCCAAAAATTGCCTGTGACCTTTGTAATTTAATAAATGCTTTAAGTGACGTTGAATGGATATAATCACACCTTTGAGACACAAAATTTATGATGCATGACTTGAAAACAATGCGTTTCACTGGACATATATATAAAGATCATCTGACATCACCGAGAATGGACAAAATCACATTTGATTAAAGCATATATCATTCCCGTGATATGTTTAATTCAGCTGATTTCGTCTGTGGAATGTCGTATTGCGCAATTACAGTTATGTTTAAGTTAATGGTCAATATCATATTGCAAAATAAATTTAAAATATAATTCAATGCAACTTAAAATCTGCTTGATATTCTGATCTAGGACTGATCTCAAACAAAATCCATGCTTAAAAATGCCTATCATGCCAAGGATTGCTTATTACTTTTTTTATTTTTTATTTCTATAAATTGCTGCGATCATAATTAGTTGCATTGAAAATGGCATCGCGCTATTTTTATGGTCCCAGGAACAAACCTCTGCCATTTCTTTCAACAAGAAAAAAACCAGTTGTGACAGGCTAGACTTTCCAATTACGCTGGCAGGAAACAAGATAAATATAGAAAGTCATTTCAATACTGGGGACCGTCAAGTCACTGAAGATGACAAGTCGTTCCCTTTGATTTTGTGAACGAGATGAAAATTCAGAGCCACTGTGTGTTACTAAACATTATTATCGACAAATCTCATCTTTTGTTGAGGTAAACAAGTTTTGATATTTATCAGACAGTGTACATACAGATTCCCAAAATACTTTATTTGAGAAAAAATGCTTCTAAAATATCATTCATCTTTTGAATATTAAATCGAGAGTTGAAATATTGCAAAGTCCTATCGTAATCAGAAATAAGCCATCTTTGTGTTTGACATTCAATTCCTTAATGTCAATCTCTAAAAAAATGACTGGATTTGCTGAAGCAAAATGGAGCCTCCATATGCGGCAAACCTGATAGACAATTTTGTTGCCGTATGGAGAAGCTAATTCGGGCAATATCTACAGGGTTATTCTCCCAATTTGTTGTTTGATTGCCTGGGATCAGCATCCTGCACTTTTTGGGGAAAGGCTTAATGCTAAACATATCAAAATGCACAATACATTTCTGTGAAACTGAGGTAGAATACGGCTTGAATAATATTGCAAATATCCAGATAGACAAATGATGGAATAATTACAAGTCCTTGATCTTGGGATTGCTGGCGACAGTTTCTAATACCAGCACACGTTTACCAGCACACGTTTACCAGCACACGTTTACCAGCTCACTTTTACCAGCACATTGTTAACAGCATATTATTACCAGTACAATATTATCAACACAATATTACCAACGCACTGTTACCAGCACACTATTACCAGCATATTATCACCAGCACACAAATACCAGCATATTATCACCAGCACACTAGTACCAGCATATTATTACCAGCACACTATTACCAGCATATTATCACCAGCACACTAGTACCAGCATATTATTACCAGTGCACTATTACCAGTACACTATTACCGGTACACCGTTACCAGTACATTATTACCAGTACACCATTACCAGTACACTTTTACCGGTACACTATTACCCGTACACCATTACCAGTGCACTTTTACCGGTACACTATTACCCGTACACCATTACCAGTGCACCATTACCAGCATGCCATCACACTATGATCATGTACAATGATCTGCTACCATCTGCTGGCTATTTTATACAACGGAAGCTTACCGTCTTTGTGTCTCGTCCAGAAACAATAAAACCATTGCCAGATGGTATCTTTGGGTTTATCAAAACCAACATCACATGCAAAGAAACTCTTCATTCGTTTCATCCACGTTGTGATCAATACATGTGAGTTCTTACTGTGGGTGGTATAACCCTTCCATTCTTTGTACGAAGATCAACGATATTTTTGTTTCTTGCCCGGCAAATATCTTAGGTCTTTATTTTTGTTTTGTAGGTTTTGAGGGTAAAATTTTGTTCATTGTCCATACAGGTTTCTAAAGTGATATTCAATGCTCCTCTTCTCATCGATAAAAATGAAATCGCAGAAGACTTTGAGGAGAAAGCAAGGAAATGTCACGCAGTGTTTAGTAATAGTGTATGTGGCTAAACCACCAGAACCCTCTGTTCGCTAATACACAAACTGGCAGATGACTAAATGTCAACAGCCGGTGAGAGATGTCTACAGGTTCATTTATCAAGTCCTGACAAGGTATAGAATGACACCCTCTCTCATTGATATTATTCCTTATTGAACTTCTGCCTAAAAGAGAATCAATATAAAGCAATGTTCATATTTACAACATAAAGAATACGTTGATAAGAGATTCCTGGATGGGTTGGATACAAGATGCATATAATTGTGTGAATTGAATGACTATCCTGTTATATGTTGGGGGCGGTTACATGTGATGCATAATTGTCCTTAAAAGCTTTAAAATTATTCTAAAAGCACTTTTTCTCATGACACCAAATTTAAAGCTACCGATACGATTTGTAAACTAGGAATAGTTTTGTTCTGTATCTCTTGATACCTCATATTGACAACAACATTTCATATGCATTAAATTTCTAGTAGCATTGATCTTCATTAATGTTACAGAGTAACTAGAATTATTTAAATACCCCCTATGGCTCAATTGATACTATGTATTTTAAAATCTCGTGTCTCTGCATGCTTTGGGAATATAGCTACCATATACAAATATACGAACATTGCCGCTGAAACCGCATCAGAGATTTAACGATACTGTTTAAAACCCTTGATGTTAAAGTAATTAAATGTCAAGTCCATGTGCAGCACACCCTCTGTGGAGAAAACCGGCTTTTCTCACCTACCTTTATGCTACACGGGTACAATCTGTAAAGACGATAAACACATGGACCAAAAGATCGCTCTGTACAGGCCCTATCCAATCTCTTTTACCAATGATTAAACAAAGAGGAGTTGTACTGTTCTGGTTCCGGTAAAATTGTACAGTTCCGGTGTGTACTTTTCAATGGGGAGAAAAAAACACACCAACATGGAGATCGGCAATGGGCCTATGGCGTTGCGCTGTTTACTATGTATCTTATCAGGGTTGTTTACACCAACCACAAAAGCTGAGGACATGGTTTTGATGCTCTCAGCTAAGGCCTGTGAGAGTGTTTTCCTTATTGTTATTATTTGTAGTCATTTCCGTGGTGTACACATTGCTGTGTTGTCAACCTTTTCATCCCACTACACTAATACTGTATACCGAGAAAAATTCGCGCCTAGTTATTTTCGCGCCATCGCCGTTTTCGACAGGTTCGCGCCGTTTTATTTTCGCGAATTTTTGATTTCTAAAACATAATATTATCACAAATTACGCTTTGCAGGTCGAGAACAGAACAAAACAAAAAATTTCGAAACACTTTGTTTTGACTTTGTTCTCACTGATTCCAATTATCAGCGTTCACAGTTTTGCATTTCGTCTTTGTTTCCACTGCTTTGAGTCGTGTCTTCCCTTTTTGGCAGAAATGCTTTCACACGTGGATCAATCTTAATTGCGTTTTAAATGATAAATAAAGGTATATACATAATATTATCACAAATTACACTTTGCAGGTCGAGAACAGAACAAAACCATACATTATTGCGCAATATATTAACTATCGTTTTTGTGCTAAAAACAAGAGCCTCTTCCCGTCACTTCCGCCTTTCAAAATTGCGACCACGTGTTGCGTTGAGTTGTCCCTTTTTGACAGAAATACCTTCACACGTGGATCCATTTTAATTGCGTTTTAAATGATAAATAAAGGTATTTACCCAATATTATCACAAATTATGCTTCGCAGGTCGAGAATTTATCCATGAAGTAAAACGCAAATATCATGTACGTGATGTCACGATATTTCACGTCCGCAACACGAGGAGAGGCCAGGGATCCATCATTGTGCAATATATTAATATTTCAATGCGTGTTCATAGACTCCAATTGTTTTCGTGCCAAAAATAAGAGCTTGTCCCCGTCACTCCCGCTTTTTAACATGACGACCTCGTATTGCGTAATGCATCTTCAATTTCGCGTCCATTTAATTTCGCGAATGACGTCCTGGCGCGAATTAACGCGAAAATAAAAAGGTCGCGTAAATTTGTCTGTATACAGTAATCCCAATGGGACTAATCCCTTAAACCGCTAGACATATAATTCCTGTCATCTATTTGATATAACATAATAGCATCTTCTCACCTCTGTATACTATAAGACATGAGAAAAACATCAGATATAACCAAGTTTAGATTAGTTGTTTTTTAGGCTGGTTTGTAGTTATAAAGGTAAAGTGTATGCTACACATATACTCATCCACAAGGAAGAACCTTAAAAGAATAGCTCTAAAAACACAAAGAAGCCGGCTAATTTATTTTTTTTTAATTAACGACCTTTTCAGTACTATTTTGGCTATTAGGCAGTGAGACCAATTCTCCTATTTTTTTCCCTAGTGACTGGAGATCCGTCTTTTATACTATGACACAGAAATGATAACACAGACTGTGGCCTTTACTACAGAGTCTTTGAAAAAATGTTGAAGTGAGGAACATCTCAGCATCCACCTTTCATGCAGCATGATTGAAATGCTCGTCCCAAAAGGCATTCGAACCCTGGACCTTTAGCACAGGAAATTAGCACAGGTTTTAGACAGCGTACAAATTGAACCACATCCCACCCCTGCAACCAAAGTTGTAAAATTGAATACTAATATATGATGTAAAATAAAACCGACCCAAACCCGAGAGCAATATAACTATATAATATGAGGATTTTTCACGAACAATGCATAATTACTCCAAAGCTAAAGCAGGTTTTGAGATAAATTCAACAATCAATATGTAAAATAATCCGCTTTCTGGTAGCGATTTAAAATGAAGTCAAATGAAAGAAATCAATTTCTTCTGTTAGCTATAAAATTGGACATTATTCAGGAATAATACCATATGTCATTTTTTTCAACAAGAAATCGTATTCTCATTTTCAACATATTTTCAAACATAGTCCAGGCCACCATTAAGATATAATTGAAAATATAAATCTTCCAGATCTGGTCTCTCTGAGTGCGATGATTTTTCCATGTCAATAAAGAAAAAACACCTCATGAATAACTGAGTAGTGACCTTGTCTGCAGATACTGTATACAGACAAATTTACGCGACCTTTTTATTTTCGCGTTAATTCGCGCCAGGACGTCATTCGCGAAATTAAATGGACGCGAAATTGAAGATGCATTACGCAATACGAGGTCGTCATGTTAAAAAGCGGGAGTGACGGGGACAAGCTCTTATTTTTGGCACGAAAACAATTGGAGTCTATGAACACGCATTGAAATATTAATATATTGCGCAATGATGGATCCCTGGCCTCTCCTCGTGTTGCGGACGTGAAATATCGTGACATCACGTACATGATATTTGCGTTTTACTTCATGGATAAATTCTCGACCTGCGAAGCATAATTTGTGATAATATTGGGTAAATACCTTTATTTATCATTTAAAACGCAATTAAAATGGATCCACGTGTGAAGGTATTTCTGTCAAAAAGGGACAACTCAACGCAACACGTGGTCGCAATTTTGAAAGGCGGAAGTGACGGGAAGAGGCTCTTGTTTTTAGCACAAAAACGATAGTTAATATATTGCGCAATAATGTATGGTTTTGTTCTGTTCTCGACCTGCAAAGTGTAATTTGTGATAATATTATGTATATACCTTTATTTATCATTTAAAACGCAATTAAGATTGATCCACGTGTGAAAGCATTTCTGCCAAAAAGGGAAGACACGACTCAAAGCAGTGGAAACAAAGACGAAATGCAAAACTGTGAACGCTGATAATTGGAATCAGTGAGAACAAAGTCAAAACAAAGTGTTTCGAAATTTTTTGTTTTGTTCTGTTCTCGACCTGCAAAGCGTAATTTGTGATAATATTATGTTTTAGAAATCAAAAATTCGCGAAAATAAAACGGCGCGAACCTGTCGAAAACGGCGATGGCGCGAAAATAACTAGGCGCGAATTTTTCTCGGTATACAGTAATACCGGCATCCTGCATCCCATGATGCATCTGAGCCAGTTTCTACAGCTTACCTGTAATTAAGTTTGCTATTAGCGTACTTGTGTCTTGTATCATGGCAACACATCTGTACCAACTGACAAGTTCGCTGTGCATCCTTAACAGAAAAGGTATCATACGATCTGTATTATTATTTGCGCACTTTGTTGTAATCAGAATAATGTATGTATTTGTTCGTTCTCAAGAACTTAACATCCTCAATCTTTACTTAGAGACAAGGTTAAGCTGTTGTAGGATATGAAACACTGTATCGTACATGCTTCTATATAGTTGGGCATACACATACTCATGTAAGTACGCATTATTGCTGTACGTTTGGTGGTTCACATATTTTGACCTTTAAAGCATTCACGAAATCACAGAGGTCACAGGCAAATTTTACAGAGGTTTGGAGTATGATCACATGATATGTGGCCACAAAACTGTGATACAAGCAAGCTCTCTCACTAAAATCCACCTACCAAATCCACCTCACTTAAATACACCTACCAAATTATTGTATTTTGCTGAGAGTGCCAAGTACTGGCTGTACTCTTTTGACCAACATGTATACAAGCATGAAACCTCTATTATGGTATGTAAGTGTGTTAAGCCTGTACCAATCAAACATCAATGGACAAACAGGCCTATTTAAGCCAAAATATACCCTTTGTCCCAATCTGAAGGCACCCCATTGTTAGCAAAACTGAGCAGGTGTTTGCACAAGATCACTGGTCAGCTAAACAAAGTTTATTGACAAAGTATCCAATGGATGATTTGGATTTTAGCAGAAGACTCATCTACTTTCAAATGACGCAGAACTTTATGTAATGAAAAGATGATGGGTTTGATCATAAAGTCTGGAGTATAAACATTTATATTACGCAAGGAAAAAGTGCATGGAAACCTCATTTCATGAATGCTTTAATATTCCAGTGCTCTTTGGTAAGTTGCCGAAGATTTCACTTCAGTTGGAACGTAGAGCTAAGGTGTATGTTCTAGAAATAATGTAACCAAGTTATCTTCTAATTCTGTGAATATATATATTTCTCCTAGTTTGATCAAGAAATTGATTTATTAGATCCATTCTTAAACTTAAACCTGAGAAGAAACCAACCTTGACGAGATTATCTTTTCGAAGTATCTGTCTTATATCATTACCTTTCCTGACACTTTCTTTTTGCTTAAGTTTCATATTTTGACCGTGCGTATTCCATTTGTCCAATAGAATAAGATTCACACAAAGAAACGTTACGATGAATTGTTCATAATGTTTTTAAGTTTTACTTAATAAACTTGTTTCGTCATATCATTTACCATGTTTTTGTCTTCTTTGTCTTTGCATGTCCATATTATCCGATTGTTTTAGTCTTGCTCGCAGATTCGTTCTACCTGCCACGTAAATGCCGAATGCGAGCCCCGGCTGAAGGTCATTCATGCCTCAGCTAATAACGACCTCCTGAAGCTGCGTCAGTCTCATTGTTTTTGGTGGAGAGACACTGTAAATGTCAATCCATGCATTGAAAATACATATCTAAGTTGGAAATTTATTTCCTCATTCATTACATTTTCAATTAAAAGATGCAAATATCTAGTATCGCAATTTGTTATGAAGCAGACCGTAGGATTGGCGCAGGCTATATTTGATAAAATGAATTCAATTACATGATTTCAAGCAGGCCACAGTTTCTGAAAGTCTTGAAAGAGATAAATTGGGAACAGATTTCATTTCCCATCTTGTTATAATACCATTAATGAAAATCAATTCTCGTCTAAAAAAAATTCTGTCCCCATGGCAACGCTTTCTAAATTATTTCCGAGATGTGAAGTAGCACTGTCCTCACCAACGTGCAGTGAGTCCTATTTCACAGCACACCCCCAATAAGAGAAATTCTCCTCAAACAAGTATCATTAAACTATCTTTCCTATGTGAGTGATGCAGGGAGCTATAATTTCTTGTCCTTGCATGATATCAGTTGTAAAAAACAATCAGTGTTGCATGCTATAGAAATATGGTCTGTCCTGTATCAGCAATTATGCCAATGGAGCTTTGTGATCATCCATAGTTGTTTTTAGACAATCATGTCTCCTGTCGCTCTCTTTCAAGTGGTATGTCACGCCAGGCGTGAATTCAGAGGTTCCAACGTGTTGTGATCTATTATGCATATCTCCATTCTCATGCTGGTCTGAGAAATCAAATAAAGGACTTCCATAACTAAGTTAATGTATGCACCTGATGCAGGCAGGTTTTATATTTAATTACCAAGCCTCAACTATGCTGACTCTTAAGCTTGCTTATATCATTAGGCACCAGGGTCAGATTTAAAAATAAACATTGTGCTCAATATTATGTATATTTTTTAAAGATTCATTCTTGGATCAAATATTAGATCAAATAATGTAATGGGATTAATGTAATAGTTTTCTGTCACCCTAAAAACATGGGATTTGGTTTGGCCAAATCTGTTATGCTAAGTGGGGGACAGAAAACCACAAATCTGACTATTCTAATTGTATGTAAGATCTGAGACTGTAATGATGCTCATCTGTGAGTAACTCATACATCAAGACTACTAACTAAGGATGGTTCCCAGTAAACTAAGCAGGCACCAAAAGTAAGTTAACATATTGATTCATTCCACCACTTTATAACTCTCCACATTATAAAGCGCCTTTTATTGCGCAGTCTTATTCTGACATAATACTTGCCTTGAATTATGCTCAGTTCCAAGACATTTCTCCGTCAATGTTGTGTATGTCACAGCACCAGAAGGTCACATCTCCTCCTCACATCTCTCCATAAATGTGAAGGTTTCTGTGCTCCTCTGTTTTGTGAGATCCGCGAGACTGAATGTGCTGCCGGCGTCTCCACTATCGCTGATTCACCAAACCCGGCACAAACGACAAACAGCGGAGACAACTGGCAGCCCTGGCTCAGTCCTAGCCGCGCTAATTTGCCATCAAAGAATCAAACTCAGCCTCAGTTCCCTACAGATAACAGGGACATAATCACATATCACAGGGGAGTGATTTCATTCCGTTTGTGCATTTTTTAATTTTTTTATATCCATGAAGATTATTTATAATAAATAGAAATATTTCTAGAGCAATTATGATTGTTTATGATAGTTGACTAGCTCAATTTCACTGACTCTTATCTGTGATTTTGTTTGTTTGCTCACAGGTCTCGTCAACCCCAGTTTGAGTAGGATGGTCTGCTACACAACATTTAGAGGTAAATGCCATCCTTGTTGCAATCCACAGATTACTGTCACAGTTGTGTGAAGGTAATCTTACCCGCGGCCTTGATGCGCCTGCGCTGCCTCAACTCTACTTCCGGGACTACTTTCCACATGACCTGTCAATCATCATCACAGTGTCTGGGTTAGGGGCGATCCATTTGATTTTTGTGGGGTGGGGTGGGAGATTTTGGAAAAAAAATTTATTCACCCACCCCATCCCAGAAAAAAAAATTATTCATTCACCCTACCAAAGAAAAAAAATTTATTCATCCACCCTACCAAAGAAAAAAAAATTATTCATCCACCTCCTTCCAGTTTTTCTATCTTCTATATGGATTGCTTGAAATGAAGGATCAGAGTCTGGGGAAGCAACAAGAAAAAAAATTTATTCACCCACCCCACACCAGAAAAAAAATTTATTCACCCATCCCACACCAGAAAAAAAAAATATTCATCCACCCTACCAAAGAAAAAAAATTTATTCATCCAGTACTGCTGTCCCACCCCACCCCACAAAAATCAAATGGATCGCCCCTTAGATCGATTTCCAGTTTTCGTCTCATATTTGGATATAGTTTCATCGTTTTTTATTGGAATATATCAATCTTTATATCAATGTTGTAGAGAATTATTGTCTGACTTTGATATCAAACGACAATTAACTATTGTAAGAGTATTAGGAACATTACATATAATTGTGTTTAAATATTGATTTTTGGTTGCTGTGCAGTAATATTGTAAAATTCAAGAACTGCTTGATAAAACCACTTTGGTAAACATACTGTATTTTGACCCCTTTTTGGCCTATTGAACTTTCTGTTATCTCATCACCATCTACACTTATATATGACCTTAAAACACAGCTTTGTGGATTCTATTTATATCACACGTGTAATCCTAAGCTTGGTTTTTATAGCTCGTAGCTCGGTGATAACACCTCGTTATCAACTTATCTTTACTTGTAGCAAGCCACACAGATTCATCTATATGAAAACATCAAGTCACCACTTCGGGTTATGACCAAATTTCATCTTATATATATATTTTTATAAATGATGAAAAAGTATCTTGGACTTGAAGGGATATTTAGCTGGATAAACCTGTCTGCGACTTTGTGGCTTAGGTAAATCTTGGCTCAATATATTGTTACTTGCCATCTTGCTTTACATAATCCAGTTAATTTACTAAATATGGTTAATGACTGCGCTACATACCTGTCAAACGGTTCCCTGCGACACATGTGACTTTCAGTCTGTAAATACAGTCTATATGTATCCTTTTAGTAATTGCACTTGGATGACTTTAATCATTTACATATTTTTGTACACAATTACCAAGATCCTGACAAGATCAAATTATAATCATTTTGGAGTGCCAGTCAACCAGATTTGTTAGGTGAAACCCCGTAGTCCTCACTCACCATAACAGTTGCAATCTTCACTGTGACCCAGATGGTCTTATCCATGCAATGACCATTGCCAATTGGGCTGTGTGTGTGCCATTTAGGCAGCACTGGGGCACACAATTAGGGGTTGTGCAATTAATGCGGCTTTGCTGACTAGCATGTGCCATTCAGGCCGTGATCAGCATTGCAATCGCACCCATTTGACTCCATTACCAACCCGCAAGTCATCGGCTATCTCCCATCATCAAACTCGTTATGTTAGAATGCAGTTAACTTTAGTACCCGGATATCATGGATTATGTCCAATATACCAACTTGTATTACATCGGCGTTTTCTGTCTGGCTTATGCATAGCTGTTGTGTCATATTTGGCAATCAATGGTAATATTTTTGGTGGATAGTTTGGTCTTGCATAACTGTATATTATACATGTATTGATACACTTTCTACTGATGACAATTCTATCTCTTACACCGAGGTTCTGTTTATTATTTTGGAGAAATCACGTGGTTTTCTGGTCGATATTATAAAAGTTAAGCAAGTACGTATAAAAAATTCAAAACCTTATTCAAAACCTCGAACTCATGAATTTCGTAAAGTCTTGCCCCAAAAAACTGATTTGGATATTATCGTAATAGGATTTATGCGCAACGCAAAACTGGTAGAAATTGAGTGGTTTTGAACGTCAGACACGGTTTTGTGGTAGTTAACTGGTTGTATTTGCAAAGTAAATTGAGTTGGTCTTATTGTCGTCAAAATATCATATCTAATAGTGATCCAATTTTCAAATTTCTCGTCTTAAAAATCATGTCTTAACCACGTAATTAACTCGAATATATATTTCACGCCTTGAAAATCATTTCTTATCCGCGTCATAAACTACGTCATAAATTCGCATCTTGAAAAATAAGAAACTGGATAATCAGTGACACGTGGTTATCTGGTGGCCCGCGAGTTCCCCAGATGTCAACCAGTAAACCACGTGATTTTCCCGTAGTACATTTTCTGGGAAGGAGCAGCCCTGTCATATTCAATGAGCCTCGGCCACGTTGTTAGCATAATTTCATAATCTCTGGTCCATAACCATTGTCTTAATAAGTATATTAATCAGTAGAAAGACAGGTACCGCATTCTTCTAAGGGCTAACAAGAGCGACATACCTTGGAGTAATAATTATTACTCCAAGGACATACAAAGCACGTACATTATTAATGCACCGAGTGAAGTGAACATCTATGGCTTAGCAAATCACCATAATGACTCGGGATCAAAGATTAGAACCATTTTTTCCATCATTATTGATTACCCTTAATAAGTTAAGATTAATATGTTTAAAGGTAATAAAAATTAAAATGGTTATTAATATCTTAATGATGTAGAGAATATATGATATAAACAATGTTAATTTCCTGAAGTGTCTCGTTGAAGTCATGGGCTTAAAGGGAGGAAATTTTGATGGCTTAGAGGTATTTCAAGGCAAGTTAGTGTAGGGAGCAGGCGGTCGAGCAGGGTAAACTGAATTTTGAAAAATAACTCCTTTGTGGTAGCTCAGAGTTTAGGATATCTAGTAATATTTAAGAGTAAAATTCATCGCTTGCTAAAATATATTGATTGTGTGTTAGGCCTTGAGAAAATTTGGAAACAATTTCCAAACAATCTTTAGCCATCTTGGTTTCAGTGCTTTTACAGCTACTATTATGACAAATGATTTTGCCACCAACTTAATACCTGTAAATTCACCCCCGACTCAACACTATCCAACTTTATAATTGCCCAAGACTGACCCTTACTCCACTATTTCAACTTCAAAGTCATTTATTTATATTCCCTTAATGGTAAAATATGTGACGTCTGTTAAGAATGTAGAAATCCATACGATTCTGAACAGTTTACTATCTTTTGATTCCCAACTATTCTGGCAGTGATACATACAGATCAAAAACAAAGGTGGTCGCATTAAATCGCTTCTTTTTGCTTACGATATTAATAAAATTAAAAAAAAACAGAATTTGTTGTCATAAATACATAAACAATCAGAAAATAAAAAATTGCTCCATCAGGATTTGTGGTTAACATAGGTCTGTGTGTGATGTGATAATAACTCTGTGTTAGAAAGACGTATTTATTTATAAATAAACGGCTGCTTTTTAGCTTTTCTGGGTATGTCAGCGCGGCTTATGCAACGAGAGAGATTTTTTCTGTTATTCTTTCTGTCCTCCCGTCTCTGCTGAAATTACTGATGGGAATTCTAAGATATTCAAGGTGAGATGTAGCATAAAGATGTATTCCCGAGCATGGTCAATGGAAGATCAATTATAAAGCAATCTGTAGGCGTTTCCGGGAAATATTCACAAAGGTTTACGAAACACAAAGTTCAACGCAGCTCTAATGTCATTGTTCTGTGTTTCATAATAATTCTTGGATTGCTATAATTCCTGACCAGTATTTCAGAGATTTATTAATGCCTCTTACTAAGGATATACAATGCTCACATTGCTCACAGTTCAAGCTGGAAAAACAATGATAGGGGCTATATTGATCCATATACATCTATTTCTCCTGTCACAGAAGGGATTCCTTTTGGGACTGATAAAGTTTAATAAAGTTTACTGTTTTTATTTGTCTTTTTAGATTTCCCCTAAAATAGCTGCCACGCTGATAAGATCAAACACGCGATTGTAAATTCTCAAAAATGTTGAAATGTTCAAAGGCTGTTGACGATGATGATATCTGTTAACCCCCAAATAGTGGCTGATTGGAGGATTCTACTCTCATTAATTAGACACAAGGTGTCAGCACTAAATGTCACGTCCCCAGACCTTTAACCAATTATCACCATAACTTTGGTATGCTATATCAGAAAACGCTAATGTGTGCATCATTATAATAATAACACTGTCTCAGAATATTTAATTGTATGACTTGACTCGGCAAAACTGATCGGCGTCAAGTCGAGAATATCTAGCTTATGATTTAGTGTGGGTGAACAATATAAAATAGCCGTGTCAAGATATCTTTGAGTGTTAAGTTCACATTTACTGGTCATACTTATTCTAAAGACTCATTAACCAAGTTATGATATGTCTGAAATTAATACACATTTTAAGTGAATCTGTGGGAGAGAATTAATGTCAGGGGTTAAAATATGTTATTATAGATATGTTATCATAAATCTAAATGACACCAATTCTCAAATTCAAGTATAGCATATATGGATAGAACGATGTGGAGGAGTTACAACAGAAAAATAAAACAAATTTCGTATTCCATTACGCGTAAGGCTCCTATACTGTGAAAATCTTACCCTTCTACATCAGATATAGATAATTTTACATGGGCTTTGTACCGGGGCTTTGTAGTTATTGAAAAATATCATAGAGAACCGCGTCCAACCTCTCACAGCACGTGGGCCAATGTACATGCAGGGATACCGATGCGTACGTAATGGGTTGCTATGACGTCATGCACACAAGCTATAACGTTACAACTCCATTGACGGCTGGCGAAATAGTATTCCGCCCTCAAACAATGTTACAATACAGTCACGCGCTGAATTCGATTCTCCATTCATGCCCTGACGTCACAATTTTTTTTCCAATGACGTCATTGTTGATATTATGATGGCGTCATAGTAACTATATTTGTTGTGACGATTTGGTCACGTGTATAAAAAAGGAAGTGATCTTCTTTTTGGGATCAGCGCAACAAAAATACAGACAAAACTGAAGAAAATGATGGACTTTGATGAAATCACGGAGCGTTTCAAGCCGCCGCCCTACCTGACGTGTGCCGTGTGTCTGGAGGTTTTCAAGGATCCTCGCCTCCTTCCTTGTTCTCACACTATTTGTCAGCGCTGTGTGATAGGAATCAGCCAGCACAGCGAGCCAGAGCGCAGGTACGCCACCACGGGAGACCCCAGAGATGTGGTCAGGTGCCCTGTGTGTCGCTATAAGATACAAAAGGACAAGATATTTAAGTTGCCTTGCAACAGGGCCATAGAGGACGTTATCTGTGACTGGACCTTGCAGATGAAAAAGGACAGAGCTGAGTGGATAAAGAGTAAAATCAGTGTTTGTGTGGACCACGGCGAAGAAGCTAAGGTATGGTGTTCAGACTGTCACACCAATATTTGCCCCATGTGTACCACAGACCCAGAACTAATGGAAGCACCGGCTTCCCAGTCTGGACACTCACACAGTCACCAGTGGCAATATATCGAGGACTTCGTCAGCTTCTGCGACAAAAGGTCCCATCTTCTAAATGACCTCCTGGGCGCTTTTCCTCAAATGAATGAATTAGGCACAGTTATATCAAAACTCACAGAGGAGGAATCTAACGTTTTATCGGTTTATCATAAATTTTTAAGTGACATTGAAGGTTTAGAACTGAAGATATACAATATGTTGGCCCTTAAATTTTCTGCAGTTATAGCAGACCTCAATCTCAAATTGCAAGAGCCTCTACAATATATACGGAGTCAGCGGAACTCGGCGGTGGAGTTGCTGGTCAAAGCTGGAAATCATTACAGTCATGCAATGGAAAGTAACAACGATATCCCAGTCACAACCAAAGATGAAATTTTAAATTCAAAAGACACCGAATACCTCTTGACTAAAACAATTGAGAAAACTGAGAGAGAAAGGGGCATTTTTAAAATCAATGTAAACAATGTTATTAAAAAAGTTGAAAAGTTGAAAGGAGAGATTGGTTCTTATAGTTTGTACAGAGAGCAGGGTGAGGAGGACACATCCTCGGCGAGAGAGACGAATGCTAACACTGAGCACGTTAATGCTATGAATTACACCATTGGCTACATGACAGAGCTGATGAGAACTAACAGAGAACTCGCCATCCCCCTACAGCGCACCATTCAGGCAAGCGACGCGGCGATCAGTCGCAGTCTGAGAGAGTTGCTGGAAAGTTCTCCACCGCAGCCATCTTTCACCGTTGGTACATCTAGTACTCGTTCCTCTTCTGGACGGCAGAATACTTCGGGTAATAATCACAGACATCTTCCACGCAGCATCCGCGGGAGGTCATCGTCTTCCTCAAATTCCAGTAGCAGAAGCAGACACTCAACTCAGCAGCGATCCTCTTCTGGGGGAGACCGGCAAGTGATGGTGTCCGAAAGCAGGCCTCCTCTGCCTCCAATCACAACAACAGTTCAGTCTGGATCAGTCCAGCAACAGCAAGCCATAACAAGGCAAGGTACTGGCACCAACCCCGCTCAGTCAAACCCTGCATCTGTCTCAGTAAATGCAGCTGCCCAGCATGGAAACGCACCAGTGCCAGCTCTGATTCAAAATATCCATGCGCCATTGCAACAAATGCAAAACCCTGCTTTTGTGCAGAACTTGAACGTGCCAGTGCAACCTGTTGCCAGGCCTGGTCCAGCTGTTTTTCCGGTACGTCCATCATTAGTGCAAACAGTCACCGCGCCAGTCCAGCATGTTCCTATATCCACCTTAATCCACCCAACATCGACAGCAATAAACAATGTGGCAGGTATACCTCTGCTGCACCACCCCAGACCACACTCGGCAGGTGGCGCTCCATTTCTCCTGCCACATGGTGTATTCAGCCTCCAGCCACCACCCCATACCAGACCCACGAGTCAAGTAAGCTTCTTCCTGTGAGTTCAATGGCTCAGTCAAGCTTCTGTCCATTTCCATTCATTACTTTAACATTGGAGTAATTATTATTCATTATTACTCCAAGCTTTAACCATCTTAACCAGAAGGAGTGTGTTCACTCTATGCACTTCATCAATAATTGATCTAGAATTATATTTATAAGGTTTAACCATTTCATGTTCAATCTCTAGCCCAGGATAAAAATAGTATTAATTCTCATCATTTCTTTTTTGGAAGCATTGGTAGGAGGGAGGGTTTCTTTTAAAGAAAAGTAGTCTGGAGCAAATGATACCCTTTCTGCTCTAAGGATCAAATATATTTATTGTTTTTATTAACTTCTTGGCTATTTCACCATCACAAAAGAAAACTAATTTAATATTAATCATAGAAAAGTTGAACTTTTTGGTCACTGTGATTGCAAAGTCATAAAAGTAACCATCAAAAAGCCCATTTCTTTTACCTTGGAAATCAAAAATCAGTAATTAACTCATTGCTTTGACCACCTGAATAATCTATATGTTTGAGGTCTGAAATTTATCAATGAGGGTTCAATATTATGCACATAAAAAAGATAATTCAGATAAGAACTTGATTAATTTATTGAATATAAAAAACAAGCCAGTCATTTTAGTGCTTCTGGGGATTTACATTTACTGAAGATCATGACCTGTGACACCAAAAATAAATTGATTTTTCGTACATATTGCACTTTCAATTTATTTCAAATACAAGAGATTTATTTGAGACAGCGCTTCTGGTCTTTGTTTGTTTGCTTTTTTTTTGGTGTGGGGGGGGGGGTTATTTTATATTTATATATTTTTATTGTTAACCACATTATATGCATAATAGATATTTGATTTCCATGATTTACGGCTCACTCTGGCCTGCCCAGAAATATATACAGACTGGGGAAAATGGAGGGCAATGGTGCAAACGTTAACATTATCATTGAATATTACCCATACATATATGATTTCAGAATTTAGTTGTGATACCTACCTCTGAGCCAATAGTTATGCCGACCCCAGACTCCATGCACGTTCGGTCCAGTAGACCTGCATCCACATTATCCAGTACTCAGGTAACTTCAGCGCCTTCTGCCACCTCGCAATCTCCAGCCGCCCCGCCACAGGCCTCGCCCAGTGTGCCACGCAGGCAACCGACACCTGCTCCTTTTAATTCGTATCAATCACTCTTGAGGGATGGCGAGCAAGACAACAATGGCACTTTTAACTTTTATGTGATGGAAAGTAATGGTTATGAGCAGGTAGTTTCTGCAGACCCTGCGGTACCAGTCCCCGTAGAACTTATGCTCAACCCCGAATCTGATCTCTCACCAGAGGGCAGCTCTAATCTCTCACTAGAGGGCAGCTCTAATATGCAAGCTGATGAAGAAGATATGTTCTTTGAATAAAAAGTGTATAATCACTGTAAGAACGATAAAAGCTACTTTAGATGTGTTTACCGAACGTAACGATTATGATATTATTTTTATTTCACAAACTGTAACGTTATATGATTTTTATGTATGCTCAGTGGTGAGCTATAAGATATGCTCTGAGTAAAAAACTATCATATAAAAAGGATAATTTTATATTTATAACTTTCATCTTTTGTAAAGTATGTGTTATATGTTTACCTTGCACAATTTATCTTTACATAAATGGTATATTTTATCAATACTGTCAATTATGTGTTAATTTGTACCGGATTTTATTTAATGGTCATTGATAAAAAAATAAATACCTTTATATAAAGTGCAATATTTTACATGGTATATAAAACTTTGAAGTAAATTAGTTATAAGATTCCAGATATAAACTGACCTTTCTTTTTACATAAATTATATTGATATAGTATGTATGGATGCAGAATCTGGACATTAAAGCATAGCAAAGATCGTCTATTTGCAAAAAAAATAAAAATCAAACATTGTAAGCATGTTGATTCTTCAGTCTCCGGAAAACAAGAGGACTTCCCACTTTGACATCCCCATTTTAATTTGGCACCAGTAAAACATGATAAGGAGATCCAGTACAACAAAGTCCTAGTTTGGAACCATGATAAAGGGGCTCAATAAACATAATAAAGGGGCTCCAGAGACCCAGTATTTTGACACCAATAAATATATTAAAGGTCCCTTTAATAATACACTCCCTAATATGACACCAATGAACATGAACAAACAGACCCCATTACAAAATATTCCAAGAGTGACAAAAATGAGCATGATAAAGGCGTCAACAAGATTCCAAGTGCCACTTTCAGAAAGAAATGCCCCTTATCTTGCTGACTTCTTGAATAAGAGACTGTCCCAGTCCAGGTAAAATTTGCCTGGAAGCAAATATATATGTAAAATTGTCATATTATCTTATCAAATTTTGATTGTGTGTAATATGGAGATCAAAATATTTAAATTCCTTCGTAGTATTTTTTTTCTGTTATCAACCAGGAACCTATTTGATATCTATTATCTATGAAGCTCTGGAGGTATCATTCGTGCCTCGCACTTCGCTTTTCAAGCTTCGCTATATTCGTACTTCTACTTCGCCATATTTGCATTTCTACTTCGCTGTATTCGCATTTCCACTTTGCTTTTTCGCACTTCTACTTCTCTATATTCGCACTTCTACTTCGCCATATTCGCACTTCGCTAAAGGCGAAGGGAGAAGATTAGAAGACGAAGGCCGAAAATAACAAAGTAGAAATGCGAAAATAGCAAAGTAGAAGTGCGAATACTATGAAGCTCTGGAGGTATCATTCGTGCTTCGTACATCGCCTCTAACTTAGCCCTTCTACTTCGCTATCTTCGCCCTTCTACTTCGCCACCTTCGCCTTTCTTATCTTCGCACTTCATATTCAAGTAGCCAATCAGTGAGCAGCTTACTATGAAGCTCTGGAGGTATCATTCGTGCCTCGCACTTCGCTTTTCAAGGTTCGCTATATTCATACTTCTACTTCGCCATATTCGCATTTCTACTTCGCTGTATTCGCATTTCCACTTTGCTTTTTCGCCCTTCTACTTCGCTATTTTCGCATTTCTACTTTGTTATTTTCGGCCTTCGTCTTCTAATCTTCTCCCTTCGCCTTTAGCAAACTTTATATACTACAGTAAGCTGCTCATTGATTGGCTACTTGGCAGCGAAGATAACAAAGGCAAAGGGCGAAGATAGCGAAGTAGAAGGGCGAAAATAGCGAAGTAGAAGGGCGAAGTTAGGGGCGAAGTACGAAGCACGAATGATACCTCCAGAGCTTCATAGCTTACTGTAGTATATAAAGTTTGCTAAAGGCGATGGGAGAAGATCAGAAGACGAAGGCCGAAAATAACAAAGCAGAAATGCGAAAATAGCGAAGTAGAAATGCGAATACAGCAAAGTAGAAATGCGAATATGGCGATGTAGAAGTACGAATATAGCGAAACTTTAAAAGCGAAGTGCGAGGCACGAATGATACCTCCAGAGCTTCATAGAATACAGCAAAGTAGAAATGCGAATATGGCGATGTAGAAGTTCGAATATAGCGAAACTTTAAAAGCGAAGTGCGAGGCACGAATGATACCTCCAGAGCTTCATAATTATCAAGTCGACAGCCATTTTTGTCATTTATAATTTTGTAATTGTTCAGCCATAGGACGTGTCTCAGTCAGATATAGCCTATGTAAGCTCTCCCAGCTCTCTATCCATGTATATGTAACCGGAGACACTGCCTTTAAATAAACTGCGCTTCTATTGTTTGAAATATATCGGGCCAACGGCGTATCAATGACTAGTCGATCACACGGTAGATACATCAAATTTGGCTCTCCATACCACTTATAACAACGCCATCTTCAGGACTCTGGATTCTCAATTTGTCTAACAAAATCTTTTTCCAACAAAATCTTTTCGTAGTTGTTATTTTCCAGCCAGTGCAACACATATGCATACTCAATTAGTGTTGTGTACATAAATCATTAAAAACAAAATTTTTGGCAAGCATTTGAAAGAATATATTGCTGCTTAAATAGTTTGATAATCCCATATTTATCAGATACACATTCAGATAAATTAATATTCTGCATGCGCGCCAGCTGGTGGCAAGTATTTGCTAAAGCCCTCTAGCGGCGAGGGCAAGAACTACGAAGCAAATGGCCGCCGATGCGAAAAGACAAAGTCGGTGAATTATTCTGTGATATAGCACCGTTTTGACGTTGTTCGGACCCTAAATTTCCCATCTTCAGTTCTTCTTTATCGCCAGCATCCCGAAGGTAAGTATCTGAAAGGGCGGGAAAACTTCAGAAGTTAAAAAATGACTTGGGAACTAAAGTGGGTCACGGGTGTCTGGGTTGCACGCTTCTGCAGCAGCAACCCAATAATGCCATGGCCACTCCTGTTGGGAGGTACTGCATTGGCGATTGTTTGATCTGAGAGAAATCACGAGGCGACACTTAGTTTTGACAATTTTTATAAAAGCTTCGCTATCAATAAGACCTGAAATAGATGTATTAAACTTAGCCTACAAAGTGAACTAAATATGTTCATATAACCGCACTACTGTGAGGATATTTGAATTGTAATTAGGATGTTAAAGTTAAGATTGCTGCTCATAAAATAAGGGGCGATCCATTTGATTTTTGTGGGGTGGGGTGGGAGATTTTGGAAAAAAAAATTATTCACCCACCCCATCCCAGAAAAAAAAATTATTCATTCACCCTACCAAAGAAAAAAAATTTATTCATCCACCCTACCAAAGAAAAAAAAATTATCCATCCACCTCCTTCCAGTTTTTCTATCTTCTATATGGATTGCTTGAAATGAAGGATCAGAGTCTGGGGAAGATTTTGGAAAAAAAATTTATTCACCCATCCCACACCAGAAAAAAAATTTATTCACCCACCCCACACCAGAAAAAAAAATTATTCCTCCACCCTACCAAAGAAAAAAAATTTATTCATCCAGTACTGCTGTCCCACCCCACCCCACAAAAATCAAATGGATCGCCCCTAACTTGAGGCCAAAGACAGGACATTTTTTGCAAGTCTCCCGAACCATATTAAATCAATTGCAAGTTAATCCTTCCTTGGCAATTTTTGGCTGTCTTCCAGCCAATCCTGATATTACTGGACAAACAACATATTTCATCTCCCTGTTGATTGTGACTTTGACAAGAAGTCCTGCTAAATAATTTACATCCTAATTTGTTGATGTAGTGCAAAATATTGCAGGTTACCATCTTTTTTATTTTAATGATTGGATTTTAGATAGCTTTTTCCAATATTTTTTTTGTGTGTGTTTTCAATGGGGCAATATGGGGAACTGCAATTGGCTTATGAAAATATTTAAAAAAACTGTTTTTGAAGATCTTTAGAAATATGTTACCATGACAATGATAATGTTTTTTTATGCTATTCTTTTTGTATTGATATAAGGAGGATGCCAATGGACGATTTTGATCTGCCAAAATTTGTTTTGTTTGATCACGTTTATTAGTGAAAAATAAGAAGTCACATATCATGTGCAAAATATTTTTTTGATGTAAGACAATCCAAGACCAGGTTTGCAAATAGGGATTCTGAGAAGGCCAAGTGAGAAATACAGAAAGTTTCAAAAACTTCAAATTGAATGAATTTGAGTGGCAAGGCTAGGAATGCAGAGATTTGAGGAGAAGTGATTCGTTAGAAATAAAAGATAGAACATTTTAACCATTTTAATGTAATTATTATAACCAGTCATTTACCTGCTCTGCATAACTATGTTTGGTCAGCTTTTGTGGAACCATATTGTGCATAGGCTTATTTTAAAATAATTAATACATAAATGTCATGGTTCATATTACTTTCAGGGAGACGTATTCGTGTCATCAATCATGGATCCAATGGCACCTGTGAAAACCCTGAAAGGGTTTGCCTGTCCATACTGTGGTTGGGTAACTGAAAGGCACGATTCAATCAGACAGCACATCCCAAAATGCATGTCTGCCTCAAAAAACAAGAAGGCAGCCGACTTAACTTCTGAAAAGCTAACACATTATTGCCGCTTTTGTCGTCAGAATTTCAAATCTGATCCCGAGTTGTTGGCACACAAGTCCAGCACACATCCGCAATGTGGAGTTTGTGGCACTGCCCTGTCTAGTAACACCTATGTTGGCAGGCATTACATGCAACATGAGAAAATGATAACAAAGCCGTGTTTTTGGTGCAAGAAGAAGCATGATACCCTGGTTGAAGTTGCCATTCACTGTCACGAGGAGCACTTGCCCTGTGAGTTGTGCGGTGCGCGTCTCTCCAGTGAGTACACTCGCACCACTCACTTCAACATGAAGCATGGAGGACAACAGAAGACCGGCTGCAGCTTCCCTTGTACGACTTGTAACACCTCGTATGACAGCATCGTGGATTGTGTTGCCCATTTCTCTGAGAAGCATAGCACAAGGTTTAATCAGCGGCAGCGTGCTCGCCCGCACTCGATGGTGTACACGCGTAACTACTCGTCTGTGGATTCTATGGATGCAGATGGCTGGGCTCCGGTTCCAGTCGATGGAGGATTTGCATGTCCTAGATGTGGCTGGGTGAGCTGTACAGATTATGTTGTGAAAGCCCATTACAACAAGGTACATTCGGCAGATAAGATAACAGAGAAGCGAACCCAGTGCAATATCTGCAAGGATGAGTTCCCCACCATGGATGTGTACTTTGAACACAGGAAGAAGCACCCCATCTGTCCTGTGTGCAGACAGGTGATGATTGACGGAGCTGTTTTGCACAAACATCTGGATGAGAAACACCCAGTGTGTGTCATCTGTGGCAAACTCCTTGACAACTTCCTCAAGATGAACATGCATTCAGCATCACATGCAGAAGCCAACTGCCACAGATGTAACAAGAAATTCCCGACAATGATTGCACTAAGAACTCACTACAGTGCTGATCACAAGGAGAAAAAATGTTATCTGTGTGAAACTTATCACAGTGATAAAGCAGCTCTCTTTAAACATCTAGAGAAAGACCACTACTATAACGTTGCTGCACATGCTGATGACAAGAACAAGGGGCCTAAGAGGAGCCACAATTACATGAAGCCACAGAGCACACAGCCTACACCTATGGGTTTCTACAATGAAAATTATGATGAATCTCTCTACATAAATTTTCCACTAGATGGCAGCAGTGAGCTCCAGGAATTGGATGGAAGTGATGATGCCATTGCTAACCTGATCAAAGCGACACCTGGAGAGCCGAAATCCAAGAAGCTGAAGTATGATGCGAGCTATGCAGATGAGATCAATGCAGCGGTGAGTGCAGCGATGGGTGGCAATGTCACTATGTATGTCGGTAGTGGTGTGAAAGATGAGGACGATGGTGAAGCCTCATATAAAAATAATAACAGTGGAGGCTCACCAAGAATTCAATCTATTAGACAGATAAGTGAGGAGAGATTCAACTCATTGGAGCAGGAAAAGGCCAGCAAAGCAGTGGAAAAAGCCAAAGCCATTCAAAACAAAGGCAGTGCCATGACCCATAAGGCAAGCCCCGCAGCCCATTCCTTTAAGAGTGTGCCTCTGTCTGCAGTGCTGAGCGAGGAGGAGGATCAGGGAGAGGGGACAGCCTGCAGCATGTGTGGGATCACCTTCCTCAGACCAGGAATACTCAAAGCTCACATGAAGATGGTGCACGGGGCATCTACCTCAGGAGACGGTGAATCTTCATCAACACTCCCTCCAGGTAAGAAGCTTGTCAATTAGTATCAGGAAGTCACGGACCACTGATCTGTGTAGTTGACAGGAATTCATGGAAATGTGAATACTTTGAAACCTCAAGTAATATAGATTTACATTCAATTTGATTAAATAGAATATATACGACTCAAAAAAATAAAAATAGACAATAATTGATTATAGGTTTGTAAACTTACACAAAGTGTCATTTTTATGGTTTGAACGTTGTTCCTTTAGTTTTATAAGACTTATTATGTTACTTAAGGAAGTATATGTGTGGATTACTTTCCAGCATTGCCGCCACCTGTGGACACCAAGGTGAAATGCAAATACTGTAGCAAGATTATACCCAGCGGCCTGCAGTACAACGAACACATCAGCTCCCACCCAAGCTGTGAGGTGTGTTCACGCCGGTTCCGCAACGAGACTGAGCTGAGTCGCCACCGCGTGATCACACACCCGCTGTGCTATGTGTGCGGGTCATTGCTGGAGTCTGTCATGATGGTGAGTGAACACTACGCCACACACGAAGAGGCCCGCTGCTTCCTCTGCTCAGACGCCTTTGATAATATGCAGAAGCTGATGGCCCATTATGAGCAGGAACACGGCCCCTGCACTGTGTGTGGGGACAGCTTTGCTACCAAAGAATCCCTGGATCAACACGAGATGGATCACAAGAAGTGAGGCATCTTCAACCCTAAAGTCTCTCAAGTTGATGATGATCATGGAACTGAAATTAAGTGTGAAATATTCAAATTTGTCCTCATCAAAGCATTGTACGGTGTCTTAATTGATAAAAATGTTATCGCTTAATGTTATCACATATATGAATATTTTAATCCAGTTTAATATTGTAAATTTCAACCTAATTTGGGACATTGAAATCAAATTCTGTCCCAGGGTAGTCTTTGCTTGTAATCAACATGTCTG
This sequence comes from Amphiduros pacificus, assembly GCA_949316495.1. Taxonomy (NCBI): domain Eukaryota; kingdom Metazoa; phylum Annelida; class Polychaeta; order Phyllodocida; family Hesionidae; genus Amphiduros; species Amphiduros pacificus. Next base: position 16,154,115 of record OX439003.1, on the reverse strand, counting down.
AGTCATGTCGCAAGGATGTCAACATTTCCCATGATACTTAAACTTGCATTTAAGTCTTCCTGTGCTTAAAATCTAACAATATCACTGTATCAGATACTGTTATGAACCATATGTGATGGGATAAGTACTTAACAAACAATTAATGAAAGTTAAGATTATCATTTTAGTTATCCCAGCTTATTGTCTGTGTGTGCTACCAGGAAGGCTTAGTCCGGTTGTTGACTTAAGTCAGGCCACCATAGATGTGTGGGTGACAGTCACATATTGCCTAATCATATTACATCAATCGTGTGTTGAAGGTGACAAGAATGGACCAATTATAAAGCCATATATATATCAGCTCGGCTTTGCGTAATGCTGGCGATGAGACTAATGTGTTTGAATTGAACTGTGAAGCAATAGTGGAAATAACCCCCAAGATATTATTTGTTTTCGCTAACCTATGTATATACATATAGCTTTAAGATATTAGTCTAACATGTAAATAGACTTAGATTCGTTCAGATGAATTATGAATAGAATCACTTTGAATCGACATAATGTTTCTTTTTTTTTTACTTTGAGAATAACTAATAAATTATGTGAATAATTTATTACCAGGAAAATGTTATGTGTATTATATTATAAATAGAATATTGCATGAGACCCTGAATGTTTGAGTAGGAATACAATGAAAACAGTTTTATTATTTTGAATATTATAACTCCATATGAACCATGTTGATTTTTCCTTCATCACTCTCTTATGTGGAACAGTTTGTTATGAGTACATGTAGGTTCACTAATTCTGTGAAGTTTCAAGTTCACCCACATAAAGAAATGCCAAATATTTCGTGTGAAAATGTTGCAAATGGGTGAATCTATTTGTACTCAAAATACCAACTGTTAGTGATCATTTTATTAATTGTGAGATGGATGAGGGAAATCCAATGATGGGACACCTTTCCAGCAAGTTTAAAGATGTAAAAATTAAACATGTTCTCTCTGCTTTATATATAATTATCTGCCCTCTTCAGACTATTTTTCTTCTGTATAAACATACAGTGTCCCTATATCTTTCTCATCCTTGAACTTCCAATCTGAAAGTTACCATCAAATATTGTTTGAAATTTATGCATGAAGATTTCAAGACAACCATAGAATTTTTTTAATCATGATTTATGTTATAATCTTTTTTAATGAACAATTTTTGTATATAGATAGATAATCTTGTGTTTCAAGAGTAGAAATCAAATTTAAAAGTAGAAGTCAAAATAATAGCAACAATGGCATTTTCACCAGAAAAATATTTGTATTTAAATCTTTCCTTGAACAATTCATTTGTAAGTTAGAAATAGGAAACTGATTGTGAAAAATCTACTGTGAAGCATTTCCTTCAGTGTTTATAGGTTTTTCACAAAATGTATGAAAGAAAATGATTAATAATATTCATTAGCAATTTGTAAAGCAAAAAAGATCAGAAAATAGTATCATGTATCAAATGATCGAACAGACTACAGATATGATATCTGTGTATTCTTAAGATTTAACTAAAAAAATTGTGAAAAGTATTGGGTGAGGATTTTTAGCATTTTTGATATAATACAAATGAATGTCAGAGTTCTGTTGGTTTATTGGGACAGGTCATTGCACAGAAAATCAAAGGACTATTCCTACCTTATGATTATTTTTTGAACATCAAATTTTCTCAGTGAATGTTAATTAGTAGATGTGAAACATGTCAAAGATAATGAATGGTCAGTGAAGACCAATGTTGTCTACCTGTCATCGATTTTTTTAAATGATCAGAATCAGATTATTTGTCGGAAAAGAAAAATACTTTTTAACTTTTATCTTGTGAAACATATTTTCTGACAAGGTCAATATTGGTTTTGATAATGTGCAATTGTTCAATGAGAATTTTATCATATTATATCTGAGATTTTATTGAGATTAGTGTATATTGCCACTGTCTTAATCTATATTGTATCTATAGGTTTTGTCTACACCTGATGTATTGCTTGATCTGCCATAGGATAGGAAACAATAAATTAGCTCTAATGTTTGAATGACCTTTAAATGGTTTTTATTTAAATACTTGAGTTAATAAAATATTGATATTTAAAAGAAGAAAAAATGTCAGATATGTGTAATTTATATTGCCCCAAATCTACTCTAAAAAGTACTCCAGGGACAAATTAAATCCCACCAAGACTTGCATTTTATTTTTATCCTCAACGTTGGAGACCAGAAAAACGAATAAATTTATTTATAGTTTTGCATCAGGCAAAGTTGGTATTTTGAAGCTGCATGTTTTTATTTTCCCTGGGTGTCCAAATGTCTTTAGTGTTTCCTCATCAGTGGCTTGCCAGATATCTTCCCTCAAACCTATTACCATGTAAACTGTAGTATGATGACCAGGTCTATTTTTAACTAGCATTGATTGAAGGACTTGGAAGTTTTCCCTTAGACTTTTTCCTCGTGTGTTTACCATAAATAGAGTTTCTATAGAATGTCTTTATAATTCAGACATTTATTTAGCTGTGCTGACTTTGTCAACATAGCTAATACATCAAGGAGGTGAAATCTCATTCTGTCTGTCAAATGAAACCTTTTCTGAAACGATTGGGTGGATTTCTTGTTGTTTGTCGAGAGATGAACCTATCTGTTTATTTGTGGCTCAGAAATTTTAGCATTAATGTTTTTTCAAAAATATATTGACAAATAGTGAATTGTTTCCCATTTGCATAAAGATCTGGAACATCCAGTGCCTTGTGTGGTTTATTTAAATATATCCTTTTTTTTTGAGTAAGAAAGCCATGAGGGCACATGAAGTATGATTCAATAGATTGCTTTTGCTGCATTGACTTTTTTATTTGCAAAACCAAGGGATGCTAAAAATTACCACTTATAAAGCATTTTTCAGGCATTAATAATCACAAATGTAACACAAATGCATTGGTCAGATAACTCTCCGTCCTTTGGTCTATGTTTTGCAGTACTTTGGAACTGTCATTCAATGCTTTTCACCTATCCCACTTGTAAAGCACAATCCCTATTTGGTGGCATCAAGTAGGCAAAGATTGGAATACTGAAGTTTCAACTATCCAGCCCTAAATGCATAACAAGAATGAGAGAAAAATGACATTGTTCTGCCTGTGCTGTCTTGTAAATCTGCTTTGAGCCAGTGCTAAACTACTTTGAGGGTAAATAAGTGGGGATTTTAAAACATCAAGCTTGTCCAAGATTGTTATTTGCAGATAGAATTCTGACTTCACATCCCAGCACCAACTGGAAATGAGTGATAATTTTAAGATGTTTTATCGATTATTGATTGGGGTTTCCCTGGTCTATATCTGGATGACAAACAAACCAATCAGAGCTCTCCTCAAAAATCAGTGACTTGGTCGCCTGCTGCAAAAACCCAAGTTGAACCCATTTAAATGACTCGTGCCATTGGCTGAAGTTTATCAAACCCAAATATAACCTATAATTTACCAGTGGCACATTGTTGTGTGAATCATGTAAATATGCATCAAAGGGATTAAGCACCGATTTTGACAAAAACGTTTAAAATTCACATATTGGTAATAAATGAACTTGTCTTTCATGTCTATAGTTTTTTTGTAAAATGCATCCCCATCATTGTCTGTAAAACCTATTTGAACAAGACCTTAATATGTCTAATAAAAGCACACTCCTTTCTTGGTGTCATTTTTATGTGGAGTGTCATCATAGAGGCACTGAAAGGTAAAATGACGTCATAAGAGTATGGCAATATACTTATGACGTAATGAAATGTATTGTCCTTTGAATCGTACCAAAATGGCGTCAAACAGTGCTACCCTACTTTGAGCCTCAATTGAGGTCAAATAAAGTTCATGCTACCCGTGTTTACCCGTCACGTGCAGCTTTTGGCCAAGACAGACCTCTGCTGGGAGTACAACTGCCATGTCTCATAGCAACATATCTTATTACTCTGTTATAGCATAGAGAAAATATAGACACCTAAGTCGGTTACAGATGAAGAGGGTGATATGTCAGAATCACCCACCTTAATAGAGGTGATGTCTCTATGTAGGTTTCTCTATGATTATAGTTTCAATCTGTCATAATGTTAACATGTTGCTAAGCTTTCAAAAACACCAAATTGTAGAATTGATGCTTAATACCTTTAAATACTGAAAACACATTTAAGTTGATTTGATTATCACAAATTCAGCTTATTCTAATATAGAAATAGTGTAGTTAAACAAATAAGTTGGGGATAAAATAAAATGACTTTTTGGCTCGCCATAGGAGGTAATGGAAATCGTTTAGCTGAACTTGGAATTCGTTGAAAAACCAATGCATTAGCGAGTGGCCATTGGGGCTACAATGTCAACACATCAATTCCTGGTTGAGTAGCGATACAAAAATAATGGCTGACTCAGTTAGAATTATGCAGATATAGACACAGCACACAGAGATAAGAACTTGTATCACCCAACTGACAAGATCACAGACAACCAGTATTGACTTTGATGTGCAAGGTAAGTGCTGTTATTTCTACTAATTCTTCCAGAAAGACTCCAAAGTTGACCGGTCCTGGTAGCTAAGTAGATACTGAGTAGAGGATCTTCAGCAATGAAGCTGCCTTTTGTTTTTCACGTGCCCTGGGGCCTTGTTGTGAAAAAAAGGGATGGGAGGATTGGAATGCATATCTACTCTTGTCCACCAGATATCACATGACCTGTGAATTGTAGATAATAAATATCTTTTTAAATCTTATTGGCAATCAATTAAATCCTGTATTTTGTATAATACAGCATTCGCAAACGAGACCAATGAAGTGTGGTACTCACGTTTGACTTTAAAGTACACATCACAGAGACACCGATCCCCAGCCACAGACAAATGACATCAAATACATTTTTCACTCAGACAAAGTTAACAGTGCCATGCCCCTAAACTAATGATGTCATAACGTAATATGCCAAGGTGTGCAATGCAACAAAAATTTTTGTTATCAACCATCACTAGTTTTAGAGAGGTGCAGATTTTCATTTAATTAATTAATTTACAGGTATAGCCTACATGTAAAGATTCATATAAAACTGACAGAGGCAGGAGGCTTTTCACCAGTGATGTTTTCAGGTGGTGTTAATTATGTGTGAGAAGTAGTTTCCGACAGTCTTATCATACCTTGGTGAAAAAATAAATTTGAATTTTTGATAAATTACATTATTAGAATAACATTTTAGCTTAATGTTTTTCAAAGATTTTAATCATATTCGGCATTTCTACTTCAAACTACTAAGAGAAAGCAAACCTGAAAAATGACGTGCTAAATATGACTGTGATCCTTTATGTTTTGATCAATTTAAGTTGAAGAAAACAAATCAAGTCATTGAAGAATTTCACGAGTAAACTAATGCCATCACTCGTGTCAACTAGTAGTTGGTCACAGAACATTATTTGAAACAATTTAAGACCTGTGGAGAAGCCCTTGTCAGAAACTAATGCCTGTCAGAAACTAATCTGATGCCTGTATTTATTGACTTTTTCTCCTGGTGTGTAGATAGATGATATTGCAAAAGTGTATTACATTTATATATGTTCACGTTTTATCAATACCCTTCTTGGGCTCAAATATTGTTGCATACCTTGATATATTATGTTATGGTGTCATTAAAAACTGAGCATCGGACATACCAATGCCAACTTCAGATTGTGATACAGCACAGGCAGAAAAGTTTAACTACTTCCTTGAAAAAATAGAAACCATTCGAAAAAATATTGATGATCAGCCTGTAATCAGAGATTTACCACCAGAGGTCACCACCTAAAATACGCCACCTACTTCTAGCCACAGCCGCTCAACACTAAACAGATTTATGCCTCTGACGGTAGATGATGTACGAAAATTGGTGAGAAAGGCGTCAAATAAATCATGTGAGTTAGACCCCATCCCGTCATGGCTACTTCATGATATGCTGGAAGACCTTCTACCAATCATAACAGCCATTATAAACAAGTCCCTTACAGACTCAGATGTATCTGAGAACATAAAAATTGCAATAATTAAACCCCCTGTTGAAAAAAATTGGTCTTGAGACAATTGAGAAATTGAGAAATGGTGTTTTTACGACCCTTTCAGCAACTATGGCCATATCAGGTCGACTTTCGAGCCTTTTAACCAGTGTGAAAGTAACACTGCCGGCAGTGGGAGTTGAACCCACCGCCTCTCGTCCTTCACTTATATAGCCAACAAAGGCACAGATCCTACACTCTACCAACTATGCTAGTGGGGCCAGTAAAATTGGTCTTGAACTCATTGAGAAGAATTATAGGCCCGTCTCAAACCTAAGCTATGTCTCGAAGCTAACGGAGAGCAGTGGCAGACCAATTAATATCACATCTTATAAAAAATGATCTAACTGACAAATTTCAATCAGCCTACAAAGAATATCATAGCACAGAAACAGTCTTACTTAGAGTCCAAAATGACATCCTAAGGGACCTTGATCAGAAAAAGATGGTAATCCTACTCTTACTAGATCTATCAGTTGTTTTTGACACTATTGACCATCAATTGTTGTTTGACAGACTGGAAACAAGGTATGGAGTCAAAAGTCATGCACTCCAATGGATAAGGTCATATTTACATAACAGGCAACAATGTGTTAAGGTTGGATGCCAAAGGTCAACCACCAAGCCGACTAAATATGGGGTCCCTCAGGGATCTGTACTGGGACCAATCCTGTTCACATTATATATGTCACCCCTGACAGATATTCTGGCAAAATATGATCTTAACTACCATATCTATGCAGATGACACACAAATTTACATCCCTGTTGACCACACTTCTGATCAAAATTATGTAATAAGCAAACAGAATCTGGACAAATGTGTGAATGAAGTCAGAGCCTTTCTAATATCAAATAAAATGAAAATCAATGACGGCAAGACTGAAATGTTAGCCTGCTATGACAAAAATAGCGCTAACCGACATAGAGACATCACCTCTATTAAGGTGGGTGATTCTGACATATCACCCTCTTCATCAGTAACCGACTTAGGTGTCATTTTTGATGAGAAAATGGATATGAAGGTACAAATAAAGAAAATGTGTAAGAAAAGCTACTATCATATCAGAAACATATCAGCCATCAGACAATGTCTAGACGAGAAGACCTTAACCCATGCGTTGGTAACATCAACCATGGACTATGGGAATGGCCTAGTGGCAGGCCTAATAATAATAATAATAATAATAATAATAATAATAATAATAATAATAATAATAATAATAATAATAATAATAATAATAATAATAATAATAATAATAATAATAATAATAATAATAATAATAATAATAATAATAATAATAATAATAATAATAATAATAATAATAATAATAATAATAATAATAATAATAATAATAATAATAATAATAATAATAATAATAATAATAATAATAATAATAATAATAATAATAATAATAATAATAATAATAATAATAATAATAATAATAATAATAATAATAATAATAATAATAATAATAATAATAATAATAATAATAATAATAATAATAATAATAATAATAATAATAATAATAATAATAATAATAATAATAATAATAATAATAATAATAATAATAATAATAATAATAATAATAATAATAATAATAATAATAATAATAATAATAATAATAATAATAATAAAATACTTATATAGCGCTAAATCAGGCAAGCCTGTTCTAAGCGCTAGCAGTTACTTAAGTCTCATAATATTTAAGTTTACCTTTAAAGACATCTAAACTGGTACATAACCTCAGATCAGATGGTAGCTTATTCCATAATAAAGACGCTATATATATTTAAAAGCCCTATCTCCATAATATTTCATCCTCGAATTTGGAATTACAAGTTCAAGTTTATCATTAGATCTTTAACGTTTGACAATTAGTTTTTTTGGTTAAGAGATCCTTTAAGTATATCGGGGCCATAACGTTTTGAGTTTTCCATGTAAGAAATAATATTTTAAATTCTATTCGCACTTGAACAGGCAGCCAATGCAATTCCTTCAAAATTGGGGTGATATGTTGCGCTTTTTTGTTCTAGTAATTAATCTAGCCGCAGTTTGCATTTTTTGCAATTTTTCCAAGTGTTTTTTTGGAAGACCAATTAATAATGAGTTGCAGTAATCAATATTAGAGGAAATAAATGCATGTACCAGCATATTGGTTGATGTTTTATTTAATGATTTTCTGATTCTGGCAATATTTTTCAAATGAAAGAAGCCTTTTTTACAGATATTGCTAATATGATTCTTAAAATTCATTGCAGAGTCAAAGATCACACCTAATTTTTTTTACTTTTTTAATATTAGTTATCTTGTCATCCCCAACTCTTACAAAATTGGAAATTAAAAAACTACAATATCTCCAGAACTCAGCAGCTAGAGTGTAGGATGGAAAATTTGATCATATATCTGACAAACTGAGAGAATTACACTGGCTACCAATATGCACTAGAATTAAATTGAAAATTATCTTGATGACCTGGATGGCTCTAAATTGTAAGGCACCTTCTTACATAATGGACCTCCTCAAAGTGAAAAGAGGTGAGAGAGGTCTACGATCAAATAACGGTACCTACCTGTACGTTCCAAGTACGCGCCTTAGAACGATTGGTGATAGGGCCTTCTCAGCTATTGGTCAAAAGTTATGGAATGACCTCTATATTTTTCAGATTATTATAATCATATGATATAACATGTATCTCTCCAGTAAATGAATGTGATAATACTGCACATACAGATATTAAAGGTATTAAGCATCAATTCTACAATTTGGTGTTTTTGAAAGCTTAGCCACATATGAACATAATGACCGATTGAAATTATAATAGAGTAATAAGATATGTTGCTATGAGACATAGCAGTTTCACTCCCAGCAGAGGTCTATCTGAGCCATAAGCTGCACGTGACGGGTAAACACAGGTAGCATGAACTTTATTTGACCTCAATTGAGGCTCAAAGTAGGGTAGCACTGTTTGACGTCATTTTGGTACTATTCAAAGGACAATACATTTTATGACGTCATAAGCATATTGCCACACTCTTATGGCGTCATTTTACCTTACAGTGCCTCTACGATGACACTCCACATAAAAATGACGCCAAGAAAGGAGTGTGCTTTCATTAGGGGCCTATATATTAAGGTCTTGTTCAAATAGGTTTTACAGATAATGATGGGGATGCATTTTTCAAAAATATTATAGACATGAAAGACAAGGACATTTATTACCAATTTGTGAATTTTAAACATTTTTTTCAAAATCGGTGCTTAATCCCTTTCCCTTTAAGATTGGATCGTGGCTATTGTTTTATCCTATTATTTTCCTGTACTTACAGATCAAATGATATAAATCATGGCAATTAAAATATCCCACTATTCATATTGTATTTTCAGATCAAAGGATAAAAAGTTAAAAACCCAGGCAGTTGAATATCCCATTATTATATTGTGTTTAAAGATCAAAGGATATAAAGCATGGCAGTTAAGATATTCCATTGTATAATCAGGGGTGGGAGAGCTTAAGCAACAGTTAATCGCCAGAGGTCGAGTTCATATTGTTGGGAAACTTTAATATGATAGGCAGTGCATGGTGTTTCTGGAAACAGTGGATTTCAAGTCTTTTTTGCCAATCTGAGTGGTATTTGACTGTTGTTGTGTGGTGGACAATGGCTAGACTGAAAAAGTTGCTTTCTTTAATCTTGATATATCGACTATCATACGCAAATGCTACAGAAAATAACATGCTCATCAGTTACATTTATAAGTATATGATCATCTGAAATTGATTTTTAACGAGATTATTGGCACATTTTAACACAGGAATGTGCCCCAGTTTAAGAGTGCACTTGGGGGCACAAATATTACCATAAAACGTTATAGATATATCATAACATTTACACTATCATGAACAAAATTTGTTAAATTTTGTGATGATTATTATGTGATTTTGATGCTTTTTATAAGATATAAAAAAGTTGTTATATAAAAGAACTGCCCAGATTGGTTCAGAATTGATTCAGAACAATGGTATAAGGTCATTCCCTTCAGATATGTTTTGATTACTGCCCAGATTGGTTCAGAGCTCTCCCACCCTTGATGATAATATTTAAAGATCAAAGGATATAAAACATGGCAGATAAAATATCCCATTATTTTATTGTATTAACAGATCAAAGGATATTTACCATGATGGTGTTTAGTGACATATTTGAGGAATGCCAGGTGGTGCTAGACCTCAGCACCAGCCTCAGCTTCAAACAGAAAAAAGCTATCAAAGAAACAATTACCAAGAATGGTGGAGTCATCTCTTACATCATCACTAAAAAGGTAATAATTATTATTATTATCGATTATTTGTATTCATAAAATGAAGTGAGTATCTCTGTAAATCATTCTCCCAACTCTGAAATGTGTATCTTAAATCTCAAGAGATTTATCTCATACGTTTGGTAGTTTTGAGCCATTGGTAATGTTATAAATGGTAATAAACATATGAGAAATATCATAGTAACCTCAAAATATAGCTCATGGACGTGCCCAGATATGACGTCACACACTATCAAAATTTGGGCACAAAATCCAGGCAATGATAAACAAGTGATAACACCCAGGTTTTGAAATGAGGCTCCAATGCATTTTCAATGGCCAAATATTGGGGCAGCAACTTAAGGTATGTGATGATACTAAGTATGACATACTAAAGTGCACAAAGGAACTTGGGCTTATTTGTTTTTAGCTGAATATTATATGCATATCTATATTTTCAGACAACCCATGTCGTGTTAAACACAGCAGATCAGTTGGGGTCCTATAAATGTAAGCAGGCCCGTAAACTGGACATCCCAATTGTATCTGTACAGTTCCTGGAAGAATGTGTCCAACAGGGGGAGCTCTTGAAGGTCAAGCCATATCTGTTAGAGAAAAGCGTCACCAGCCAGCAGTTTGAAAAAGGGAAAATTTCAGGTAGAATATTAAATAAAATTTGAAATTACAAATAGAGGGTTCTTGATAAGCATTTGATGTTATTATGAAACTTTTATACAAAATATAGAATGATGATCTGAAATGATAAATAAGCTTAATTTTCTCCATCCCTCATGGAACCATTTAATAATAAGAGAATGACTCCTAGTAAGACATCAAGTCTTTCTGATCAGTTCCATAATATTTCATTTACCGATTTAGTCCAGCCATGACAAATTGATCATTTGTTATTCAGTTGGCAAATCAGATGACCGTCAGAAGAAAGGGAAGAAGAGAAGCACATTTAATCCATCCCATACAGCAGCGTGTCAACCCGAGGATCCCAGGATACTAACCTGGCCGACGCTTTATGAAGTGGCAAAATGGAGAGTGCTCAAGGTTAGCCTGCTTTGATCAAAATCGGGGCTTCTTTACAAAATTGAGGATTCTTTTCAAAATCGGGGCTTCTTTACAAAATCAGGGCTTGTTTACAAAATCAGGGCTTGTTTACAAAATCAGGGCTTCTCGACAAATCAGGGCTTTAAAAAATCGGGGCTTCTTTACACAATCGGGGCTTCTTTACAAAATCAGGGATTCTTTACAAAATCAGGGCTTCTTTACAAAATCAGGGCTTCTTTACAAAATCAGGGCTTCTTAAAAAAATCAGGGCTTCACAGCATTATCATTTCATTATCATTAGAACTAAATTTAACAAACTAAGGGGATAACCATTACCTTCATGAACTATACCGAAATCTAGGACAAGTTGGACATGAACATCCTGTGTTATGCATTTACTTTAACATGCAGTATTTTGATAAAGCTTTGAATATTTTAGGAAAATTAAGGGGATAAAAAAATATATGGGCATGTGATTTCAGAAAGAAGACAATCGTAAGGGTGATGTTGAGTATGTGGTGATTGAGGTGCACGTGGCATCAGAACTGACCAGGGATAGGGAGGCCTATCCGTACAGAGTCGCGCTTCATAAGGCATGGCAGTCTCAGCTACAGGTAACATACTTTATCATCATTATTTTCACAGTTCCTGTTATCAGGAGAACTGCAAATAAAAGATCACCGTTAAATGACTTTTAACTTCATATGTTTATGCTTTGATTCACAATTTTCACAATTCAGGAGAATTGCAAAAAAGGATCACCTTTAAATGATTTTAACTCCACCTTTTCTACTTTGATTTATATTTTCACATTTCCTGTTATCAGGAGATTTTAATTTCACATTTTCTACTTTAGAATGGGGAGGAAGGAGATGAAGAGTTTCGTTTCCTGAAGACAGCAGATGAAGCTTCGGCTGTATTTACCCATCTCTATGACCGATATCATACCTCTCACAAAATGAGCCAACATCATGGAAAATTACCAGCTGGTTTACACATGGGATCACACAAATTTTTAGAGGTGAGGGATTTGGTGTAAAATTGTGTTTTATTTTAAGTTTTGATAATAGTTTTGAATTATAATTTAGTAATAATGTGAAGCATTAGTACTCCACTATTACTTACCTGTGAACACTGTTAACATGATGGGGAAAGCTAATGAAGGAGACATTTTTTTGTGCCAATCTTGGATGAGCTTGATTTGTGAACACCACTTGCCCAGAATGGCAGCCTGCATCACTTCCAAATGGATGGGGACATTCTCACAGGGGGGAACTTAATGACAATTTTGAAAATATTGGTCCTAAAGAAAGTTTTGCCCTTTGATGATTTGGCTTAAATCGCTTATAATAATATATGTGATCAAATAAATGTGACATATAATGTAAGAAATGAACAGAAGACTTGGGTTTGTGTACTAGTTGCAGAGTGAGATGATATCAAGTGTGAATGAGCTGGGGCAGCCAGTAGCCACTCTGGTGGAGGGCATCTGGCAAGAAGCCCTGGGCACCGTGGAGGACATCCTCACCGCAAGCATCACCAGCATCAAGGTGGAACAGGTGAGATATTAGTACTCAGGTGGTACAGGTGAGATATTGTCAAGGTGGAGATATAGTGTCAAGGTGGAATAGGTGAGATATTAGTACTCAGGTGGAACAGGTGAGATATTGTCAAGCTGGAGATATAGTGTCAAGGTGGAACAGGTGAGATATTAGTACTCAGGTGGTACAGGTGAGATATTAGTACTCAGGTGGTACAGGTGAGATATTGTCAAGGTGGAGATATAGTGTCAAGGTGGAACAGGTGAGATATTAGTACTCAGGTGGAACAGGTGAGATATTGTCAAGCTGGAGATATAGTGTCAAGGTGGAACAGGTGAGATATTAGTACTCAGGTGGAACAGGTGAGATATTGTCAAGCTGGAGATATAGTGTCAAGGTGGAACAGGTGAGATATTAGTACTCAGGTGGTACAGGTGAGATATTGTCAAGGTGGAGATAGTAGTTAGTAACAGTATCCAGGTTAAAAGGATGAGCATCTTAGAAGATATGCTTTTATTTCTTTATGGCTCCTTGAATGAGATATACTTGCATCATTTAAGAAATCTCTTCTAATGTTGGCCCCTTTCATTTGGTTACGAACATTTCATTATCAAGATGAGAATTACCGGTAGGCAGTGGGAAGGTGCGTAATATATTGAGGGTATTTTTCAGAGCAGTTATGGTGCTAACTTTCCTGTGTCTTTTGATCAGATTGACAAGGCTGAGGGAGTGTTGCTGAGGATCCGCAAGGCCTTGGAGAAGGGAAGTGACGCTGACTACATTAAGGAGCTGAGCGATGACTTCTACACTCACTTACCTCACGGCAAAGCTCACAAGACTGCCATTACATCAGTCAAACACATTGCAGCCAAACAAAACTTATGCCAGGTGACTTATGCTGTTTATCATCTGTATTGAATCCAACATTTCATTATATTTTTAAAAATATATTTGAATAGTCTTTATTAGATAAATAGTAATTCTATTTATAGATTATCCTGTGAGATGATATTAATATTTTGGTGTTTGTAGTTATTGCGAGATGTTGTGTCCGTGGGAGAGTCCACAAATTGGTCATCAACAAGCAGTCCTGTGGCCAAGTTCTGTGCCCTGCATTGCCAGATAGACTGGCTCCCTCCAAACAATTCCAACTACCGCCGCATACAAAAGACAATTGCAATTTCCCAGGGGTAAATCTGTTGGGGATTAACCATTTTTCCCATTTCTATATAACAAAAAATAGGATACAATAAATTACCATATGCACCAAGAGTGGTTTATAAATGATCAAAAATCACAACTCTCTCTTTGAAAAAAAAACAAAACATTTATTGGTTTTGCAGATTTCAAATTTAAATATATAAAAAAATACTGAACTCAGCTAGACTCGAGAAACCCTTATGAATGGTTTTGATTTGCCTTTTGCACAGTTCCAATGTTGTGAAGATTGAGAATGTTTTCTCCGTCAACCGAAGTATCGAGCATGCTCAGTACAAAGAGGAAGTGGGGAATGAGGAGCTGCTATTCCATGCTTCACCCAGTCACAACTTTGTTGGGATTTTATCTCGAGGGTTGCTGCTACCCCGCATAGTTGTGGACGACTTTGGGGGAAAGCGTAGTGACCCCGGAATGCTTGGGAATGGCATCTACTTTGCTGATGCTGCCAGGTATCAATCAATCAATCAATCAATCAATCAATCAATCAATCAATCAACTAATCAATCAACTAATCAATCAATCAATGCATTTATTGCAAATTTTAATGGAAATATTGGCTCTTGCAACATTGGAGTAAAACAGACAAAATATAAATTGTACAAAATGTAAACAGTGGAGATAATTATGTGGAAGCTGTGATTGAGCTGAGATATACATGTAGATAGGGCCTAATTGTGTTAAGAGGATTTCTCTAGATTGACAAAAAAATCATAAAACTATAATCATAGACCTATATTGCATAGCATATAAAGGCACAAATTGTAAAATCTTATCACAGATATTTTTCCTGTATGGGTAAAATATCATCTAAGACTAGGAATTGGCTTGATTTCCAATACAGTAGTGCTTAGGACATTATCATTCTCTTTACGAAGCCAAATAAGATGCATTGTGTATTTTCAGCACAAGCATCAAGTACTCGTCTCCTGGAAAAGTGACTGGCTCCAGACTGATGCTGGTCAGCAAGGTTGCCCTCGGCAACTGCTGGGATACCACAGTTAAAGACACAGAACTCAAGGCTCCACCTAGGGGATATCAAAGTGTCCATGGCACCAAAGCCACAGATACTTGCCCCTCAGAATTTGAGGTAACCATTGAAGTTTTGAATTTGAGGTAACCCTTTTGAAAGTAAATTTCTTTGTCATGATGGAATAAATAAATTTGGTGTGAGATTTGAGCCATGCTAAATGTGAAGTCTGAGATTTGAGCCATGGTAAATGTGTATACATGTCTGTGTGCCTGTTTAGGATGATGAGTATGTGATCTATGACCAATGCCAGCAGTGTCTGCAATACTTAGTGGAGTTCACCTTACCAGAAGATACCATTCAGGAGGTGACCTATAGCACACTGGAACAACCAGAGTTAGCCTTCCTCCAAACACATACCAGTAAGCTTATTGTCATCAAATCATATACTTCTCATCTTACTCGCTTAATATCACAGACCCTCTAGATATTTGTGATAACCACAATGGCTTTAAATGTGTAACTCACAATTCTTACTTCTTGATAAGACCATGCTGCCACCTGGTGTGCTAAAATCTGTCAAGCATGGGGGAACTTTGCAGACATGCAAGCGTTGTCTTATAGTAATAAGGAATTTTAATTGATATATCACTTTATTGGAATACATTTTTTCTCTATGTACATTTGTTGCCATAATATAAATGTTTTCCCCTCACTGCATACAGAATGGTAGTTATCATATCAGCTGTCATGATATGGATGAATCTTGCAGGTGTGAATGATGTGAAGGATATCCCGGATCCTCTGGGCAAGGTTGAGGCGGGGCTGAGGGGCGACAATGATTCCCCTGTGCCCCTCAAATCAGTACACATCAGAGCTAAACTGGTTGACCTTGCAGCCCAGGTAGCCCACATTCTCCATAAAACAATTTCTCAGCAAAAGGAATCATATTAAAATAGAACTAAATTTTTTTTCTTGAAAGATATTTAAAAGTATTAAAACCTTTCTTTTGTATGTTTGACCTTACTTTAAGCTTTCAATTGGCAGGCAATATCAAGTTTGATTCTTGTCATTTCAGGTTGTTGTCCTACAGGAGTATAACAATGAGAACAACGTCCCCATAGAGGCAAAGTATGTGTTCCCCCTGGATGATATGGCCGCCGTCTGTGGATTTGAAGCTTTCATCAATGGGAAGCATATTATAGGTAAGATACTAAAACCATTAAAAAACTACCACAATTTTTTTTATTTGTCACTCACATATAAAAAACCGGCATAATTAGTTTTTGTCTAATATCGCTGTGTTGAATAAAATCATGAACTATATTTTCTTTTTGTATATAGCATGGATATCACGTAATTTTGGCTTCTTTCATCCAGATTATATAAATCCCTGACATGTGTCTTAATATTGGTGTTGAACATAGAGGTACTAATTTATAAGGGGACTGCAAGGGTTTGCATTTTCGTCTGACTCTTTGGTTTGACCTTTCAGGTGAGGTCAAGGAGAAAGAAGAGGCACATCGAGAATACAAGGAAGCCATCAGCAAAGGTCACGGAGCTTATCTTATGGACGAAGAAAAACCTGTTAGTCGTATTCTATTTATGATTTCATTTTTTTTTTGGTCAACAGCTGCAAGAAACTGTCACTGGGTGTATAATTATTTCAGACATAATTTTGCTGTACAAAAATATCAAGACTCATTTGAGTGCTGTAACATGTAGCTCAATATTATATATTATTATTATCATATTACCAGTTATGTACAAGATGAGGTAAATCTGATGTACATGCATATGTTTGATATTGGTGACCATTATATCTTAATGGACTACTTGTCAGCTAATGTTTTACATGTTGAATAGATTTGGCTGATTGAGTGTGAAAAGACTTTTAAAAGAGGTTAGGAAAGTAACTGGTCACAGAGAACAATGATTGAATATTAGTAAAATTAATATATACATGACGATCCTGTGGGATATGTATGCAGGATGTGTTTACTGTGAGTGTTGGCAACCTACCTCCCAAAGCAAGTGTCCTCATTAAGATAACATATGTGGCTGAGCTGATGACTGATGGAGAACTTATACAATTCTCTCTGCCCGGGACTGTGGCCCCCTGGGAAAAAGATCCTCACCTGTCCCAGGTCACACAGGTAAGTAGGTCATAATTATGGTTATTGAGCTGTATTATCATGTTATTAAATGTTATTTGATTCCTCCATAATGAGACGCATTTTCAAATTCTCTCTTTAGAATCTTTGTATGGTATATTTCAGAGTGATGTAGATGTAGTAAAAGTGACACAAGATGGCACTAGTGGTTCCACATCGGTGCAGATTTCTATAGACATGCCTTTTGATATCCGATCCATCCACTCTCCTTCCCATGACATTAAAATGAAGGTCTGTATATCAATTTCCTATATTCTGGAAACAGTAAAAAGGTAATAAATATGATATAAAAATACACGTGTTTCTAATAATCCTATATCCGACTTCAGTTTAACAGTTAAAAAGAAATTATGTGTTTAAAATATTGTTATTAGTCATAAGGAAGAGAATCATAATACTGTTATTGATATTTCAGAAAACTGCAACTAGAGCTGTGGTGGAGTTACCAAAGAATGCCTCACTTGGCGAAGGACTGCAGCTGCAGATAGGACTAGCCGAGATTCATGTCCCGCGGATGTGGGTAGAAAAACATCCAACCAAAAACTCACAGGTAATATTGACAAGTATAAACTAAGATGAGAACCTCATCCGTAGATGTATATTGCTCTCTTTGTAACCTTTTATTTTCATTTAAGTGAATTCTAACTAGGATGTTTTATCTGTAATTTTTTAACTTTATTTCTCATTTTGCTTTATCTTAAGATTCCATGAGAAAGAGTGTAATTATCTTTTTCCCAGTGTTAACATAGCTCGAGTGTTCACTGATATTCTTGAGCCATTTGTATTATAACATAGTTGCATCACTTAAGAGGAAATGAAGTTTCCTGTTTTCTGTGATAATGTAGTTGCCCTCTAAGTGATGAGGTGGTTGTCTTAAAGGGATTAAGCACCGATTTTGAAAAAAACGTTTAAAATTCACATATTGGTGATAAATGCATTTGTCTTTCATGTCTACAAATCTTTTGAAAAATGCATCCCCATCATTGTCTGTAAAACCTATTTGAACAAGACCTTAATATATAAGCCCCTAATGAAAGCACACTCCTTTCTTGGTGTCATTTTCATGTGGAGTGTCATCATAGAGGCGCTGAAAGGTAAAATGAAGTCATAAGATTATGGCAATATGCTTATGACGTCATGAAATGTATTGTCCTTTGAATAGTACCAAAATGACGTCAAACAGTGCTACCCTACTTTGAGCCTCAATTGAGGTCAAATAAAGTTCACGCTACCCATGTTTACCCGTCACGTGCAGCATAAGGCTCAGACAGACCTCTGCTGGGAGTGCAACTGCAATGTCTCATGGCAACATATCTTATTAATATATTATAATTTCAATCTGTCATTATGTTCATATGTGGCTAAGCTTTCAAAAACATCAAATAGTAGAATTGATGCTTAATACCTTTAATTCCACTGAAACATAATTTGATTTGTTGCAGGCTTGCATGTTGACTTTCTATCCTGAATTTGAATCATCAGTGAATGATGAGGTAGAAGTTCTCTTTCTGCTTGATATGTCCAACTCTATGAAAGGTTCTGCTGCTGAAAATGCCAAAAAGGTAAACAATCTTAATTAAAAAACAGTTACAAGAATCAAGTTGCAAAAAATAAGAGCTATGAAGCTAGTTCAGATGAATAGATGTGTTTTCTCTTGACAGGTCTGCTGTATTTCATTGCAAGAGACATAAAGTACTGATTATTTTTTATATTTTGTATTAGGTACTTCTTCTTGCCCTAGAGCTGATGCCAGACTTTTATAAGTTCAACATTATAGTTTTTGGAACTTCCTATCAGGAGCTGTTTACTCAAGCCAGATTAAAAACTTCACCTAATGTGGAAGAAGCCCGAACTTTTGTCATGGTAATTATTCCTCTTATATAGGTGCCACAATTTGCCATTCCAACTATAATTTTGGTTGTAAAAATCTTCCTAAAATTTGATGATGAAAACAATATTTTCCTTTTACAAATGACAAAAATAATATAATATCTTAATATTCTGTAATTGTCTATATTTACATATATAAGAAAATAGAACGTCTTTATAAATTTTCAGAGTCAATGTCCCAATTTGGGAAATACAGACATGTGGCGTGTGCTGCATGCCCAGCACTTACTGCCACCTAGTGAGGGAATGCGAAATATTTTCCTCATCTCAGACGGACATATCAGCAGTGAAGATGGGACGTTGAGGGACGTTGGCAAACATTTCTCCCATTCCAGAGTGTTCACACTTGGCATCGGGTGTGTTAAAATTCTATTTTCTTTGGGTTTTGAATATATCTTCATATTGTTTTCAAGATTTGTTCTTTCGTATGAAACTAAATGAGATCTGTGTTATATTTGGTACATATAAGGACTGTTGCAAATCAGCACCTTCTGCGAGGGCTGGCCAGAGTAGGCTGTGGATCCTACGAGTACTTTGACTCCTCCACTAAATCAAAATGGCAGAGGAAGGTAAGAATGTGAAAATCGTTGATTTATTTATTTTTAAAGATATTCTTGAAAGTAGGAAATGTCACTATACCCTCATCATGTAGTAATACTTTTACCATTAAATTTGATTTATTTTATTGATAGAAGAGACAGTATTTTTTACAAATCAATTTAATTAGATTCCAGACATTTTTGCTAGCTTGAGATACAGTTTCAGCAGTAGAGATCTACCGAGGAAAGGTAGAAATTCCTATATGTCTATTTGCTTAGATTTTAGCATTTGTTACTAGCTAGAGTCACTTAGAGTACTTGGGACAGTTGATGTCAACCACAGAATGGTAGAAATTCTTAAAACCTATTTGATTAGGTTGAGACGCAGTTGGAGCAGGCGAGGCAGCCATTGTATGGTGACAATCCTTACCTATCTATTAGATTAGATTGTAATATATGTGTCAGGTTGAGACACAGTTGGAGCAGGCGAGGCAGCCATTGTATGATGACAATCCTTACCTATCTGTTAGACTAGATTGCATTATATGTGTCAGGTTTAGACGCAGTTGGAGCAGGCGAGGCAACCATTGTATGGTGACAATCCTTACCTATCTATTAGATTAGATTGTATTATATGCGTCAGGTTGAGACGCAGTTGGAGCAGGCGAGGCAGCCATTGTATGGTGACAATCCTTACCTATCTATTAGATTAGATTGTAATATATGCGTCAGGTTGAGACGCAGTTGGAGCAGGCGAGGCAACCATTGTATGGTGACAATCCTTACCTATCTATTAGATTAGATTGTATTATATGCGTCAGGTTGAGACGCAGTTGGAGCAGGCGAGGCAGCCATTGTATGGTGACAATCCTTACCTATCTATTAGATTAGATTGTAATATATGTGTCAGGTTGAGACGCAGTTGGAGCAGGCGAGGCAGCCATTGTATGGTGACAATCCTTACCTATCTATTAGATTAGATTGTAATATATGTGTCAGGTTGAGACGCAGTTGGAGCAGGCGAGGCAGCCATTGTATGGTGACAATCCTTACCTATCTATTAGATTAGATTGTAATATATGTGTCAGGTTGAGACACAGTTGGAGCAGGCGAGGCAGCCATTGTATGATGACAATCCTTACCTATCTGTTAGACTAGATTGCATTATATGTGTCAGGTTTAGACGCAGTTGGAGCAGGCGAGGCAACCATTGTATGGTGACAATCCTTACCTATCTATTAGATTAGATTGTATTATATGCGTCAGGTTGAGACGCAGTTGGAGCAGGCGAGGCAGCCATTGTATGGTGACAATCCTTACCTATCTATTAGATTAGATTGTAATATATGCGTCAGGTTGAGACGCAGTTGGAGCAGGCGAGGCAACCATTGTATGGTGACAATCCTTACCTATCTATTAGATTAGATTGTATTATATGCGTCAGGTTGAGACGCAGTTGGAGCAGGCGAGGCAGCCATTGTATGGTGACAATCCTTACCTATCTATTAGATTAGATTGTTATATATGTGTCAGGTTGAGACACAGTTTGAGCAGGCGAGGCAACCATTGTATGGTGACAATCCTTACCTATCTATTAGATTAGATTGTAATATATGTGTCAGGTTTAGACACAGTTGGAGCAGGCGAGGCAGCCATTGTATGGTGACAATCCTTACCTATCTATTAGATTAGATTGTAATATATGTGTCAGGTTGAGACGCAGTTGGAGCAGGCGAGGCAGCCATTGTATGGTGACAATCCTTACCTATCTATTAGATTAGATTGTAATATATGTGTCAGGTTTAGACACAGTTGGAGCAGGCGAGGCAGCCATTGTATGGTGACAATCCTTACCTATCTATTAGATTAGATTGTAATATATGTGTCAGGTTGAGACGCAGTTGGAGCAGGCAAGACAGCCATTGTGTGGTGACAATCCTTACCTTTCTATTAGATTAGATTGTATTATATGTGTCAGGTTGAGATGCAGTTGGAGCAGACGAGGCAGCCATTGTATGGTGACAATCCTAGCCTATCTATTAGATTAGATTGTAATATATGTGTCAGGTTGAGACGCAGTTGGAGCAGGCGAGGCAGCCATTGTATGGTGACAATCTTTACCTATCTGTTAGATTAGATTGTTATATATGTGTCAGGTTGAGACGCAGTTGGAGCAGGCGAGGCAGCCATTGTATGGTGACAATCCTTACCTTTCTATTAGATTAGATTGTTATATATGTGTCAGGTTGAGACGCAGTTGGAGCAGGCGAGGCAGCCAAGCCTGACGTGTGTAAATGTGGAGTGGCACCAGCACGGCGATGTCCACGCCAGACCCCCCACCCAGGCCCCCGCCCGCATCACCTCCCTCTTCAGCGGCACCAGACAGGTCGTCTATGGCTTTGTGGATAACTGCACACAGGTGAGAACTCACTATTGGTGTATATGTTACTACATCTTGAATTATATTTTCATATTGACACAAAGATAATTGCAAATTTGATTAAGAATTTATTGATTTGAACACACTATTGGTGTATTTATAATCACACCTTTAATTATGGTTTTGTATTGAGACAACAATAATTTCAAATTTTACAATGAATTTATTGATTTCTCTTGAAATTAAAATTTATCTTAGTACACTAGTGTCTTGTCCATAATTGTGAATCTGTATACTACCTTGCAAAGGTTATATAAAGGTTTCCATATTTTACGAATATCTCTAATAAAACCTAATGCAATCATTTGGAGGCAAACTATTTTATTGATATTTCTAATAAAAGTTAATGTAATCACATGTAGGCAACATTAAAGGCTGAGATTGAAGGAGAAGAGATTTCCACCATGGTATCCACACATGAACTGCAGATCACCACAGATAAGATAGTAAACACGCTGACAGCCAGAGCAATCATCCGTGACTGGGAACACGGCCTGCTGGATGAAGACAGAGCCCATCAGGAGGTCAGCACCAAGTATCTATATCTTGTAAAAAGGATTCCAGACTTTTCAACAAGAGGAACATACAATTTGTTTCCAAAACAAACATGATTTTTTTGGAAAATGTCAGAGTAAACATTATCTTTATCTGGAAAAAAATCCTTTCTCATTTAAGCTTTTTATCTGCCCATCAAGATGTTTACAGTTTTTCTGTTCAATCAATAGTTCTGAATTCTAAGTTAGAGAACAAATACCAACCAATCTTTAAAAAATTCAGTTATCTCTGTTGATCAGTTACTACACAGCAGTTAAAATAAAAAAAGATCTAAGTCAATATGGTTCAGATTCATTTGTTGAAAGCAATTAGGACAAAATTTGTATTAAAAAAATAACACTGTTTAAGTAATCATTATCATTGTTGCCACAATTCAGCTATTGAAACAGACAAAGAAGGATTGGATCATAGAGCTGAGCAAGGAGTTCAGCATTGTCACTAAGTTCACCAGTTTTGTGGCTATAGAGGAGAGGAACAAGGTAGGCCGCATCCACATACTCACAGGGCGTCCAAGAAATACAGACAAATATTTTAAAATGATAAATACAAAAATCTCTTCCAAAAAAATATTTTGTATTTCGTCTTTAAATCTATTTTACTAAATTAACTCAGATAAAATGCTAAGCAAGTATGAAAAACATTATCAAATGTTATTTATTACTGATTTTTGGTTACATTAAAAAAAAGTCTTTTTAATCTTTCGACTATAGATTGAATATTATATATTGTTGTTTAAGGAAGAGGAAAAGCAGGATGGTCCTGGCATAGATGAGCTGGTGAGCAAGGAAAATGTTGACAGCCTAAATTACATGGGGTGGCAGGTGGCGCCACCAGAAGAGGAGGTCATTAACTACAATTTATATCCATATGTCAAACCTTAACACTACTTTTAACTTTCATGAATTTTAAAAATGGCAAATCACTGCAATAGATTTGGCTAAAATATCTACCAAAAATCTATTTTTTCCACTCACAAACCAATAATGTAAATCACCAAAAAATAAAATCAATTATTTTCTAAATAAACTTATATTCTGTGTGTAGAAACCTCGGCATTCTACATCTATTGAAATGGTTAGAAAACATGATAAAAAATGAGACTTTTTTTTAGGCTGTTGAAGTGAAGGCAGTAAGACTACTAAGGGAGGCCGAGTTGGCTGAGAGAATTTCTGTACTCCAGGCAGAGAGACATTACGAGCAGCTCCTGGCACTACAAGAACACCTTCAGGACCATAAGCTCAAGGATATCAGAATTGATGTATGTCTAATAAATGCAGTAATAAATGCAGCACAACATTTTTTTTGTGATGTGTGCTCCCTGTCAGATTTTTAAAGATATTTATGCTGGACATTTTCTGGTTTTTTTTATTGGATTTTTGTCATTTTGATTGCAATATTTTTAACACAGTCATGCACAAATTCATCTGGCCTCTTCTTATTGAAGTACCTCAAAAGCCATTGTTAGACTTCTTTATGATGCTGAAGTTCAAAACTTCTCCCATTTCCAGGTTGGAAAGAAATTAGCAACTTTCTACAAAGATGTAAAACAAGACAATCAGCAAGCTGAGGATATAAAGAAGGCCTTCAAAGGTATGGCAACATCGTTTATAAGATCACTCATTTGCATATACATAGCATAGTTTGATTTTTTTACAGTTCAAAAAGTTCAGAATTAAGCTTGCCTAATATTTGGTTAAATTGAATCTCTTTTTTTACATGAGAGAAATTTCCTAACTTTTCCTAGACTTAATGAGGTCACCGGCCAGTCTAGGCATTTAACATTTAAAACTATATTTTAATATTTGAATGAATGTAGCCGGATGGCTGAATGGAGAATTGAACTGTGTCTGATTAGTTTTGTTAAGCATAGCTTCAACAATGAGGGGGATACATTTTCTGTCATTCTGTCTTCCAACATTGATCTTATCAGAGTTCTTAACTATAAGTAAGAAATTCTATCTATTTTACACTAGGCTTGGAATCTTTTTATGACATTTTGAAAAAAAAATTAATAGCCATCAGGATCACTAAGATATCAAGGAGGCTGCCATTTTGATTAACATGGTAAATCAGCCAATGAGAATGGAGATGACAAATTTAACGTGTTATGTGCATTTCAATTGGATGAAAATCTTCTCATGTCTGCTCTGAGAAAGGGTTTAAATGATCATTTAGGAAGCATTTTGTATTTCTAGAAAATACTAGCTAACATTACGAAATGCAATGATCAGCATAGCTCTTGGGCCAATGGCCATTTTTTTGTCTTGAGGAGTAATACATCATCAGTTACTTATCCATAACAGAAGAAAATCTGACAGTGTAGACATGATTGTAGACTTTATTATATCATTTGACAAGTAGATTTGGTGAGATTAGGGGAAATATCAAATAAATTATTGATTGGACCGAGAACTTATCTTGTGTTTGACCTGTTCATATTCCCTCACACCATGTATCATTGGTAAACCTGTTTATTCAAAGAATGGTGGCAACATGCACTTGTTGCTACATAGTAACATACATGTTCAGATTATAGATTTGTGTTATTTGCTTCGACAGCCCTAGTGGCATAGGATCTTTTGCATCAGGCTCTGTCTATGTGTGTGTGCATCTGTCAATAAAAACTTTGACATTTTGGTATGTCTTTTCAGCTTTTAAAGTTACATACACAATATCTTTTCCACACATACATCTCATAAGGCTTACAATCAGATTACCTTATCATGACCATGTCCCATTTTTCAAGGTCACAGGTGTCAAAACTTTTCCATTTTTCTGTATGATATCACATTTTCCTATATGATATTACATTTTCCTATATGATATCACATTTTCCTGTATGATATCACCTGTTTTTGTTACAAAAAAGATATTAACAATCTCAGGATTTCTGCCACATCAAAACTTTACTATACCTTATAAATGTACTTATACTTCAAGCTTCCAAAACCAGATGACTGACCTACTTATATGCTAAAATTAGCAAGCTTGTGTGATGAACTACTGCTGGTTATGGGAGATGGGCTGTGTCAATGCACTGGCCTACTGACCTACTTTTGAGTCATTTAATGCTAAATATAGACCAAGACTGATCAATATCACTGCTGCTGGTTAAAAAAGGTCAGCTGTGTTCATACTGAAGGCATGATTTAAGCATTGTAAAAAAAAATCTTAAAGAGATCCCGAAGAGTTACAATTTTTGGTTTCATTTTTTAAACTCCCACAGTCCGAGGGGCACATAAACAATGGAATTTAGCTCTGCATGTGTGATTGTGCATGTGTCTGTCAAAAGAAAAAACGTTGCAATATGTTGAAACATATTTCAGTTACAAATTTGACATGTGTCTGTTGAAGGTATACATTTCATACTCTTATTAGAGGATTTGATAGTGATCTCAAAATGGAAATCGAGATATTATCTGGTTATCTCCCTGAAAATCGAAGATATATTTACAGGGGCAAAGACTTGTGGGATGAAGTTGTGTTAAGAGATCGTGGTGGGTGAATTTCTTCTTATATCAATGTTTTACAGTGGGTCACACAGTCTTTATTAAGACTCTTACGGGGAAGAGTTTAC
This sequence comes from Amphiduros pacificus, assembly GCA_949316495.1. Taxonomy (NCBI): domain Eukaryota; kingdom Metazoa; phylum Annelida; class Polychaeta; order Phyllodocida; family Hesionidae; genus Amphiduros; species Amphiduros pacificus. The sequence continues at coordinate 16,127,808 of OX439003.1, read as the reverse complement.
CCGCTGAAGTAGATGGATCCATGACAGTGGCACAACTTAAGAAGCAGATCAAGGAAATGGAGGGAATTCCACTTGATCAGCAGAGACTTGTATTTGCTGGAGTCCAGCTTCAAGATCAGGATAATCTACAAGATTATAGTGGGTAACTCTCTCTGAAATAGAAAAAAAAAATCATCAAACGGAATCGAATTTGTACAACAGAAAGAAGACTTTACTTTTGATGTAAAAATAATTTTTGTTCCAAAAAAGTCTTTAAGCTCACAAAGAATTTAAAAGCCCAAAGTAGAATTTGACAAGAATTATCTGTGGTTTGCAGCCTCTTGCACACCCTCTAAAGAGCTGTATTCTGTACTATTGTGTTTCTCTGGGTGATGTGTGACTTCACCATTTCAGAAAAAATAATATTCTAGGATAAATGTCTCATGCACTATACAGCAGTGCTTCAATTAAACCATAGTGTTCAGCAATATACTTAAATGTGTAACAATATATATATATATATATATATATATATATATATATATATATATATATATATATATATATATATATATATATATATATATATATATATATATATATATATATATATATATATATATATATATATATTAATTATTAATTATTAATGTTATATGCAGCAATAGATGCATATGATGAGTATGTAAATGGGAATTTGTGATGATATTAAATGCAGATCTCCAGTCAGAGAGCACCATACACTTAGTAATGAGGCTGAGGGGAGGTCCCATCAAAGAAGCAGTGAGTAATCATATTGTGCATTTTGACTGTATCTTTATCCATAGTGACCATCTTTTCCAATATAAGTTAGTGGCCAACAATCTTTGATTACTACTTTCACAACTTATTTCAATTCAAGGAGAATAAATATAAACAGTATAGTATTCTTCTATGTTTGATAAGATAAGATTTGATGTTATTTATTCATCTTATTGCATTTGCCAACTAATTTTAGTCTGCATCTTTGGTTTAATACAAAAAGATTTTTTAACATTCTGACTTGAAGACATATCTTTTTTTAATTAAATTGCTTTCCATGCCTAAAAAATTATATTTTAAAAAAATGAAGATATCAAGACAACAAGATGAAAGGGAAAAGGCAATGGATTTGATGAAGCAAAATATTGAAAAAGTTCTTAAAAGGAATGAAATTTTGGAGAAACTTGATGAGAAATGTGGCACTTTGGAGCAAGGATCCGAGTACTTCTATAAGGTGAGTGCGTTACTAATTTTCTTTATCTGCTTTCCCATATCCACTGCATTTTCACAGTGCTACAATCATATTTGACCCAATTCTTGGAACACAGCACATTCAGAACTCTGGCTTTCAGCTTAACATCATTGTTTTCCTCAGTTTTGCCTCCGTAATGGTGACATATATTTCACATATTGCAGAATACTTATATAAAGCTTGCAAAAACGTAATAGGCGGATGGAAGTTTACAATGCAAATTTGTTCCCATCATGCACTGCTCTCGAGCCCCAATCCCGTAATTTTTTCACGGACCAGCTATAAATCAGGGAGAGCAGATAAATAGAATTACCAGCCGACCTGATGGCTAGTAACTGTAGGTTCTAGCAGTTGTAATGTAGGTGCTTGCAGTTGTAATGTAGGTTCTAGCAGTTGTAATGTAGGTGCTTACAGTTGTAATGTAGGTGCTTACAGTTGTAATGTAGGTGCTTGCAGTTGTAATGTAGGTGCTTACATTTGTAATGTAGGTGCTTATAGTTGTAATGTAGTAATAATGAATAATAATGATAATAAAATTTGTATAGCGCTGATACCAGACAAGTCTGTTCATAGCGCCGAATGTAGTGCTTATAGTTGTAATGTAGGTGCTTACAGTTGTAATGTAGGTGTTTATAGTTGTAATGTAGGTGCTTACAATTAGGTGCTTACAGTTGATATGTAGGTGCTTACAGTTGTAGCTATAGGTGCTTACAGTTGTAGCTATAGGTGCTTACAATTAGGTGCTTACAGTTGTGACGTAAGTGCTTACAGTTGTAACTATAGGTGCTTACAGTTGTATCTATAGGTGCTTACAGTTGTAACTATAGGTGCTCACAGTTGTAATGTAGGTGCTTATAGTTGATATGTAGGTGCTTACAGTTGTAGCTATAGGTGCTTACAGTTGTAGCTATAGGTGCTTACAATTAGGTGCTTACAGTTGTGACGTAAGTGCTTACAGTTGTAACTATAGGTGCTTACAGTTGTAACTATAGGTGCTTACAGTTGTAGCTATAGGTGCTCACAGTTGTAATGTAGGTGCTTACAGTGTAACTATAGGTGCTTACAGTTGTAATGTAGGTGCTTACAGTTGTAATGTAGGTGCTTACAGTTGTAATGTAGGTGCTTACATTTGTAATGTAGGTGCTTACAGTTGTAATGTAGGTGCTTACAGTTGTAATGTAGGTGCTTATAGTTGTAATGTAGGTGCTTATAGTTGTAATGTAGGTGCTTACATTTGTAATGTAGGTGCTTACAGTGTAACTATAGGTGCTTACAGTTGTAATGTAGGTGCTTACAGTGTAACTATAGGTGCTTACAGTTGTAATGTAGGTGCTTACATTTGTAATGTAGGTGCTTACAGTGTAGCTATAGGTGCTCACAGTTGTAATGTAGGTGCTTACAGTGTAACTATAGGTGCTTACAGTTGTAATGTAGGTGCTTACAGTTGTAATGTAGGTGCTTACATTTGTAATGTAGGTGCTTACAGTTGTAATGTAGGTGCTTACAGTTGTAATGTAGGTGCTTACAGTTGTAATGTAGGTGCTTACAGTTGTAATGTAGGTGCTTACAGTTGTAATGTTGGTGCTTACAGTTGTAATGTAGGTGCTTATAGTTGTAATGTAGGTGCTTACAGTTGTAATGTAGGTGCTTATAGTTGTAATGTAGGTGCTTACAGTTGTAATGTAGGTGCTTATAGTTGTAATGTAGGTGCTTATAGTTGTAATGTAGGTGCTTATCGTTGTAATGTAGGTGCTTACAGTTGTATCTATAGGTGCTCACAGTTGTAATGTAGGTGCTTACAGTTTAGTAACAAACTACTTTAAAACTTGAATTTAATGACAAGTTTTTAATGGGATTATTGAATTATTACTTATGGAATTCTTTTTTTACTTTTAAAAGTAGTTTGCTTAACTTTGTAGTAACATTGCATGAATATGGGCATGCTTTTTTAATGTGGTGGAGAATTACAATGTCTTTTCAAAAAAAAAATCAAAATGGCATTCTACTTGCAGTTGGCAAGAAAACATAGGCTGTCCCCAGTAGATGCAGGTAAAGTAAATTTTTTTTATGCTTTTAAACTCAGTCCCTTATATTAGTGTGTCTAAGTTAGCATTATGTTTGAATGCTGGTCAGTGGGGATGGAGTGTTGGTATTTCATTATTTACTAAGCTCAATATATTAGGGAATTGTAGTGCATGCATTATATACCATTTCTGAGAGGCAACTGAGTATCTGCCATTAATTGTAATGAGTATTGAATTTAATGTAAATCCTCATCGGATGAAGAATCCTTTGCATGCAATGGAGTGTTTGGTATTGTGGTAATACTTTATAATTATATGTGCTTTGTTAATGTTGAGCGAGTAGATTTATATCAAATAAGTCATTTGAGTGCAAACCTATTCATCGCTCGTCTCTGTCTCTAAGTCACATATCTTCTAAAAGCTATATCATATGAATAGCAAGACCCATGAAATTTGATGTACAAAACCCTCCATCTCAAATAGGTTAGAATATGGATGAACTTGATTGACTTTTAAGGCCACGGGAATATTCATAGAACATGCAGAATAGAGTATTGTTGCTCATCATTTCTTTCAAAATTAATGTATAGAATTGTGAATTACAGAACATTTATTACCACGTTTGAAAGAAAGAGAGGAATTATTGAACAAAAAGGTAGACTTCTTGGAAAGGAAAATTGAAGAGGAGGTGGAAATGGCAAGAAGAAATAAAGGAAATAAAAATGGTATAGTTTGTCTTTATATTCCTGGATGTGACCTACATTATATTGATTCTAATGAGCTCTTGAGTTAATAATTTTTTTTTGGCAAATATTGAAATGTTAAATACTAGTAATGTTTTCTGTAGAGAATGATAAATCTGAAATATTAGTTTACAAAATAAACAAGTGAATGTAACATGGCAAAAATAGTCTTTTAAAGATTGAGTAAATTCATAACTTAGATAATGCATTATCAGAAAGACAGACAGACGGACGGACAGACAGACGGATGAAAAGACAGACGGACAGACAGATGCTGGCAGGAAACCTATTAATACAATTATTACCAAATTGTGTTTTTCATCCATATACTTGTTCAAGAAAATATAGCCACAACTACTTTTAATTAATGTGGATCATCTAGGCCATTTGCTCTTATTTTTTCCAATATTGGCATTCCCATTTAGTATTTTTGTGCATCTATTTATTTATAGTTGCTTTACATGCCCTGAAGAAAAAGAGGAGATTTGAAAGTCAGTTGATGAAGGTTGATTCTTCCTTGACAAAAATAGAAGCAGCAAGCCAAGAAATTATTGAGGATATTGACCCTGATGCTGAATTGAGTGATGAGATAAGGTAAAATAAAGAAACGGCATCCTGAAATATATACATAACATAACTTAACGTTCTCAGGATCACAACTTTCGTTATTTCCAAAACATTATTCTTTGGTTTCTGTAGCAATATTCTATATTCTATATAAAAAAGACCTAACTGAAGACAAATATTAACTATTTCTATCTTTCAATTCTCTCTTGAATAGTTGAATGTCCAAATCAAGTGTTTGGAGTAAAGTTTAATTAAAATAAATATGTTTCTTTCTCCTAGTATCATGAAAGACCTGAGTTGTATGATAGAAGACGGAGATGAAGAACAAGAAATGGAGGACTTAGAAATATCAATGGCAATTTCTAAACCTGTTGATGACTTTGAAACAGAGGTAAATGTTCTTAACAGCTGAACAACCTTTACACATGCATATAACTGAACAAACTTTACACCTGCACATAACTCAACAAACCATAGAGGTGCACATAACTGAATAAACTTTTTGCATGCACATAACTGAACAAACTTTGCACCTGCACATAACTGAACAAACTTTGCACCTGCACATAACTGGTCACACATACAAACAACTGAACAAAGTATGCATGTAACCAATACCTCATAAGAGGTATTGATGTAACTGAATGAAACTTACACCTGCATATAACTGAATAAAGTATGCATGTAACTGAATGAAACTTACACCTGCATATAACTGAATAAAGTATGCATGTAACTGAATGAAACTTACACCTGCATATAACTGAACAAAGTATGCATGTAACTGAATGAAGCTTACACCTGCATATAACTGAATAAAGTATGCATGTAACTGAATGAAACTTACACCTGCATATAACTGAATAAAGTATGCATGTAACTGAATGAAGCTTACACCTGCATATAACTGAATAAAGTATGCATGTAACTGAATGAAGCTTACACCTGCATATAACTGAATAAAGTATGCATGTAACTGAATGAAGCTTACACCTGAATATAACTAAACAAAGTATGCATATAACTGAACAAACTTTACACATTCAAATAACTCAACAAACCTTACAGGTGCACATAAGCGACCAACCTTTACACATGTATATAACTGAACAAACTTTACACCTGCACATATACTAATCAAAACTTACACCTGAACTTAACAGAACAAAATTAACACATGCAGATAGATAACTGATCAAAGTTTACACATGCACATTACTGAACAAAGGTAGCTTGAATAGGCTAAATTATTAATGTAAAACCAAGTTATTTATGTAAAACATGTCTTATATCTGTCTTATCAAAATCACCTAATTTTATATAACAATAATGATTTTCTCTATTGAATGTGTTATTTCAGGATGATTTGCTGGCTGAGCTTGATGATCTTACATCAGAAGAGTCTTTATTTGGTATGTGATATAAATTATTAATTTTAATTATATTTGGATAAATTATCATATATATATCATAACCCTTTGACTGAAATATGATAAATTAAGACAATTTTGAAAAGCCTATATTGAGTTTATTTATCAACATTTTCTTTTGAGCTATATTTGTACATGTACATATAAACACTAACAGTAAGACTTGTGTTTCCCAAAGAGAAATAAATCATATTTTAATTCTCAGTAATTTTATTAAGAAATTCTCTTCTGAATCTCCAGACCATCTTGTGACGGCATGTTCAAGGCGAGTGGTCTCTCTTAAGTAAATAACTTGTCATGAATGACAGGCCTGAGATATGTATAGGAAGCACAATTTATGATCACGAGAATATTAAAATCAAAGCAACATAGACTCATTCCAGGGCCATAAAACTAAACCTTGGTTTTAAGATAAAGAAGCTTCATTTTTCTTGAAGTGATTGTGACAGTTATGGAGGGTATCTTTAAATATCAAATAGAATATATCAGATCAGTTGTAAGGTCTTACCACTTTAAGTGACTATATTATTGATATTCTTTCTCCATTGTAGATGAAAGTGAAACTCTGTCTATCGAGGAGAACGTTTGCGAAGCAAGTGCCCCAGCATCCACAAGCTTCTATCCACAAAGGTTTGGTGGAGCTTATGATGCCCCACCAGCAACACAGGCAATGTTTGGTGGAGCTTATGATGCCCCACCAGCAACGCAGGCAATGTTTGGTGGAGCTTATGATGCCCCACTAGCAACGCAGGCAATGTTTGGTGGAGCTTATGATGCCCCACCAGCAACACAGGCAATATTTGGTGGAGCTTATGGTGCCCCACCAGCACCTTCAGCAATGATGCATGCAATGAGTGCTCCAGGCTGGGGTGCCCCACCACCTCCCTCAGCAATGCCAGCAATGAGTGCTCCAGGCCGGGAGGCCCCACCACCTCCCTCAGCAATGCCAGCAAGGAGTGCTCCAGGCCGGAGTGTCCCACCACCTCCCTCAGCAATGCCAGCAAGGAGTGCTCCAGGCCGGGATGCCCCACCACCCCCACCAGCAATAACAGCAAGGAGTGCTCCAGGTGGGGAGGCCCCACCACCCCCACCACCTATGCCAGTTAGGAGAGGCCAATTATGCAGAAAGATGGGAGACAATGCCCTAGCCCGACCACTCCCAGCACCAATAATGAGTTGTACAAGCCTCATTGATGAGATTAGTTATGAACGTCCTATGATGAAGAAAAAAAGAAATAGTAGAGGTGCGAGTTCTGGTAGTGTAGAAGTGGCAGACTGTATGGAGGAACTAGCTATGCGAGGGTCAGCATCAATAATGAGGAGGAAAACTCTGGAAAAAGAAGAAGAGGAAGATGATGAGAGTGATGACGATGATAGTATGGGGTTTGGATCATTTGGGGATGAAAAATATTTTCTTGAAGAAGAGAAAGAGAAGAAGGATAAAAAACGTGTGACAGGATTCATGGGCCGCAAGAAAAAGAAAGCCAGTTCTGTAGTGATGGACCTGGAAGTGAAGTCCAGTACATTCTATGCATCACAGGAATCAAAGATTCACTCGAAAAAAACAAAAGCTAAAGAGAGCAGTAAGTGGTTCACATACTTACATGAAGCTTCAGTTTGTTAAATTTTTGATATCATATTGGGAAAAAAAAAAAAAAAATTAGGTAACACTTACGCCACTAGTTGAGGGAGATTAAAAGAAATAGGAATCTACTTATGCTTCAGCTGTTTTAACACATTGAGGGCAATTCATGAAATCATACCAATAAATTGAATTTTTCAGGCATTGATATATGAGTCCTCCTCAATAATGTCAAGTGACCGGCTATTTTTTTTACCTGACAGTAATCTATTGATTCTTGCTAAATGATGATGGTCTGACTAAATAGTAAATCATATAAGGTCTCACAGATTTTTTCAAATTACACCACAGAAAAGTAAAAAATTCCAAAGTACTAAGACAGCACTTTTAATTCAACTGGACATATTTTGTGAATTTGACAGATCAGATCCTGGTGACATCACACAAAATTTAATTCTCGTATTTTATTATTTAATAGGTCTTAATGATCTACATGCACATACCATTTAATATTAATTTACTTATCATCACGGACCTGGCATAAGCAATTAGTGAAAATAGCATCATAAAGTTACTTTTGGTATATTTGCAGTTAAACCAGAGCCAACCAATATTTGGAAGAAGGTGTTCAAAGTTGACACTATATCACTTAACACATTGATGAAAGTTGTGGATCTGGTAAGTACCGTACAAGTCTTATAATGACCAAGAATGCAGCATAGATATCTGATTTTTTTTTGTCAAATAGCAGCTTCATAGCTTAAATTCTTCTTGAAAGATTTTTATCCTACCATCATACCAAGAATTCAAACTTGAAACAAAAGATAACTCAACTTGATATAAATCTGTTCTTGAAGGATGAAATGTCTTTTTACACTGATTTGATTATGGGGATATTGAAATAATAACTGTTCTCCATAAACTTATTTTTATGATCATTTTTATCAGATTACATCAGCTTTACACCATGAAAAGCATTGATAAAATGATATAAAAAAATCAACAATTTTGCTCTTAAGTTCTTTTTTTTAGATATTGGTGTATATTTCGCCAGCCCAGAATGATATAACAGGGTGTTCAATTAAAAAATGGCTTTTAGAATGTATAATTAACAACCCTGCCAATATATATATATTGTCAATTCATATTTTTTAGCTATCCTGACTTTTTTTCTTTCAAAGAGTTTTTTTTAAATGCCAATAAGGTGTTGGTCAGTTTCATTTGCGAAAATAAATGTTTGAAAAGTTGGCGACTATAAAAGGATCGATAGATTTGGAACCGTTTTGTTAAAAAAAAGTGTTGTTATGACGCCATAGCTCAGAGAATCTCTACATATAATTACTCCAGGAATATAGTGAGTGTTTGGCAATATTACAGTGTGCTGGCAGATGGGATAGCAACATCATGACACAAGTCCCTGAGCTTGGAATCAACAAACATCAACTGGAGATGATCCTGATTAATGCCGGAGTCAAGTCTCTAGGTAAGATCCCTAATACCCTACCTCCTTGGTGAGATCACCTCTAATACCCTGTTTACTTAAGTAGATCATCTGTAATACCCTGTCTACTTAGCGAGATTATCTCCAATACCCTACTTACTTGGTGAGATCACCACTAATACCCTGTTTACTTGATTAGATCATCTGTAATACCCTGTCTACTTAGCGAGATCACCTCCAATACCCTACTTACTTGGTGAGATCACCACTAATACCCTGTTTACTTGATTAGATCATCTGTAATACCCTGTCCACTTAGTGAGATTATCTCTAATACCCTGCTTACTTGGTGAGATCATCTGTAATACCCTGCTTACTTGGTGAGATCACCTCTAATACCCTGTTTACTTGATTAGATCATCTGTAATACCCTGTTTACTTGGTGAGATCATCTGTAATACCCTGCTTACTTGGTGAGATCATCCCTAATACCCTGCTTACTTGGTGAGATCATCTGTAATACCCTACTTCTTCCTTGGTGAGATCACCTCTAATACCCTGTTTACTTAAGTAGATCATCTGTAATACCCTGTCTACTTAGCAAGATTATCTCTAATACCCTGCTTACTTGGTGAGATCATCTGTAATACCCTGCTTACTTGGTGAGATCACCTCTAATACCCTGCTTACTTGGTGAGATCACCTCTAATACCCTGTTTACTTGATTAGATCATCTGTAATACCCTGTCTACTTAGTGAGATTATCTCCAATTCCTTACTTACTTGGTGAGATCTTGGAGTAATTATGAATGGAGGCGCAATGGCGCAAGATCAAAAGGGACATCATAGTTGCTGCCATGGGCATTGTTATGATGACGCCATATAGGTGCCAGATATGAAAGTTTTAACGTAATTTTATTTCAGAACTATTTTAAGTTATCAAAACCACAATTTAGAGCTACACGTATCGCGAATGAAATGTTTGTTTTTTATGCAGATAATGGGGATATAAATTTTACTTCTCTGCTCCAAGTTTTGACAATTTTATGACGAGATTTTCATATCATATTTATGAAAATGATTAAAATTTCCATTTTCCTGTACTTTTTTGTTATTTTTTTCTTTCCAGTTTATTTTTAATTATTGACACATATATTGGCAGATTGGAAAAATATACCATGCTGTTCAGTAAAAAAATTACTATCAGAAAAAGGCAATTTATATTCCTGCCAATATATGTGCTGACATAGATACTTTACCTTATGAAATGTTATGTCATCATTTAAAACCAATGAAATATGAACAATAACAAACTGCATCAGGAATTTCTAAATGCTATATCATAAACAATATTTTGTTTTAAAAGTTTCTAAAAAGTAATATGGATAGAAAAATATTTTTTAAAAACATGTTTAAAAAAATAAAGGTTTGGAATATTTTTTTCGTTTTTTTTTCCAACAATTGTAATTACAGCAATCATACCAGAAATTAGCAGATCTTTTTTCAAGTCATTTTGAGTGAATGGTTGTAATCCTCAAAAGAACAATTATTCTGACTTTTCTGCGCATTATTTTACACAATGGATTCAAAATCCTTTGATCCTATCATAATTGCCAACATTAGAACAGTGGAAAATTGAACATTTATATTTTTTTTTAATAAATTGGCCAATGTTTCATTTAAGTTTTATACCACATTTAAGTGTCTTTTTTTATGAAGAAAAATTCAGAATAGTTGCTGTTTTGTGGCTTTCAATACAATCCACTCAAAATTACTTCAAATAAATCTGTTCATATCTGTTCTGATTGCTTCAATAATAAATATTCTGAAAAAAGGAAAAATACATATTCTAAACCTTTTATTTTTTAATACATGTTTAGAAAAATTATGTCACTATTCATGTTACTTTGTAAAAACTTTTAAAACAAAATATTATTTATGATATAGCGTTTATAAAATTCCTGTTGCATTTGTTGTTGTTATTTTACTTCTCTGCTCCAAGTTTTGACAATTTTATGACGAGATTTTCATATCATATTTATGAAAATGATTAAAATTTCCATTTTCCTGTACTTTTTTGTTATTTTTTTCTTTCCAGTTTATTTTTAATTATTGACACATATATTGGCAGATTGGAAAAATATACCATGCTGTTCAGTAAAAAAATTACTATCAGAAAAAGGCAATTTATATTCCTGCCAATATATGTGCTGACATAGATACTTTACCTTATGAAATGTTATGTCATCATTTAAAACCAATGAAATATGAACAATAACAAACTGCATCAGGAATTTCTAAATGCTATATCATAAACAATATTTTGTTTTAAAAGTTTCTAAAAAGTAATATGGATAGAAAAATATTTTTTAAAAACATGTTTAAAAAAATAAAGGTTTGGAATATTTTTTTCGTTTTTTTTTCCAACAATTGTAATTACAGCAATCATACCAGAAATTAGCAGATCTTTTTTCAAGTCATTTTGAGTGAATGGTTGTAATCCTCAAAAGAACAATTATTCTGACTTTTCTGCGCATTATTTTACACAATGGATTCAAAATCCTTTGATCCTATCATAGTTGCCAACATTAGAACAGTGGAAAATTGAACATTTATATTTTTTTTTAATAAATTGGCCAATGTTTCATTTAAGTTTTATACCACATTTAAGTGTCTTTTTTTATGAAGAAAAATTCAGAATAGTTGCTGTTTTGTGGCTTTCAATACAATCCACTCAAAATTACTTCAAATAAATCTGTTCATATCTGTTCTGATTGCTTCAATAATAAATATTCTGAAAAAAGGAAAAATACATATTCTAAACCTTTTATTTTTTAATACATGTTTAGAAAAATTATGTCACTATTCATGTTACTTTGTAAAAACTTTTAAAACAAAATATTATTTATGATATAGCGTTTATAAAATTCCTGTTGCATTTGTTGTTGTTATTTTTTGTTGATTTTAAATGATGACATGACGTTTTATAAGTCAATTTATTTTTGATGGCGCGTATATTGGCAGGGATATAAATTATATTTTCTAATAGTAATTTTTTCACTGAACATGGTATATTTTTCTAACCTGCTAATATATATGCTCATAACAAAAAATCAACTGGAATGAAAGAATAACAATAAAACACGTGGTTCTATCAGTATTTGATGTTGTAACAGCAATTTTTAGCATATTGTCATAACTTTGATATGATTTCATAAATCTTTTCATAAAATCGTCCAAACTTGAAGCAGAGAAATAAAATTTATACCTCCATAATCAGTGAAACAAGGAGAACATTTCATTCGTGATATGTATAGCTCTAAATTGTAGTTTCGGTGAGGCAAAATTGGTATGAAAAAGGATTACGTCAAAACTTTTTCATCTTGTACCTATATGGCGTCATCATAACAATGGGCAAGGTGGCAACTATGATGTCCCTTTTGGTCTTATGACGTTGCGCCTCCATACCCCTAAATAATTGATAAGAATGTTATTTCAACTAAGTATAATCTATCGGGGTTTATTCTTCAAAGGTAAAATTTGATCACAGACACTGGTTCTGTCATTGCTCTCATATTTTCTCTCAGAACATCAATGACTGATGTTTTGGTATCATAATATATTGCAGGTAATACTGCCTACAAGGAACTCCTAGATCTGACTCTCACCCTGCTGATGGTGATGCTGCTGGAAAAATACACCGAGCTTGCAAAGAATAAGAAAGACCAAAATTACTTCAAAACACAAGAGATGCTCAGCAACATCAAGAGTCATTTCAGAAACATGGGAAATAGGTATGGTAGTTGGTACACTCGGCTTGAACTGGCAAGGAGTCAGGACTCTCTTCACACTGCTATCAAAGAAGGACTGCCACATATTGATAAAAGTGATTGATGTGTAGGCAGTAACAGGTTAAGGTGTGTGATATCAAGGTTATTGTTTTCTAAAGAAGATCTTTGATGATAAGTGCATATCTAATATTGTTTATTAATTTGATAAGAAGAAATTGTTTAAATAATTTGAAGCAAAAATTCATAATAATGTGATTTTTATGTGATTGTGATATATGGAAACAGTACTTTTTATCACGTACTAGACCATCTATAGCCCCCTAAATGGCCCTGTTATTTGATTTGACCTTTTTCACTAGCCATGCGCTCTAAAACTGGTACACGTTTATCTGTGATAAAGTTGCCTTCAGTTCATCTGTTAACTTTTGAACATTTTTCCTTGGTTAGTTTGATCAAAAGTACAAAAGAATTGAGAATTGAAACCATAAACAAAATGGCCATCTTTGTGGTGGTTCTGGATGATTACTACCCCAAATAACCAGGTTTCTCTTAGAGTTTGTTAACATATGCAAAAACTATTATGTAAAATACATCACATTTCATCAGTCTGAATAATAATTTTAAAAAAAAGATTAATAAGATACATGGAAGTTGGTGGATGTTCTTTTTATGTTCAGCAAACAGCACCTTGTACAGAGGTGATCAAATAGATTCATAGGTCGTCCTCTGGTAGAGATAGTTAGCTTTTGTAAGCATGTCGCTCATTGGTCGAAACACAAACCTATCAATAAGTTAACAATACTGATTTGTTTGATATAAAAATGTATTCAAAGCTGTGATATTCAAGACCAATTACTTTGCACCTTTTTTGTTTTAATCTAGACTACTATTAGTATACAAAATGGGTTGTACATAGTATGGCCAATTCTTGGAAACTACCCATACTAAGTCATCACAAAAGTGTACTGGCTATGTTGGCCTGCAAATATTTAAAAAAGGGAAAGCCTAAATGTACAATTTGCACTTTTTTGACAAAGATTGAAGCTGAATATACTTATTGAAACTAATTATGGGAATAATTAAGGGATTCCTACAAACATTTTCAATTCAATGGTACCTATTAAGCGCCATGAGCAGACTGGGTCTGAAATAGCGCTATAGAAATTTATTATTATTATATTATTATTATTATATTTTTAATGATTTATAGTTATATTTACATGCAACTTACATCATTGAGGAATGTACTTAACTTTGGAAATAACAAATACTGAAAATGCATTTGTTAATGATTGAACACTTAAGGGAAAGGATTTGCCTGGAAGTCCATTAAGGTTGCTTTTGTAAGTCTTAGTGACTTAAAATTATACATTGAAATATATCTAGGTATCATAGCAGTGAAAGATAACTTCAAAAAGCTCAGATTCAACAACAAAAATTAAATAAAAATATCACATTGTTTTGACATTACCTTTTAAAGATACAGATAAGTATCTGTTAATGCCATTTCTTACAGTGTACATCCTATTTTCTTCAGAAATATTGTAAATATATCAGTTTGGGTTCACTATACTTGAAATATGTAAATCATAATTGATGCTTAAAGGGATTAAGCACCGATTTTGAAAAAAAACGTTTAAAATTCACATATTGGTGATAAATGTATTTGTCTTTCATGTCTATAAACCTTTTGAAAAATACATCCCCATCATTGTCTGTAAAACCTATTTGAACATGAACCTAATATATACGCCCCTAAAAATGACGTCTTAAGAGTATGGCAATATACTTATGACATCATAAAATGTATTGTCTTTCGAATAGTACCAAAATGACGTCAAACAGTGCTACCCTACTTTGAGCCTCAATCGAGGTCAAATAAAGTTCACGCTACCCGTGTTTACCCGTCACGTGCAGCCATGGGCTGAGATAATCTTTTTCAGACTGTACAACTTCTATGTCTTGTAGCAACTTTTCTTGTTGCTCGATGTCAGACTTTAATACGTCATGGTGTTCATATGTATATATACTGTTGCAAAACCAAGAAAACAGGATTGGTGCTTAATACCTTTAAAAAAGAATTGACACAAAAATGTAACATTATTGGTCTTTATTCCTTCCATATTCCTATGAAAACTCCATATATACACGCAATTTGTAGATGTAATCTTTTCACTTACATTTGGTCAATTCCATTTACATTTGGTCAGCTCCACAAGTACACTCGTTGAATAACTTTGCATTAACAATTGTCTTTACTGCTTTTGTTAAATCAATTTGTTTTATGTTATGCAGAGATACTGCTCTTAACCCAACAGCACATGCATTATGTATTGCAGAAATAAAATAATTTCTCAAACAAGTGCCTTAAAGTCTTATAATTGTGCTTTAAATGCAACAAAATATGCAGCAGAGATTTTAGGGTGAGCCTATCATTAAAAAGATAAATCTTTGGTAAAACAATTTCTCAGACTGAAAATATTATTTGCAATAAAGTACAAAAAAGAACATTTATCCAACAGGTGAGAATGGTCAGAAAAGCTTGTTGTAATATTAATTTGTATATTTACCGGTATACAGTTCTAATAATTTCTCATTCATAAGTGTTATTGTCCTTAAAAATAAAAGGAAGAATCAACAAGAACCACAAGCAATTAGTCCTAAGAATGGGACACAGCATAGCAGATTAATCAGTAAAACTTGCAAATATAAAGGGACAATCAGGTTAATCTGACAATAAACCTTGAGATTTATTCCACTGAAGATTAAGCACTTTTTTCAATAATTTATTTTTATGGGTAACATCACAGAAACGTACAACATCTGATGGTTTTACATATTTGTTTACAATATGTTCTCACAGAGATAACTTCATAATTAAATAAGGTGTAGGTATCATACACTGCTAGGTGGAAAATATACAAAGAGTCCGTTCATATGTACATGAACCTCGCTGCACAACTTTGCACAAAATTTACAAGGGCAGTTCAAACTGCACGTCCACAGCTGCTTCTCTGGCAAGGCTGACAATGTCTGCTAGTTTTACCACCTGAAATGAGACGAAGAAAACAATGTTATTGATTAAATATTCTCCCTTTCGTGTGCGGAAAATTTCAAAATAATTTCTTACCCTGTGACATCTATCATTTGAGGCAACATTTGAAAGTTATCTGATAATTTTATTTTTTGATTTGTTCCTGATATTTCATTGTTGGTTAATTCTGACTTTTGCCTGTTTTTGCTTGTATTCATTCTCCCTCCTAGGCTGAATGTTCAAGGCTTAAGGTCTATAATCCACAATCAGTTTGAAGCATCTGGAGAGAACTTCGGGTGGTCTCGTATATTTACGTAACTGCCTTCGGCTCTGGGGGATTCCAGGATGAGAGTGAGGCTATGACGCCAGTGGGGGGTATTTCCCATTCAGCACACATGGCGGACAAACCAAACAATAACAGAGACAGGTGGTCTTCTCTGTCATATGTTGTTAAAATGTTAATATAATGTCATAATTATGCAATATCCTGCTAGCACAGTATATAAACTCTAACTCTAACTGAATTCAGACTGGATATTATGCAACTTTCTTCAATTGATAAGTAGTGTTCTCCAATCACCCATCGGCAAAGCCCAGATAGGTGATTATAAGTCGCCACCTGCAAAAACTGAGTCGAGACTAATAATAACAAATTAAGACTAGCTGGTAAAGTTTACTTTTTCTGTGCTAAATTAACAAATAACATTACTTTGAACACACTTAAGCCAAAAAAACATAAGTCTGTCCCAGTTTTTCATTGTGGATTATAGACCTTAAGTTTATGAAAATAAGTGGTTTGATCTTTTTTGCATTATAGCTTGTAATTATTTACAAAGGCTGACACTAGGTGGCATGACAATCAAGCAATAGTAGCCACTAGGTGGCATGACAATCAAGCAATTTTAAAAGGTATTGGTCTTTCTGACCATTTTTACAGCAAATAACAAATTATTGTTCTGTAGGCTATTTTATGTCATTTTTCATTATTTTATGAATATCAAGGAACACTTCTTTGCAACCGATACTAACACAACTACAGCTGTTTTGTGAGGTAACATGGGAAAATAAAAGTTTTTGTAGGTGAATAAACACAGATCAAGTTCAGAATTTAATTCTGAAGTTAATAATATTTTCGAATTCAAAATCAAAGGCACAAGGGAAAAACCTCAAACAGGGCCCTGTCGGATGTCTCATTTTAAAGAGAATAAGTACCATTTTTGCAGCTTCATCTAAGTTATCGCATGCCAGGATGCGCAGGTTGCTGGCTGCTATCAGTGCTTTGGCATCTTCGACTCGGGTTCCTACGCGAAACAATAATAAAATATAGCACTACTGCAGAAAGGTAAAAAGTATAGTAATTCATGTAATAATAACCACAAACATTAATATTTTAATCCTTTTCAAAGGTAATATGGAAATTCCCAGTGTAATTATTAAAAAAAAGATGTCCACAGACCTTGTAGTCGCACTACGAGGGGGATCTTGAGGTCCAGTTTGGAAGCAGCATCAATGACTCCCTGTGCTATTACATCACATCTCATGATTCCACCAAAAATATTCACCAGGATTGCCCGTACCTGAAGCATCCAAATATATCAGTCATTCTCTTTTATATTCATTGTTTGTATATCCAAGATAAGCACACATTTGATAGAAATAAATACAAAACTTTTTAAAGATAATTTAAGACCAATTAATTTATCAATGAAGCATAATCTTTGGTTTGCTCTACTGTCAGAATGGGTCAGTAAAAATACTGTACACTTAATTGCTAAGTATAATTAATTTAGGTCACTTTCTTTCAAACCATTCAGATTGGTGTTGAATTTTAATTCAAATTCAATTTATCTTGGTCATCAACCTTTCAAGGAAGTTTTGAATTTAGTTTTCCTAATTTAGAGACCCTTTTAGATAAGCATAAATATTTGTTGTTGTCTTACATCAGGGTCAGACGTGATGAGTCTGAAGGCATCTGTGACTTGTGCTGCAGTGGCGCCACCTCCCACATCCAGAAAGTTTGCTGGGGCTCCGCCATGAAGCTTGATTATGTCCATTGTTGACATCGCCAAACCAGCACCATTCACTACAAGTTAATTATGGTCAAGAAATGACACTTTAATATTGTAGTATTTTCAAAGTTCTGATCTGTTTGGAAAAAGTGTTAAATTAAAATTGAGAAAATATTCATTTAGCTCATATTAGTATGAACACCAAGTCTGAAACAAGTGTATAAATAAGTGCTAAGGGTAGGTTTAATATATAGATAGTAATGATACCCTCATAAAATCATCTTTTTGGTTAAATATCATAAGCAAGAGAAATCAGCTACTTTATGAAAAGGCCAAGATAGTGTCCGAGATATTAAAAGATTGTTGCATAATGATGCTGACTCACCGAGACAGCCTATGCTGCCATCAAGAGCGATGTAGTTGAGATCGGACTCGGCCGCCTCCTTGTCCCGAGGATCTTCCTGAGACCAGTCCTTCAGATTAAACAACTCCTTCTGACGGAATGCAGCATTGTCATCAAAGTTCATCTTGCAGTCCATACAGTATACTGGAATGTAAATGTAACTTTCTTATTCATCAACATGGTAACATTAACTGACACTGATCCCCACATGAAAAAGTTTAATGTGTTCACAACTTCTATAGAATTACATCTACAGGGCAACTTAAGCAGCATTTATGCACACAAAAAAATATTTTTTGTTCACAACTTTTATAAAATTGTAAGAATTACTACCTTATCACAGGTAAAATAATACATGCCTATAAATATTGGTTCGCCATTTATTTATTGTGTGATTTTATTTACCTTTGCCCTTAGCATCCTCAGCCATAGGGTTAATCTCCAGAAGAGTTGTGTCATATTTCATAAAAGTTGCATATAAATTCTTGATGACCTCTATGGCCTGTAATTAGAGAGGGACACAATATATGCACCACGGTTAATCTCAAATTTACTTGGTTGTCCAAAAAAAAAAAAAAAACATAGGCATCAGAGATGCATCAACCCTCAGCCCTGGTAACTCATTGCACAACATTCGCTCCACACAATATTTGTGAACAAAACATCACTGCACCAAGGCAAATTGATGCAGGGGTAAAAAAAACCCATAAAATCTACTTCCTTTGATAGCTTAGCTGTGTCAAGTATCATGAAACTGTCATCATTTACTATAGAATTATTGAGATGGGCTGGTGACCTTGAAAAGCAGGTTAAGGTCACCGTCCATCAAACTCATCTGGAGTCTTCCCAGATGCTTATGTGTGTCAATTTTCATGAAGCTGCCATTATTTGTTCTTAAGTTATTGCAATGACATGGATTTGACATGATTGTCCCTGTGACCTTGAAAAGTAGGTGAAGGTCATGTTCCATCAAGAGAAGTCTGAGGTCTTCACCAGATGCTTATGTGTGTCAA
Source organism: Amphiduros pacificus (assembly GCA_949316495.1). Lineage (NCBI taxonomy): Eukaryota > Metazoa > Annelida > Polychaeta > Phyllodocida > Hesionidae > Amphiduros > Amphiduros pacificus. Next base: position 16,108,519 of record OX439003.1, on the reverse strand, counting down.
GTCTCATAAAGCTGCCATCATTCGTTCTCGAGTTATAGCTATGATAGGGATTTCACATAATTGTACCTGTGACCTTGAAAAGTAGGTGAAGGTCATGTTTCATAGAAAAAAAGGTCTTCACCAGATGCTTATGTGTGTCAAATCTCATAAAGCTGCCATCATTTGTTCTTGAGTTATTGCGATTCTTGGGATTTCACATAATTGTCCCCGTGACCTTAAAAAATAGGTCAAGGTCCCCGTCCACCGAACTAGTCTGAGGTTTTCAACAGATGCTTTTGCGTGTAAAGTTTCATGAAGCTGCCATCATTTGTTCTTGAGTTATCATGACAAGGATGATTTCATATAATTGTCCCTGTGACCTTGAAAAGTAGGTGAAGGTCATGTTCCATCAAGAGAAGTCTGAGGTCTTCACCAGATGCTTGTGTGTGTCAAATCTCATAAAGCTGCCATCATTCGTTCTTGAGTTATTGCAATTCTTGGGATTTCACATAATTGTCCCTGTGACCTTGAAAAATAGGTCAAGGTCGCCGTCCACCGAACTCGTCCGAGGTTTTCACCAGATGCTTATGCGTGTAAAGTTTCATGAAGCTGCCATCATTTGTTCTTGAGTAATCACGATGACAAGGATGATTTCACATAATTGTCCCTGTGACCTTGAAAAGTAGGTGAAGGTCATGTTTCATAGAAAAATTCTGAGGTCTTCACCAGATGCTTGTATGTGTCAAATCTCATAAAGCTACCATCATTCGTTCTTGAGTTATTGCTATTCTTGGGATTTCACATAATTGTCCCTGTGACCTTGAAAAATAGGTCAAGGTCGCCGTCCACTGAACTAGTCCGAGGTTTTCACCAGATGCTTATGCGTGTAAAGTTTCATGAAGCTGCCATCATTTGTTCTTGAGTAATCACGATGACAAGGATGAATTCACATAATTGTCCATGTGACCTTGAAAAGTAGGTGAAGGTCATGTTTCATAGAAAAATTCTGAGGTCTTCACCAGATGCTTGTATGTGTCAAATCTCATAAAGCTACCATCATTCGTTCTTGAGTTATTGCTATTCTTGGGATTTCACATAATTGTCTGTTACCTTGAAAAATAGGTCAAGGTCGCCGTCCATCGAAGTCGTCCGAGGTTTTCACCAGATGCTTTTGTGTGTCAAGTTTCATGAAGCTGCCATCATTTGTTCTCGTGTTATCGCGATGACAAGGATGATTTCACATGACTGTCTATGTAACCTTGAAAAGTAGGTTAAGGTCATGTTTTATAGAAACAATTCTGAGGTCTTCACCAGATGCTTATGGGTGTCAAATCTCATAAAGCTGCCATCATTTGTTCTTGAGTTATGTGATTCTTGGGATTTCACATAATTGTCCCTATGACCTTGAAAAATAGGTCAAGGTCACCGTCCATCGAACTCGTCCGAGGTTTTCACCAGATGCTTATATGTGTCAAGTTTCATGAAGCTACCATCATTTGTTCTCGAGTTATCGCGATGACAAGATGATATCATATAATTGTCCCTGTGACCTTGAAAAGTAGGTGAAGGTCATGTTTCATAGGAAAAATTCTGAGGTCTTCACCAGATGCTTATGTGTGTCAAATCTCATAAAGCTGCCATCATTCGTTCTTGAGTTATTGTGATTCTTGGGATTTCACATAATTGTCCCTGTGACCTTGAAAAATAGGTCAAGGTCGCCGTCCATCGAACTCGTCCGAGGTTTTCACCAGATGCATATGTGTGTCAAGTTTCATGAAGCTGCCATCATTTTTTCTTGAGTCATCGCGATGACAAGGATGTTCGCTACAGACATACATACATACATACATACATACCCACGCCAGGAGTACTGCAATACCCTCAGCCTGATTACATCAGGGGCTGAGGGTAAAAAAAGCTAAACTTTTCATGGTAATAGGGTTTTTACCTGGTCCAGGGGTTCACCTTCAAAGCCCATGAATTCGGCTACTTTGCGAGCTTGGTCGTCACGGATGCCCTCATGGATGTCTATAGGTTCTGTGATGAGAGCTTCTGGTGTGTCTCGTGCTACCTCTTCAATGTTCATGCCACCCTGGGGACTGGCTAGCAGCACTGGACCCTGGAAATCAAAACTAAACATTCATACACCAGAGCAGCACCACGCCAGGCCCGAGTGTCTTCTTCACCATTCATGACACCCTGGTAACTGACCTACCTGACTTGTTTATATCCACAATATAGTTTTATCACTCAACTTTCCAGTTATATTAAAATAGATAAGTAATGTATGCAATTATCACACAATCTGACAAGTAACAATGGTATGCCTTTGAAGAAGACTTGCCAGTTCATGGCAAAATGCTTCACTGACAAAATGACACTGTAAATCTTTATTTTGTTCTTTGTTAACAATTATCTCAAGCTAAAATCAGTACTTTGAGACACTATAGCACTGTGCAGTACAGTGTTATTTCAATCAGCCATAAAAGAAATCTGAATTATATCATGGATTCACAATTCTTGCCAACATTCACTGAAGAGTTTATTCGCATGGAGAGTTGGTCTGAATATTATTGACACATTTATTCCTTTTTGATTATAAAGAGTGAAATGAGAAAAAAAGCTGGAAAATAGATATTTGCATTCAAAAGGTTTTTGAAAGTTCACATTTGAACCCACAAAAATATGGACACAGATAAATTTTAAGGTCCTTAACTTTGCACCAAGTTCTTATGCACTATATCTAAATAATATATTCAAAGTAACAATATAATGTTGACACTCACAGCATATTTCCTGTCCAGCAAGATAGCAAAGTAGTACTCTCTACGAGAATATAACCTCTCGCAGATCATGACTTTGTCTACTCGGCGACCTTGTTCTCCGGTCTGTTTTGTGAAGATAGTGTGTCCTATCATCTGTTGTGCAACATCCTTTGCCTGGTCAGCACTGTCAACACAGTTATGTTTTTGTTACATTACACTATGCATTTGGTCTTTCATTTGGTTTCAACATGAAATTGTGGTCTTATGCATGAAATTCAAATAAAAAACAATCACTAGGAATTGAGATATACATTAAAATTTAATTTTGTTACCTAACAATCATTCTGTGTCATAGATATAACACTGAACTCACTCAAACACAACTTTGACTCCTCCCTTGAGTCCTGAATCAAAGTGTCCTTTTCCTCTGCCACCAGCCAACACTTGAGCCTTTATCACTACATCTTTAGTGCCAGTTACTTTACCTGAAACAAATAATCAGATATCTTCGAATCTCATAGCATTCAACAGAAACACTCTAAAGTTATTTTCACGTATATATATATATATATATATATATATATATATATATATATATATATATATATATGAATAATACTTGAATAAATGAAAAATAAATGTAACATAAAATGGTATTTCTGAAGATATCTTGAGGCAAAAAAATATAGATATATATTAAACAGGTGGAGAGCATCTATTCAGGGCATGAAATATATGCTTGCTTGGTGTCAATGGGCCAAAAATTGACTTTGAAATACTGAGTGGTATACCAATGATCAAAATGATCAAAATCCAATATCAGAACAGATATTGATCCCGAAAGAAGTTGCAGTTTTACTTTTGAATATCTTGTTTATTGGAAAGCCCTGACAGAAAGTGCAAAGTTTTAATGAGGTTTCAATGAGAGCTTTATTTTAAAGAGTTTGATTAGTTGAACATGCCAACAAAAAAATTAAAATAAACTGAAACATATGTTAGTTTAAAATGCCTACAACAATCAATATCTCTAATTTAAAACCGGAAATTTAATGAGAAATTCCCGAATCAACACACAATATTTGGTCTGAATATAAAAACTTTCTCTTACCAGACGCTCTCATATCTTTAACTGGTGAAAAAGGGGAACATGCAAAAAAATGCAAACAAATTTATATTTGTTTTCAGAGTTGTAACCTCCAGGGGATTGTCCTATAGCTGGACGTATGACATGGTTCCTAAGGCACAGCACAAGATGGCAACATGAAGGCCATAAGTATTTTATACATAATCATTTAGACGGCACAACCGGTTTGGGGAACCATGCTTCAATCAATACATAACACTCTAATTTAAACTTACCTTCACCTACATTATGATACAAAATACCAAAAGAAATTATACATTCACTTGCATAAGGACAGGCTATAGAATGAATCAAGTTAAGTTCATCAATCGAAATTGGTCAGAGGATGTACCGTATATACTCGTGTATAAGACTAGGTTTTTTTCCAAAAACTCTTAGTTAATGTTTAGGGGGTCGTCTTATACACGAGAGCAGTCTTATACTCGAGTATTTACGGTAAAACGTAAATACGGTAAAACGTAAATACGATGTTCATATTTTCGAAATAACGAATATCAGATGCAGCAGATTGATTTAAATTGCGTTTTAAATGATAAATAAAGGTTTTTACCCAATATTATTGGTCTATTATTTCAAAACGCTTTGTTTTGACTTTGTTCTCACTGATTCCAATTGTCAGCGTTCAGTTTTGCGTTTCGTCATTGTCTCCACTGCTTTGAGTCGTGTCTTCCCTTTTTGATTGCGTTTTAAATGATAAATAAAGGTATTTACCCAATATTATCACAAATTGTTCGAGAACAGAACAAAACCATCAATCCATTTAAAACGCAATTAAAATCGATCCACGTGTGAAAGCATTTCTGTCAACAAGGGAAGACACGACTCAAAGCAGTGGAAACAATGACAAGATGCAAAACTGTGAACGCTGATAATTTAAATCAGTGAAAACAAAGTCAAAACAAAGTATTTTGAAATAATATGTTTTAAATGATATATAAAGGTATTTACCCAATATTATCACAAATTATTTTTCGCAAGAATTTCTCCACGATGTAGAACGTAATACGATGTACGTGACGTCCTTAATCTTAGCGTCAAAACCAACACGTGGGAGAATATTTCTTTGTGTATTATAAAGCCAATGATATTCATTATATCGCTTTTAATTATTATTGTTTATATCGATCTTAGCATCAAAACAAAGCGTGTTAATACACAAAGAAATATTCAACCACGTGTAGACAGTAGTCCGCCTGTCCGATATTTGCTTTCACGCTAGTATTGCGTAATGCTTGTTAAATGAATGGATGGTTTTGTTCTGTTCTTGACCTGCAAAGCGAATTTGTGATAATATTGGGTAAATACCTTTATTTATCATTTAAAATGCAATTAAAATATCAAACTCGTTTTCGCGCTAAAAACAAGAGCCTCTTCCCGCCACTTCCGCCTTTCTAAATTGCAACCACGTGTTGCGTTGAGTCGTGTCTTCCTTGTTGACAGAAATGCTTTCACACGCTGATCAATTTTAATTGCATTTCAAATGATAAATAATGAAAACGCTTTGTTTTGAGGCTAAAATCAATGATGTGGAGAAATTCTCGACGTAATTGTGATAATATTAAGAACATACCTTTATTTATCATTTAAAACGCAATTACAATCGATCAGCTACGGATATGAAAGTACAATTTGACATGTTGGCCGCTCCACTTTTGTCTCGTGGGCACCCAGACGCTAAGATAAAGGACGTCACGTACATCGTATTACGTTTTGTGATAATATTGGGTAAATACCTTTATTTATCATTTAAAACGCAATCAAAATCGATCAGCTACATTTTGATATTCGTTATTTCGAAAATATGAACATCGTATTTACGTTTTACCGTAATTACTCGTGTATAAGACGGCTAATATCTTATATCGTAAGCATATTTACGTTTCACTTTTAAAATGACCGCCAAGCTTCAGCTGAAGCTTGAATGGTAGCAGAGCCGATATTTCAAGAAAAACCAACTGGTCTTATATTCGGAAATTGGTTTTTTTCAAGTAAAATAACCTCAATTTTGGGGGGTCGTCTTATACACGAGTCGACTTATACACGAGTAAATACGGTAAGCCACTTACCAAATTCCTGTGCGATGGCATGTGCCTCCTTTGCATTATCGGCCACTTTGTACTTGGGGACCGAGACTCCATTGTCCTGAAGCAAATTCATGGCCAGATACTCATGGATGGAGAGATTTCTCCGCTGCTGAATCTGTGTGTGGCCAGCAGGCATCCCTGCTGTACAACCCAATACCTGTGAAATAAATTGACCAACATTCAATATGTTTCCATTTGATGTCAAATGACTAATTTTTATCTACTCTGTTTATTACAAACACTGTTTCATGCTCTGAAATAAAAACGGTATGATAATTTATTCTTTAAATACTATATGGACGCAGCTTCTGAATAAATAATGCAATGACAAATACCCAAATAACACTGATATGCAGTGCTAAAATTAAAGTAGATAAATCGTGTGATAATTAAATGTTATTATTTTCAGCAAGCTGTAACAATGTGAGTAATAATGAGATAATTCAGATATTTTGTGCATAAATATCATTACACATGAGAAGAAAATAAAATGGAATTACAAAGTTTATAAAACTAAGTATTAAGCGTTGGTATAATGTTGTGGTGTGTTAAATACATATCTACATATGAATATCATGATATATTGAGATTTAACATGGTGTAATAAGATAAGTTGCAATAAGACATAGAAGTTGCACCATTAGTAGAGATCTGTCTGAGCCGTCAGCTGCACATGATGGGTTAACACAGATTGCGTGATCTCTTTATAACCCCAGATGAGGCTCGAAGTGACCACTGATTGGCATCTGTGATAAAACTTCACCTACAAATGATGCTTGACAAGGACTTTAGGAGTGTACTTTTATAAGGGGACTATTTACAAGGATTTTGTTCAAATAGGTTTTACAGACACTTATTTTAGTGCATATAAACCTAAATAGTACACAGACATCAGAGACAAATACCTCTGTAATTTATTATTTTTATATGTATTTTTCAAAATCACTGCTCAATTCCTTTAATGTACCATTGTTTGTGGGTTTTTTTCTGGTGGATATGTGTACACAAACCTAATACAGTTATACAAAGTCATGCAATCAGAAGATTTACCATAATATCATATATTTATTTCTATATGTATACGACTATTTAATTGAAAAACCCCTTCAATAATAATGTCTAGACTCCTTATATTACAATTATTGGTTCACACAAAAGAAGCATAAATTTCCTACTAATGTGTATGTTAATAGGGAGGTCAAGACAGTGGCTCGTAGGATTCTGAGTGGTGCCTTTTCACTAAATCTGGGCCATGTTTACATCACTGTCACTCCGTCAAAAATTTTCACATAATATCATTTCAACTATGCAGATTATGATTCTATACTTTATATTACATTTGGATGAATGTTTCTATGTGAGAAAAAACTTTGAATACTTGCTTATATTCGGCCATTCATAAAAACCAGGAATCTTATGGGATTATTTGGTTACATCTTCCAAAACTGTGCAGAATTTAATTTATTACAACCCTGACTACTTTTTATGAAAAATATATCAAGCACAAGAGTGCACAGTCAATTTTGATACACAGAGGTCATGGAAAAAACGTCCATTTTGTGAAACCCAACTCCCATTGACTTACTATGGGGATCCAACATGTCTGCCATTTTGCTCCACTCTTCTCACTTCCAACATTGTTTTTTCAAAGAATTTTTGCAATATCCTGTTTGGTTTCAGATCTAAACATGATCTTAAATGTCTTATCTTCAACTGTTATCCATGTTAGAAAAGATAAATTTAGCCATAGAGGTGCACAACATCATTGTTTGAGACAAGGTTCTTGGGAAAGTGGTCCGTATGCCAACTTTTGCCACCAGGTGGCACTGCTGAGAAAAAAGAAGTCCTTACAGTAATTTTATGATTTTGAATAGAAATATTATTATTAGATGATTTAAATTTCATTTATAATATTTTAAATTAGTATTTTGAACTAAATATAATGATATATTGATAAATATGATTGAATATTGTAGATATCAAAATGTGAATCAAAATATCAAAACCATTTATTGACAATTACCATAGACTTTATATGAATACTCAAACCTTGATGCCTGAAAATTCATGAAACAATTCACTGCTCATGCTTTACTTTACCAAAAAATAAATAATAATATTTAATATGAAACTATCAAACCAATACAATAAAGGTTCAACATGTAAGCAAGGCTTGAGCATTGTCCAATGGTCCTGATTTCTTTTTATTTCACACATTTCTGGCAGGAAGAGAAGCCTTTATCTACCGTATTTACTTGTGTATAAGACGAGGTTTTTTTCCAAAAACTCTTAGTTAATGTTTAGGGGGTCGTCTTATACACGAGAGCAGTCTTATACTCGAGTATTTACGGTAAAACGTAAATCAGTAAAACATAAATACGATGTTCATATTTTCGAAATAACGAATATCAGACGTAGCAGATTGATTTTAATTGCGTTTTAAATGATAAATAAAGGTATTTACCCAATATTATTGGTCTATTATTTCAAAACGCTTTGATTTGACTTTGTTCTCACTGATTCCAATTATCAGCATTCAGTTTTGCGTTTCGTCATTGTCTCCACTGCTTTGAGTCGTGTCTTCCCTTTTTACCCAATATTATCACAAATTGTTCGAGAACAGAACAAAACCATCAATCCATTTAAAACGCAATTAAAATCGATCCACGTGTGAAAGCATTTCTGTCCAAGCCGGAAGACACGACTCAAAGCAGTGGAGACAATGACGAAACGCAAAACTGTGAACGCTGATAATTGGAATCAGTGAGAACAAAGTCGAAACAAAGCGTTAATTGCATTTCAAATGATCTGATAAATAAAGGTATTTACCCAATATTATCACAAATTATGCATTTCGTCATTGTTTCTACTGCTTTGAGTCGTGTCTTCCCGCTTGGACAGAAATTCGATGTGCGGAACACGGAAAATTTGATATGCGGCAACACAAAGAGAAGCCAGGGATCCATCGTTGTGCAATATATTAAATTTTTCAATGCGAGTTGATAAACTCCATTTGTTTTCGCGCCAAAAATAAGAGCTTGTCCCCGTCACTCCCGCTTTTTAAAATGACGACCTCGTATTGCGTAATGCATTTAAATGGATGAATGGTTTTGTTCTGTTCTCGACCTGCAAGGCATATTTTGTGTTAATGTTGGGTTATACTTTTATTTATCATTTAAAACGCAATTAAAATCGATCCACGTGTGAAGGCATTTGTCAAGAAGGGAAGACACGACTCAACGCAACACGTGGTCGCAATTTTGAAAGGCGGAAGTGACGGGAAGAGGATCTTGTTTTTAGCACGAAAACGATTGTTAACTCACATTGAAATATTAATATATTGCGCAATAACCTGCAAAGCGTAATTTGTGATAATATTATGTATATACCTTTATTTATCATTTAAAACGCAATTAAAATCGATCCACGTGTGCAAGCACTTCTGTCAACATGGAAGACACGACTCAAAGCAGTGGAGACAATGACGAAACGCAAAACTGTGAACGCTGATAATTGGAATCAGTGAGAACAAAGTCAAAACAAAGTGTTTCGGAATAATATTGGGTAAATACCTTTATTTATCATTTAAAACGTAATTAAAATCGATCCGTTACGTCACTCCCGCTCACGACCTCGTATTGCGTAATGCATGTTAAATGATTGGATGGTTTTGTTCTGTTCTTGACCTGCAAAGCGAATTTGTGATAATATTGGGTAAATACCTTTATTTATCATTTAAAACGCAATTAAAATCGACCCGCTACGTCTGATATCCGTTATTTCGAAAATACGAACATCGTATTTACGTTTTACCGTATTTACTCGTGTATAAGACTGCTAAGATCTTATATCGTAAGCATATCTAAGTTTCACTTTTAAAATGACCACCAAGCTTCAGCTGAAGCTTGAATGGTAGCAGATCCGATATGTCAAGAAAAACCAACTCGTCTTATATTCGGAAATTGGTTTTTTTAAAGCAAAATAACCTCAATTTTGGGGGTTCGTCTTATACACGAGTCGTCTTATACACGAGTAAATACGGTATTAACAATTCAATTTTACCAATGTTTGTGCCAAACATGTAATCATATGATATAATTAATCATTCATAAATATATTGTTTAATATTGGTATAATAATGCAGAATATTGCCCCCAAACATTTTGCTAATGTTGTTTAGATGATTTGTGCCCACTTTTTCAGTTTTGTATTTAATATTTGAATAAAATAAAAATTAAAAAAACGTTTTCTTCTTCCTTAAAACTGAGCCAGCTGTTCATAATGTTAACACAGCTCAAATATGGGATTCGTCACGGTGACACACAAACCGACGTGGCATTTTCTTAATTTTTAGAGTAACTTTCTTTCAGAAATTCTATTTTAAATGAATAAATGAATTCATAAATATTATGGGTAGACAGAGCTTTTGCAACCCTTTAAAATAAGCCCGCAATTGTTGGGTTGTGCCTTGTCATTATGATTTTACAGCATATTGAATGTGGAAGTGATGAAGGAGATGCTTAAAAATGGCTTTTCATTTTCTTTATCACAGGTGACACGCAGAAAAATGGCAAAGTCCTACATAATATTTTTCAAATTTGACCCCCCTTCCTGCAAACTTAAGGATGTCTATCAATAAAACCAAACTATTTATCTCATTCTCTATATAATAGAGTAAAGCTGTGCAAAACAGATGCCTTGTTATGAGCTTTTTGAGATAATAGGAAAAGATTGAAATCTCAAAATAGACATGAAATGACAATTTGGGCAGAGGTCCTCGGAAAAAGTCACTTATTTCCGAGACGAAAAATGTAATACTTTTTTTCTAATATAGATAAATGTATAAACTTTAAAAAAATTACTTGCTTCTTGGTGATCTAGCTGATGGCAATGGTTTTAACAGAATACAAATAAAATGTTTTTTAAGTTGACAGGTCTAATGTTAAGAAGTGTCAACTTCACTGGTTGTCAATGCTTCAATGCTCGTCAACAAGTCTTCACATTCATGATAAATGTGAAAAACAATGAAAATCATTCTCTTGTGTCTACACATAGTAGTGATTGATTTTCTTATGGTTTGTTCGAAAACAACTATATAAAATTACTAAGATTTGAGCTTACACAAAATTGGATATCCATGATATGAACTGACTGACAGGAACTATTTTTAGGCCAGACGGTTAACTGATTTTACCTCAAATGTGAGGGCAAAAACTCTTTTAATTTTGTGATTTTATTTCTCACGCTTTTGAAAAGAATCATAATTAATTGATTAATCGACCATGTGCTTTTCAAGTTTCTTATTAGCTGATTATGGTCTCTAAGTCTTTCACAAGGCTCCTGCAAGTATCGTCCTTGAGAAAATTTCAGGGCACCACCTGATATATTTTGAGCATTTTCATGGCATACTCATCACCATATTTATGGCTTTTTTTCAGGTTAAATCTTGCTAGAAAGTGTGCAACTGTAGCATAACTCATTATATTATAAATGACTTATGCTGAGCATTATACATACCCGCAAACCATTGTTACAGACAAGTTTCTCAACTAGTCTTGCACCTCTCACCAATGCGGACGCCATTTTGAACCCGATTCTCCTTCGAAACTTGCCTCGAGATGTGGTGAGTTACCGGCGACAATAAATAAATCTTTAAATATTATTTAACAGATTCATTTTCAAACTTTCAAAATATCTATTATATTTTATAAAAAAATATAACGACAAAATTTTCTTATATTTAAAAGTGATCCTTCATCTATTCGTTTGGCGTAAGGTTTGCATCTGACATTTATTTTGGAAGAGATTGGACACACTGTCCACCAGAGGCACACGCAAACTATTACCTCTGGCCAACCCAGATTATTATAGCTATACCTCAGTGATGCGCGTATTTATGCGATTTCGAATGAATACGCGCATGCCAATTATTTGTAAAATATTGATTAGTTTGTGTCGGCCATCTTTAGACTGGTCCCTTATCGAGTGTCAAGAACATCGTGTTTATACACAGATGGCGGCAACCAGTCTATGGCTATACGCGCCATTTTCGGGTCACGTGACGGGGTCAAATGAGGTGCGCTTTGTTTACAAATGTTTGTAACGATAAATATCTTGTTTCATGTTTCATTTTTTAAAAATACAGTTGTTGTCTGAGGTATAAAAACAAAACATACACTCGTCGGTCAGCTGTGACCGCGGATTCAGTTCGTTGGTGATGGCGGACGGATACCCTTCGCCTTCGGCTCAGGGTATCCGTCCGCAATCACCAACTCACTGAATCCGCTCACCCAGCTTCCCGACTCGGTATGTTTTGTTATAGTATTCCTCCGGTACTACTTTCACTGGCCATGTGCTCTAGAACTGTCAAAGTGTTTTAAATGTGATTAACCTGTTAACATCTTTTTATATTATATATGAAGTTGCCTTGGGATATATCAGGGTTCATTTGTTAACATTTGAACATTTTCCATTGGTTAGTTTAATCAAAATATTAAAGAAAAAAAGAATTCAAATTATAAACAAAGCGGCCATCTTTGTTGTGGTTCCGCCTTATCACTACCCCAGGAAATGGCTCCTCCGGTTGAGAAAGTAGTTCCAAGTTTTATTTCTCTTAATATTTGTTTCTATATGCACAAACTTTTGTATTAAGGGTGAAATATATCATAATATACCAATCTGAGTACAATTTAAGAAAAAAAATAAGTAAGACGGACAGTTACATAAAAATTGGTGGATGTGGTGAGCCAGCACAAAAAGGCACCTTGTACAGAGGTGATAGGTTCACCATGTCGCCCTCTGGTGGAGTTTGGAGATTGGAGGGAAATATTCATTTTCTTTTAAGGATGCCCAATCCTCATCACTATTCTGTGCAAATATTTGAGGGGCTATTTTCGCTCTCAGGTTAAATTTCTCTGGGTTACAGTGTTCAGTTCCTTATTCCTATTGGAAGGACCAATTTCTTTATATTTCATTATATCTGCATAATTTCCAAACTGTGATAAAAGATATTTGTTTAATTAAGAGGTGAATCCAAAACATATTATTTTAGATATTTATCGAATAAAAAGATTTATAGGATAGAATTCAAAAATCATTAGATTGAGCAGGCCCTTCCATTAAACAAAACAAAACAAACAAAATATACATACATATATATTCAATAAATGTCTAGAAAATATTTTTTGTTTCACCTCTTATTTTTTTTAAATGTTGGGACTTCTGTTATACAAATTTGGAAAAATTGCATACCTAGAAATGCTAAAATCGATGTGAAAAGAAAAGAAATGAAAATGTAAATAAATCATGTAGAAACTGGGGGCATTTGGTATCAGCAGAGATATTTAAACAATGTCTCTGATATCAGTGACAGTCAGTGATAATTTTGATCTAAATCAGGAGTTCGCCAGACTGTTTGACAACGTTGTGTAGTTTGCCCTAATTGGCTTAAATTGTATTTCTAAATAATCTGTAAACTTTAATAACACCAAGATTACCTTGTACATTTGCAATTGGTTTGTTTCTAACTAATTGCCTAATGTATGATAATGATTTTATATCAATATCTTAGTGTGCGACTGGCTTTCAAAGACGCCTCGACAATGTTCATTTATTTAAAACTAGCTGGGACAAGTAACTACAAAACAAAATCTTAGGTAATGATCTTCAAAGCTTAGTCAAATTATCAAGAGATATTGATTGTTACCATCCATAATGAAATTTTTCAGGGAAGCACGGGGATGAACGTGGAGTTATTTAAAGATATATTAGATATTGATGTTTTTTATTGAAATTATAATTATACCTGCAAGTATATATCCCCTTTCAGGACAAAGTTCAAACAGTACTTTGCAATTTGAGATATTAAAACTTAAACCTTGTACAGGGACGAGCGTAAAGTTATTTGAAGATATTTTATATTTGATGTTTTTATTGAAATTACACCTGCAAGTATATGTCCCCTTTCAGGTCAAACTCCAAAGTTCAAACAGTACTTTGAAAGAGACAATTGAAAATAACAATCCGTGAGAAGCAGAAGTTTGAGATATTAAAACTAAAATCTTTTAATTTATAATGAAATGCAAATACAGAATACATCTATTAGATCAACTAATATGCAGTTGTATAAGTTAACATATATAAGTGTTAGTACACTTGTAATAATATTGTATAGCTCTTTTGCTTTCTTATTAAAGTAGGCTGAATAACTGTGTTTAAATCACTATTGATATGATTTTTTTTATTTAGTTCATGCGTATTGTTTCACGCTTTCCCCAATGTTCATCTTTTTCTAATAATCTCTTAACCTCTCAGCGCAGTTCAAGCAATCACAATGTTTAAGCTTTTCACAAGACACCCAATCTGGTTTTGAGACTCTTTTCAGCAAGACCGTAGGACAATTTCTGCGGCTGTCTAGTCAGGTAGTGACACCCGATGACTACTTTGGTGTGTGCCTGGTTGAACCAGGGGCTGTTCACAATCCTGGTCAGGCTGTACCGCTCAGAAGGTGGGTAGGTGCATATACCGTAGAAAAGCTCTCTCACCCCATCACTTAGCTTCATTTGTTGATTCTCAGGAAGCATTAGAATCGTGGACGACTTTGTCATCTGGACCAGAAGTCTATCAGGTTCGGTTAGGCCCAGCCAGGGCATATTTCCGGTCAGCATTCTGTAGAGTACCACCCCTAAGGACCAAATGTCAGCCACTTTGGGGTGGTGCGGCTTTGATCTCAGCATCTCCGGGGCCTGATAGGCTGCTTCTCCTACAGATTCCCGCATTAATGGATCTCCTGGCTTGTGGTGCCGGGCCAAGGCAAAGTCACACAACTTGACCTGGTCTTGCTTGTCTATCAGAAAATTGGCGCATTTGATATTGCGGTGAGTGATATTTGATTGGTGCAAGTACTGAAGTGCACTGACCATGTTGCGGAAGTATTTTCTTGCTACAGGTTCAAGAAGGAAACCTTTGGGTCTGACCTGCAGCATCTCCTCAAGGTTGCCATGTTCACAATACTCCATAGTGTAATAAAAACGACCCCCAATATTGTTAAAGTGCAAGTATTCAACAATATTGGGATGGCTAAGCTTTTGGTGGATCAGAATCTCATCTGGAATTCCATTCTGAAATGTGTTCATTGGCCGCCCCCGTCTACCTTCTGGAGTTTTTGTTTCGGGGAGGAGAAACTTGAGAGCGATGAACTTATTGCTATGTTGGATGGTACTACAGGCCAGTAGAACAGAGCCAAAGCTGCCACTGCTGATGTTGCCGTGAAGGACATAACCATGGAAGAGAAGTTTATGGATATTCTGATCAAGGTATTCATCTCCGGCACTAATCTTATCATGTCTGCTGACTTGTGCGCTGTAGAATGGCTCAGTCCAGACATCTCCAAGCTCACATGAAAATCGGAGCTCGTGTTCTGATGGCGGTCTCATGGCTTTCACCGCATTATCTCCCATCTCGGACTCCACTCCAGCAGCCAGTCGTGTCTTGGAGAGAACTTTCTTCTTCCGGATTCGCACATAGTGAGTGTGCCTACGAACACGTAGGCTTGAGTAAGAGGAACTGCAGCTTTGGACATCAGTAGTGCTAGGTTTGGGGGACTTCTTTCTCTTACTAGATAAAGAAAGTCCCGAATCTGTAAATATAGTAGACATTCATGCACAACTTTTGCTTTATGTTTCAGAAAAAGCTTGATTTAAAGTGAATAAAATCTTGGAGTAATTATGAATGGAGGCGCAAAGTCGCAAGATCAATGTAATTTTGACGTAATTTCTTTAGAACTATTTTAAGTCATCAAAACCACGGTTTCGAGTTAAACATATCGCGAATGAAATGTTTGTTTTTCGTGCAGATTATGGGGATATAATTTTTTCAAATTCATATCATATTTATGAAAGTGAGGTAAAATTTTCGTTTTCCTCTCAGATTATCAGGAAATCACGTACTTTATTGTTATATTTGTCTTTCCAGTTTATCTTTAATTATTGGCGCATATATTGGCAGATTAGAAAAATATACCATGTTGTTCAGTAAAAAATTACTATCAGAAAACGCAATTTATATCTCTGCCAATATATGCGCCGTCATAGATACTTATCTCATCATTTAAAATTAATAAAAAATGAACAATAAAGAACTGTAGCAGGAATTTATAAATGCTGTAGCATAAAAATATTTTGTTTTAATATTTTTTACAAAGTAACATGAATAGAGCTACAATTTTAATAAATATGTATAAATGCATATTCCTTTATTCATAATATCTATAATTGGAGCAATCAGAACAGAAATGAACGGATTTATTTGAAGTAATTTTGAGTGGATGGTATCGTAAGCCTAAAAAGAGCAACTTTTATGAATTAAAAAAAAAACAAAAAAACAAAAAACAAAAATGTGGTAATACTTCAATAAAACATTGGCCAATTCATAACAGCCGTCACGCCTCCATACATAATTACTCCAAAATATAATTAAGAACATCATTTCGTTAAGTTTGACCAAACAGAAAAGATAACACATGTAAATATGACATTGAATATATGTAATTATTGAAGAACTTTGAGAAGCACCAAACAGTCCACTCCTGCTTCGCCCAGGTTCAGTTGGAATGTGAAAAACGTGTCAGTGCTATGTGAAAAAAACACAACACATCACATTAGATACAAGTCGATTGATCTTTCTGCAATATTGTGAAATATTAACATTAGGTGATCTTCCTTCCCCCTGTCTCCCCACTCTATAAAATAAATGGGGAGGGAGGGGGAGATGGGGTTTGGGTCATACTTCTGTGTCATAAGCCACAACTAGATAGTAACAAATCAACGAGACTAGAAGAGAACAAATTAAATAAAAGATGTACATTTGATACAATTGCATAGTTTTATCCAGCGCAGCATTGTAAACAAATGACTAAATAAAGTTCTGAACCATGGGAGTTCCCACAAGCGGAGAGATTTTGAAATAAAGTAAAATAAAATAACTGTTAAATTTTTTTTTTAAAGACTTAAATTCTACAGCTATCATCATTTTTCCCAGTGTGTCTCACCATTAAAATCAAAAGCAATTTGGGAGAAAATGAAAAAAAAATTAAACACATAAAATGAAAAGACCGTCAGCCATAATACCAATCCCATGCGACTGTTCACCTGTTGTTTCAGCTGGTGTTGCTTGGGCCAGGTCTTCTTCACTGGATGTTTCCATGTCATCTTCGTCATTTTTGCGTTTCTTTGATCTCCTTCCAAATTTTGCACCACTCATTTCGTCATCACGTTTATTTGAACCTATCCGTAGTTTGCTGAGGGCTTTGACGATCCTGTGCCAGGCCTTGGCCATCATGCAGAGGCAAGATGCCTTCTCAGTTGACCTGTCTCCGCCCAACTCGTCATTCCTAAATCTTTTTCCCTCCCGTTTGTTTCTTGTTGCTAGACCCAGTGCGTATCCCAGAAGTCCTCACTCTGATCACAAACGCAGTCACGTGGTTGCGCCAGGAACAATGATTCTTTGTCACGTGATAATTCTATTGTGCGCGTCTACGCCTGCACGTGCTTTGGCTACTTACTGTTCACGGACTTGTACTTTATATTTACCGCTTCTATAAGGTCATGAAAAAATCTTATATCACGCTTTGAATATCCGAATATAGCATATATCTAAAACAAATATATCAGAATGAATGTATGTTTTCTTTGAATTATCTGGTTCACGATATCTCAAGTTATTATACAATACGATACAATTATGTGAAATCCCAAGAATCACAATAACTCAAGAACGAATGATGGCAGCTTTATGAGATTTGACACACACAAGCATCTGGTGAAGACCTCAGAATTTTTCCTATGAAACATGACCTTCACCTACTTTTCAAGGTCACAGGGACAATTATGTGAAATCATCTTGTCATCGCGATAACTCGAGAACAAATGATGGCAGCTTCATGAAACTTGGCACACAAAAGCATCTGGTGAAAACCTCGGATGTGTTTGATGGACAGCGACCTTGACCTATTTTTCAAGGTCACGGACAATTATGTGAAATCCCAAGAATCGCAATAACTCAAGAACGAATGATGACAGCTTTATGAGATTTGACACACACAAGCATCTGGTGAAGACCTCAGAATTTTTTCTATGAAACATGACCTTCACCTAGGGACAATTCACCTAGGGACAATTATGTGAAATCATCCTTGTCATCGTGATTTCTCAAGAACAAATGATGGCAGCTTCATGAAACTTTACACGCATAAGCATCTGGTGAAAACCTCAGACTAGTTCGATGGATGGTGACCTTGACCTAATTTTCAAGGTCACAGGGACAGTTATGTGAAATCCCAAGAATCACAATAACTCAAGAACGAATGATGGCAGCTTTATGAGATTTGACACACACAAGCATCTGGTGAAGACCTCAGACTTCTCTTGATGGAACATGACCTTCACCTACTTTTCAAGGTCACAGGGACAATTATGTGAAATCATCCTTGTCATCGTGATAACTCAAGAACAAATGATGGCAGCTTCATGAATCTTTACACGCATAAGCATCTGTTGAAAACCTCGGACTAGTTCGGTGGACGGCGACCTTGACCTATTTTTCAAGGTCACAGGTACAATTATGTGAAATCCCTATCATTGCTATAACTCAAGAACGAATGATGGCAGCTTTATGAGACTTGACACACATAAGCATCTGGTGAAAACCTCAGACTTCTCTTGATGGAACATGACCTTCACCTATTTTCAAGGTCACAGGGACAATCATGTCAAATCCACGTCATTGCAATAACTTAAGAGCAAATAATGGCAGCTTCATGAAAATTGACACACATAAGCATCTGGGAAGACTCCAGATGAGTTTGATGGACGGTGACCTTAACCTGCTTTTCAAGGTCACCGGCCCATCTCAATAATTCTAGAGTAAATGATGACAGTTTCATGATACTTGACACACCTAAGCTATCAAAGGAAGTAGATTTTATGGGGGTTTTTTACCCCTGCATCAATTTGCCTTGGTGCAGTGACGTTTTGTTCACAAATATTGTGTGGAGCGAATGTTGTGCAATGAGTAACCAGGGCTGAGGGTTGATGCATCTCTGATGCCTATGTTATCAAGTTTTTATGCATTTTATCCTTGTATATACTGTACATAGTTAGTTTATCCTAACCTAGTAGCTCTATTAACAAGAGGGCCCTTTGGAAGATAAGTATTAAGTTGCTTAAAAGTGTAACCCTCATGAAATAAAGATTATTATTATTATTATTATTATTATTATTATTATTATTATTATTATTATTATTATTATTATTATTATTATTATTATTATTATTATTATTATTATTATTATTATTATCTTGCACGGAAGAAACAATTATGTTGAAATATATTTTTCTCCACGGAGCCAGTTCTTAATTAAGACACCGTTTTATCGAACAAAGTCTTACTGAGAATAAATCCAATATGGTTATTTGACCTGAGATGAGAGCGTTCAATAGATATTGACCGCCCTAATATCAGGTCAAATAAACATAGACCTAAACATAGAGCTTTAATATAATTGTTTAAATATATATATATATCTTTAAACAATTATATTAAAGCTACGTAATTTGAGAAGGAAGAAACAATGAGTTTCTCTTGAGGATGTTTTTACGGGTGTTTTTACGGGTGTTTTTAGCACTTTTTAGCACTTTCAAGTTTCGGGGAAGTTCAAGCAGGGCAGGTTTAAGACTCACAACTCGTATAAATTATATAAAAAGTATCTCTTCCGGTACCGGCGGTTGGTGTTTACTTCTGTAAATTTGCAAGCTAAGGATAAGTGACTTTGTGGTGGTTTGTGATAGTCATCAAAAGTAATCTAATACCGAAAATCTCCATGTGTACATTGTACAGTGGGTAAAATTAACTCAGACATGGAGTCAAGCATCCGAGTAGCAGGTGTCGTGAATAAATAATGTCCAAGCAAACATTGTATTATCGAGTCTGAAGAATGCTCAATACCTCTATTTTCTTAGATTTTTGAGATCCCACTGCCAGAGTTCTGTCTCACGCACTTGCATGAGCATGTCATAGAATAAATCCAATCTATCTTGAACAAAATAACGCCCAATCTTGAGCTCATTCCCAAATATTCTACAGATATTCATTTAAGTGTAATGCCCTTGAGAGATTTTGATACCAACAGCTGAAAGTAGGTCGAGAAATGGCTCAAAATCTCCCGAGGGCCTAACACGTAATGTTAGTTATGTTACATAATAATCTAAATAACATTAATTTAGGCAATATTATGAGTACTAAAATTTATTGTCCCTTGCTGTGTGCACTAATTTAGAAAGACTTTACCGATCTGTTATATAAGCTTTAGTTACATTACATGGTGATAACATTTATGAATGACATCATCCTGTATTAGTATCTGAGCAACAAAAATATTATGTTTGTGTCATACTGATACAAACTATCCCAAGCTTCTCAATGACTTTTAGAATAAAGTATCACTGATCTTAAAAAGCTACATTAAATATTAAATTACCAGGGGAAAAGGGCATAGAAGGAGATTGCACATGTATCTGCATCATATCAGTGTAGTCTTTAACAATATCTGTATCCAAGTTGTGTCAGCCATAATAATGTACATTTTGTGCTTTTTCACACTGTTCATATGAGTAGGTCTATATTTTGTAAGAGCATTATGAAACATCGATATATCCGACAAATACACCTGCATATCATAACCAGGTTACAAAATATACTGGTGCTGTACATTTTGTCTAATAATCACCACAATTTAAGTGGTTGGAGTCGTTGATGCATTATTATAATAATATAAGCATGGCGCATGGAGCTATTTCCCCACTTTTGTTCATAGACGAGGACAACACTTGTTGCACTGACCTTTTTGTTAATTATTTTTCTATGGATTGTATAAGGTACGTTGCAGACGCTGACACATTATAGAATGACATCATGGCGTAATGACCTTTTTGCATCACATTATGTCTATTTTACTACCTCCATTTCCCAGTCTTAGGTTCTCAGTGTGTTTAATGCGGTTAAAGTATCTGCTCATAGGCCGATTGCCAGTCTCCATGTTGTTTTTTTTCCCCATTGAAAAGTACACACCGGAACTGTACAACTTTACCGGAACCAGATCTGTACAACTCCACTATATTTAATCATTGGTCGGAGAGACTGGCAGGGGGCCTATGAGGAATTAGAATGGCATTTTTATATTTTATATTTTTATCAAAACTACACATTTATTCCTATTCTGTTTTATATTGTGTCATACTGTTTCATATTCTATAGGGTTGATGTATTTGACGTTTTATGGTGGACAGTATCAACCTTGTGCTTCTTCCTCTTCTTACTGTTTACACTTTGCTGTTTTTGTTTCTTTCCTTTCTTGTGGCAGCAATTTGCCCAGCAGGAGAGGGCTCTGATAGTACATATGATGATGACTAGTAGAGGGACGCCGATGAGAATGCCGGGTACGATAAACTTGGCTGGATCTGGGTGGGGATTCCCCGAGCCCGGAGGCAAGCTCACAGCCTCGTCTTCATTCGATGCCGCCATGCCTTATATGAAATAAAGAATTACCATAAGCTAATTAGAAATGTTTGTTTCCATTATGAGAAATGTGTATGTGACTGTGAGGGTGGGTTAATCAGTTCTTTTAACTGAATAACCCACTCATTATTTCCATTATGGAAAGCTCATGGTAGTAGGTATTTACAATGGTTATCTTAACGTAAATTAATAAAAATCTATGCACGTATTTCATATCCAAATGAAAAGGGTACACAATGAAAAGAGGCATGGTCTCAAACTCAGAATACAGATAAAGCGTTGTCCAAGACTGGGGGGTTGAAAATAGATGTTCAATGGCATAGTGTGCTCCTAAACTAAGGATGAAGAATAGATGTTCAATGGCATAGTGTGCTCCTAAACTAAGGATGAAGAATAGATGTGCAATGGCATAGTGTGCTCCTAAACTAAGGATGAAGAATAGATGTGCAATGACATGGTGTGATCCAAGACTAAGGATGAAGAATAGATGTGCAATG
The DNA here is from genome assembly GCA_949316495.1 of Amphiduros pacificus. Classification (NCBI taxonomy): domain Eukaryota; kingdom Metazoa; phylum Annelida; class Polychaeta; order Phyllodocida; family Hesionidae; genus Amphiduros; species Amphiduros pacificus. Next base: position 16,086,480 of record OX439003.1, on the reverse strand, counting down.
ACATGGTGTGATCCAAGACTAAGGATGAAGAATAGATGCATAATTGCAAGGTGTGGCCATATAGTCTGTAATGACAGTTCTAGACAGGGGATGGATAACAGGCGTAAAATGGTGCGGTCCTAGAACATGAAGAGCATGCGTTTTAGGTGACTGGGGATGGAGAAGGCGTGTATAAGGTGACTGTGGATAGAGAGGGTGTGTATAAGATGGTTGGGGATGGAGAGGGCGTGTATTAGGTGACTGTGGATAGAGAGGGCGTGTATAAGATGGTTGGGGATGGAGAGGGCGTGTATAAGGTGACTGTGGATAGAGAGGGCGTGTATAAGGTGACTGAGGATAGAGAGGGCGTGTATAAGGTGACTGTGGATAGAGAGGGCGTGTATCAGGTGACTGTGGATAGAGAGGGCGTGTATAAGGTGACTGGGGATGGAGAGGGCGTGTATCAGGTGACTGTGGATAGAGAGGGCGTGTATAAGGTGACTGGGGATGGAGAGGGCGTGTATAAGGTGACTGGGGATAGAGAGGGAGTGTATAAGCTGACTGGGGATGGAGAGGGTGTATACAAGGTGACTGGGCATAGAGAGGGCGTGTATAAGGTGACTGTGGATAGAGAGGGCGTGTATAAGGTGACTGTGGATAGAGAGGGCGTGTATAAGGTGACTGTGGATAGAGAGGGTGTGTTGTGTTGCCGTGCCTGATTTCAACAAAGCTTCAAAAGCAAAATCAGTTAATCATGATTTAAAGTGTATGCTTATCGTTTTATGTCCAATGTGCCGATTAAAATAGCATGTTTTAAAAAAAGGACTAATATTCATACATACCTTATATTTAGTCAGGTTTTCCGGTGAATATCTATGTTTTACCAAATAGCTGCAATCTTTGCAGTGGTTCCTGAGCAAAATGAGCCATTGATTCTGGTATTGGATAATAATATTGTGCACATAAACTGTGCAACTGTGTAGCTTGACAAAGTAAACGCCACATCGGCCAAAATGTCACAGTTTTTACTTATTTTTCACAGGGAAATTTTATGTTATATAGGTGCTCCTTTTATATATTTTAATAATAAAATATGAAAAAATACAAATCATGATATGCTTTTCCTTTTACTAAAATATCTAACATGAAGACAAAAGTCTCAGGTAAGGGTACCAGTGGTAGAGATTAGAAATGTGAGCTGGCATCCTGCTGTTAACATTTGCCTGCTGAGATTAGTACTCAGATTAGTGGGGTGTGTGGTCACTTTCACATGTCTAGAATAGTGGGCACTGCACACATATCTGAGCATTATTGCTACACACATTCTTCACATCAAATTGTGGTTTTATTTGACAATTAAAACAATGCTTACAATATTTGATATTCGTTTTTGATATAATTCTATGTTGTTAATAGTGTTTAAACAACTGGAAACTAGAGAACTATTTTGGAGGCATTGACACCATTTCCAAGAGATGATCTTTGCACATTGGCTGATCTCACTGGAAAACAGAGAAATGCACATGCAGGTGACATGTGACCTGTTGATTTCCATCATGACTGGCATGGTCAAATATTGACAACTCCACATTTTGAAGATCTTGAATATTGTTTTGGAATATATGATATACCAAATGATATATGATGTAATGTACATAAGAATGAGCATTGTTTGCAGGCGTATTATTAACATGATTAAGGGCTGATGAATTGTTATATCACATTGGATAGGTTCAGCCCATGTTTATATTGAAATGTGGATCCAGGCAAAATGTTACGTGAGCAACTATTGCATTGCACACAAGCGTGAAGTCCATTTGATATTTGATATTTTTTTTTCAAAGTATGCCTCCAAGTATATATCCATACACACTTATAGGATATGGGTCAAAATAGGATATAAAAGGATATATACCCTGTCAAAAGCGGATATATCCTTTTTGTTCGTAATAAATCCATTTTTTATACATTTATAACTTAGAAATACTTTTTAAATGATCTCAAAGACTTTTGATTGACTAATAGGGCCTTAGACATACTTGGTAGACATGTCTAGATTATGTCTAGTCCACTCAATATGAGAGCATAAATCTGAGTTCAATGGAGTAGCCCTTTTCCCCTGACAAAGTCTGTATATTCGACATACTGACTGGTAAGAGGTGGGGGGAGGGAGAAGAGTACTAAAAAGACTTTTGATTGACTAATGGGGCCTTATACATACTTGGTAGAAATGTCTAGATTATATCTAGCCCCCTCAATATGAGAGCATAAATCTGAGTTCAATGGAGTAGCCCTTTTCCCGCGACAAAGTCAATATATTCGAATATACTGACTTTGTTGTGGGAAAAGGGCTACTCCATTGAACTCAGATTTATGTATCTCTTTGGCCCCATTAGTCAATCAAAAGTCTTTTTAGTAAAATGGATTTATTACGAATAAAAAGGATATATCCGCTTTTGACAGGGTATATCCTTATATCCTGTTTTGACCCATATCCTATAAGTGTGTATGGATATATACTTGGAGGCATACTTTGAAAAAAACGTCAAATATCAACTATCAAATGAACTTCACGCTCGTGCATTGCACTGGATATATTCATACGTGCTCAAGGTTAGCCTCATGATCAACTTACTCAAATTTTAAAATCCATAAAATCTTGAAATTGGCTTCATCTGATAGTTTCTTTGTAAATGTGTCTGAGCTCAAATAAAATTAAAATATGAAGATTAAAGATTTGTATTTTGTATAAACTTTCTTTGTTGAAAAAAAACAACAAAAACATTCAATTCTATATGTTCTGGCATGCATATCACTCAAATATTACCCCAAAATAAAGATTTAATATTTGTTCTCTGTTTCATTCAAAACCCCAAACTGAAGATTTCACCTTCCGGGTGAAAAAAGTACATTTTCCAACTGGGATTCAAATCTCAGACCTTAGCATAGAAGACATACATCTTAACCACTGAGCTACGTATTAACCTGATGGCAGCACTTTATTAACTTTGGGATCACAGCATTGTATAAAAATTGAAATTGGCTCTATGTTATAGTTTCTTTGCTAATGTGTCATTGGTCAAAATAAACCCAAATATGTTGATTCCATCTTTGTTTTCTGTTAGTCCTTTTATTTTATTTTATTGTATTTTTTCCATTTGCAAAACATAAGATTTTATATATTGATTTTTCATATTGCTCAAATAAGATCCCAACGTGAAGATTTGTTTCTTCAGATAATTAAAAAAAAATATTTCTGTCTTTCCAAAAATATTCAATTCTATATTTTCTGATGTGCATATTGCTAAAATAAAACTTCAAAATGAAGATTTTGTTTCATCTTTAGCATGAAAAAAATACTTGTCCCAACCAGGAATTGAACCCCAGACCTTATGTTTGGGAGATAGATGCCTTACCATCTGAGCCATATATGATTTGATCTTCTCACTGGTAAATCACATAAATAGTCAAGATCTTCATCACTATATCAAGTAATTTTATGAAGGAAGATATTCAGTAATTTCACACAGCAGCCGAAGTTAAATTTATAGACAAAAATGTCTAAAAATATGTTTGTCTTCGATGATGTCAAAATTAATGCAAATAGATTAAAAGAAGGTGATATCTGCAACTCATATCTCATTTAAATCTAAGATACAATTTTCTAGTTGAAACTCTGTAGGTAGGTATATAAGGTAAGCATTTACATTGATTATGAACTGTGTCTTATATTGTGTATTTTTCTGTAAATTTGATCTTCTCACTGGTAAATCACATAAATAGTCAAGATCTTCATCACTATATCAAGTAATTTTATGAAGGAAGATATTCAGTAATTTCACACAGCAGCCGAAGTTAAATTTATAGACAAAAATGTCTAAAAATATGTTTGTCTTCGATGATGTCAAAATTAATGCAAATAGATTAAAAGAAGGTGATATCTGCAACTCATATCTCATTTAAATCTAAGATACAATTTTCTAGTTGAAACTCTGTAGGTAGGTATATAAGGTAAGCATTTACATTGATTATGAACTGTGTCTTATATTGTGTATTTTTCTGTAGAAGCCAGATGGAAAACAGTCTGGTTGGATGTTGGTTTTATAGGGAGCTAACATGTTGATATACACTCAATGAGTTCACTCTTAATAGAAATCAAGATGGCAGAATACTGTGCTTGATTTCTCTTCTGATCAGACCAACAATCCTTTCAGACCATCAAACCTTTTAACCTAAATTAACACTGTCGGCAGTGAGAGTCAAACCCACCACTCCCATTCTCCACTTATATCACCAAGAAGGGCACAGATCCAGTGCATTAACTGAGCTAATGCAGCCAGTTTGCTAATCAAATTAAGCTAAATGATGACAAGACAGAAATGCTTCTGTGTGCCAGTAAATTTTGTAGCACCAATCTCACGCATTACATTAGCTCAGTGGAGAGGTGAATGATGAGTTCAATGATTCAGTAACTGACACTAATATAACTCAAATATGAATATGAAATCACAAATATGCAAGATGTGTTAAAGTGAATAGGAACCTGACAGCTATAAGATACTGTCTTGGTGATATAGATGCATGCTTTGCGACACGATTGGGTCACAATTTGGTTAAATATCCTTGCTAAACACGTCTTAAACTATGCCTAGAAATAAATATCAGCAACACAATTTGGGTACAACAGCCCAAAAGATCAAAGGATGGTCCCCCATATGCTAATTTTATTCAGAACTTAATGCCAAAATTTGCATGGTGCCCAGGTGTTATGGTGCAACAAACCAATATGATCTTGAAATTATTTTGAGTCAAAAAGATCACAGAAAAGTAAGCTTTGCATTCAAATGAGATAATAACATGAAGAATTTTCCTGTGAAGTTTCGAGGTAATCAAATTAATTAGCAAAATTGCTTATGCAAACAAACCAATTTGATGTTTACCTTATTTGAGAAGTCAACAAGTTCTTGGAAAGATCAGTATTAAACTAATCCATGATACTAATGTTGAGAATATTGCTGTCAAATTTCTAAGCATCTATGTTTTATCACCCTAAGAAAGTAGGGGACAGGGGTATGGATGGACAGATGCATGGATTGGACCTATTTTCAGTAATGTCCCCATTTAACTAAAAAATACACAAGCTATTTATAATCAATTTAATTTATTTGTTGAAATTAAATACAATAGTCATGTAAAAAAAAGCTAACAAACTCCAAGACTGCTTTAACACAGACAGATTATTTATGAGTCATATTTGAATTTGCTATTGCTAAATGACTGATCTGTTTTATTCTTTAAAATTATCTCAAATAAATGGATTTTTTTTTAGATCTATCTGAAAAAAGGCATTGAATATTATTCTTCACATACAGACACACATTCTTGTTTTTATTCTTTGAAAAATTACAATAAATATATAATTCAGACAAGTTTTTATGCAGAAATATGCTGGGAACACATATAACTGATTTGTAGGTGGTGCTTCTGTATTTATAATGTACACCTTTGCACACTCCTAGGATCATTTTGATAATCCAAGGAGTTCTTTTTTATATTTTCTTAACAACCACATTATGTGGATATTTTTCAATTATTCTCTCATTGCAAATGAAAGAATGTCAAGGCTTAAATGGGATTCCAAACAAATATGAGACCCTCATAGCGATCAGAAGAATGGAAGAAATCTCACAACAGTCTCAGTGCTTGTTACCTATCTTTGGCATTCAGTTTTTATGAACTATTTATTCTTGCATTACAAATAAAGGGAAGAAGAACATCTGTAGCTGTCCTTAATGATCCTGTTCAGTTAAATTGATCAGCAAACCAAATGTGTATCGCACATTGTGTGCTTTTCATAAAATGTACTTCAAAATACTAAGATCAGGAAAATATGTCTTGTTCCACTCATTTTTTGTTAATTCATAAGAAGGAAGCTTGTTTTCTTTAATTCAAAATCATATGCATTATTTCTTTTTTTAAATAACCAATCATTCTTTTCATTTGGTCTTACCATTGAGGAAATGTTAACATTCAAGGGGATAAGTCTTCCAAAAAAATATTTTGCCTTTGGTATGTTACATTTTTTGCACTATTTTTATGTAATATTAACTACTGCTCTCTCAAAAGTGAGGAAGGACAATTATGAGAAACAAGATACTGTTTTCTCCTGACCAAAGGTGCCCTCGCCTGCTTGTGTGCTGAGACCAGAATAGTAGAAGCATGTAAATATGTATTTCTACACCAGTACAAAAAGTTGATCTACAGATCTGGTTCTTTTATCTGCCTGCAGCTTTACCATGCAATCAATTTTCTGCTTTTCTAAGAAGCCCATAAAGCCACTCTTTAATCCCATTACAAGAAATAATTTCGACACTAACATTTAATGAGTTTAAGAGTCATATTCAGTTCCATTTTGCTGAATCTAAACACACCTGTACCAAGGGTGTACATATTTAGCTCATGAATCTACACCAGGTGACAGCACAATGGTAAGGAAAGTTGTCAACTCGTGCAAAATGATCAACCTATATGACCTTGAAGCACTGTTTAAAACATCAAAGGATTATATTATTTCAGCCATGTAATTTTCAATCCTACTTGTAATCAATAACTTTTTTTATTTGGTTGAATAAGAACAAGAAATCTGACATCACAAATGACAGCATTTATAATTCAGTTACCGTATTTACTCGTGTATAAGACGACTCGTGTATAAGACGACCCCCCAAAATTGAGGTTATTTTTCTTGAAAAAAAACAATTTCCGAATATAAGACGAGTTGGTTTTTCAAGAGATATCGGCTCTGCTACCATTCAAGCTTAAGCTGAAGCTTGGCGGTCATTTTAAAAGTGAAACGTAAATATGCTTAAAATATAAGATATTAGCCGTCTTATACACGAGTAATTACGGTAAAACGTAAATACGATGTTCATATTTTCGAAATAACAAATATCAAATGTAGCTGATCGATTTTAATTGCGTTTTAAATGATAAATAAAGGTATTTACCCAATATTATCACAAATTGTTCGAAAACAGAACAAAACCATCAATCCATTTAAAACGCAATTAAAATCGAGCCACGTGTGAAAGCATTTCTGTCCAAGCGGGAAGACACGACTCAAAGCAGTGGAAACAATGATGAAATGCAAAACTGTGAACGCTGATAATTGGAATCAGTGAGAACAAAGTCAAAACAAAGCGTTTCGAAATAATATTGGGTAAATACCTTTAAATGATAAATAATTTTAACAGACATAGAAGTAAAAGTAAAACGTAAATACGATGTCCGTGAAGTAGCGGATCGATTGACCACGTGACTCACAAGTCATGTGATCATTGACTTTGCAGATTTGCAGGAGAATTGCGTTTTAAATGATAAATAAAAGCATATACCCAATATAAACACAAAATACGCTTTGCAGGTCGAGAACAGAACAAAACCATCCATCAATTTAACATGCATTACGCAATACTAGCGTGAAAGCAAATATCGGACAGGCGGACGACTGTCTACACGTGGTTGAATATTTCTTCCCTGTGTCTTCCCTGTTGACAGAAATGCTTTCACACGTGGATCGATTTTAATTGCGTTTTAAATGATAAATAAAGGTATATACATAATATTATCACAAATTACGTTTTGCAGGTCGAGAACAGAACAAAACCATCCATTATTGCGCAATATATTAACAATCGTTTTAGCGCTAAAAACAAGAGCCTCTTCCCGTCACTTCCGCCTTTCAAAATTGCGACCACGTGTTGCGTTGAGTCGTGTCTTCCCGTCTTGACAAATGCCTTCACACGTGGATCGATTTTAATTGCGTTTTAAATGATAAATAAAAGTATATACTCAACATTAACACAAAATATGCCTTGCAGGTCGAGAACAGAACAAAACCATTCATCCATTTAAACGCATTACGCAATACGAGGTCGTCATTTTAAAAAGCGGGAGTGACGGGGACAAGCTCTTATTTTTGAAGCGAAAACAAATGGAGTGTATCAACTCGCATTGAAAAATTTATTATATTGCACAACGATGGATCCCTGGCTTCTCTTCGTGTTGCCGCACATCAAATTTACCGTGTTCCGCACATCGATGTACGTGACGTCCTTGATCAAAACTGTGAACGCTGATAATTGGAATCAGTGAGAACAAAGTCAAAACAAAGCGTTTCGAAATAATATTGGGTAAATACCTTTATTTGTCATTTAAAACGTAATTAAAATCGATCTGTGTGTGAAAGCATTTCTGTCAAAAAGGGAAGACACGACTCAAAGCAGTGGAAACAAAGACGAATTGCAAAACTGTGAACGCTGATAATTGGAATCAGTGAGAACAAAGTCAAAACAAAGCGTTTCGAAATAATAGACCAATAATATTGGGTAAATACCTTTCTTTATCATTTAAAACGCAATTAAAATCAATCTGCTGTGTCTGATATTCGTTATTTCGAAAATATGAACATCGTATTTACGTTTTACCGTAATTACTCGAGTATAAGACTGTTAAACGGACCCGCTATGTCCGATATTCGTTATTTCGAAAATAAGAATGTTTGTAATGAAAACTCATAGTGTCGTAATTTTTTGGCGTAAATCCTCGTCCATGGGTTGCTCTCGTGTATAAGACGACCCCCCAAACATTAACTAACAGTTTTTGGAAAAAAACCTCGTCTTATACACGAGTAAATACGGTATACACTAAAAGGCAGTGCCAATTTGAAAATTTGTTTCATTTATCATTCAAATTTACAATGTTATTGTCCGGTTCCTGTCTCTGAGGAGTGACTCTCTGCATCTTCCTTGTCTCTCTGCTCATCTTCTCTTGGACTGTCCTTTTTCATTCTTTCGGCTGCTCGTCTCCCAGGGACATAGATCTGACGTTCTGGTCGATCCTGTATCAAATAGAGAAATTTTTGTATAACCTCACCAGATTGTCAATATATGTCATAATTGTATATTCTGCTTCACCTGCACAGCTGGTAAAACAATGGATCTGTGCCCCTTGATCATGAAATTGTGAGTTTGAATCTCACTGCTGCCAAAGGTTTCTCTCAGATGGGTTAAAGGTTACAGGTTGTTGAAAGTCAACCTGATATGGTCTATGTTACTGAAATGGACTTCAAAATTACCACTTTTCTATCACATTTATGAAATCATAGAAACTTTACTACACAATCAAGCAAATTCATGTTTCCACAGAATTCCATCTCTTTGCTCTCTGCCAGCAGTATTTAATAGAAAAAATTGGTTAAACTATAATCCTTACCTTATTTCTTATTCTCCTTGGCCTATCGTCACCACCTCGTGAAGCCCCAGAATTCTCTGCTGCCTGTGAAGCACCTTTATCTGAACACAAGTCCTTATCATCAGCCTTATCTTGATCTTCAGGAGGTTTGTTTTTACTTTCCTTAGATGTCATATCAACAGTTTTTTCATTATCTAGTTTTTTCTCTGCTTTAAGAACAGAATCTTTTTTTTCTGGTTTTGAGTCTTTTTTCTCTGGTTTCTCCTTTTGTAAACTGTTTTCCCCTCCTGATGAATCTTGTTTATTAAATTTTCCAGCACTTAACTTTTCAGATTTTTCACTCTCATTTCGACTTTCATCCTTAGCACGATCTTTATCTTTGCCAAATCTATTTTTGTTTTTGTCTCTGTCTCTTCCTTTATCTTTGCCTTTATTGCGATCTCCATCTCGGTCCCTGTTACGGTCACCTTTTCCATCACCCTGTAACAAGAAAATCGGATGGATAACAAAATCATTAATGTATGAATTTTTAACAATAATCCATGGACTACAGATGCAAAGCACAGTACCCTATGAAAATCACGGAAGCAAAAGAAAGTTGTGTATTTCTGAACTGGCACATTTTTATATGAAGACATTAAACTACATCTAACTAAATTAATTTCTTCATACCATACCTTCTCTTTGTAATCTTTTCCTTTGTCTCGACCCTTCTCGTCTTTATCTTTGCGGACATAGTTGGGCACCCTGTAATGTTTAAAATTTACACCATATTTTAACATACAATATTTCCAAATAAACTTTTCTTTTTTAACCCAATCTTGGATGACAGTGACCCTTCCTTATCCCAAACTTAGTCTGATACAGCGCTATATAAATTTTTATTATTATTATTATTATTATTATTATTATTATTATTATTATTATTATTATTATTATTATTATTATTATTATTATTATTATTATTATTATTATTATATAAAATATTGAAATAACAAAATCCATGATTAATTTTTGCATTAAAAACCTTTCTTCCTCCTCTTCATCCATGTCTTTTCTCTCTTTATCCTTTCTTCTGTCTCTATCCTTGTCTCGGTCTCTATCCCTGTCCCGGTCTCGATCTCTGAAACTAAAGAGGTGGAACAATATTTTGGAAATAAATTCAGAAGAAAATGACCATGACAAACTGCTTATAATATAAATTATTTTCTGAATTTGCTCTTATTTCCTCATTTTCATGCTTTAATTCAAATTTGTAATGACAGTAACTTTCTTTTAAGTACAATTATGCATATCATATTAAGGTATGTTTACAACCTCAAGTAATTTACTACTCTGCCTCAACTGTTCAAATTTTCGGCCATCACCGGTCGCAGAGCGTGAATATTCAAATATGTATTTCAGAGGAGCATCATCAGACACATCAAACTAAATAAGGCATAATAATTGCACTTGGCCAGAAAGAACTTATCATGATATCAATGCTGAATGAAGAATGCTTTTGCCATTTAATTTACCTTGGTTTGTCCTTATCTTTGTCCCTGGCAGATTTGGGTCTTGCGTCCTTGCCAGACTTATCTCTGTCACGGTCTCTGTCTCGGTTACGATCTTTCTCTTTGTATTTGTCTCTGTCTCGATCCTTGCCACCTTTACTATTGTACTTGCTGTCTCTATCCCTCAGGCTGCCTTTCTTGTCTTCTTTTCCATTATCTTTATCTTTTGAGTCTTTTTCCCTCTCTGGATTTCTCAGCAACTAAATGATTAATTCAATACATAAGAGATTCATTCCAGATACCAACCAATATATTGTGATTTTTAAGTTTTTATAAAAAAAAAAACAAAAAAAAAACATCATTACACAAAAAGATGATTGAAAGATGACTTGCAAATGATGTATTATTGGCCAAATTACCCATTAACTTAATTAAATACAGGAAAATCAAAGCTTGCATGAGTTGAACCACTTAGAATTTTATTCAAAAGATTGATTCTTCCATAATACATATCACAATCCTATCCTCATTCTTACCTTATATTGGACATCATCCTTCTTATCCTTGCCATTATCCTTTTCTCTGTGTTTATCTCTATCTTTATCTTTTCTTTTTCTTCTTTCATCCTCTCTCTGTTTTCTTCTCTCAATCTCCCTACGTTTCCTTTCCTCCCGTGCACGCTGGAATATGGTCAGTATGTCAAAAAGAATTGAAATAAATTTTGTTTTTAGTAATATGCTACAAAATTAATATTTTTAAAGATGTATTGGTGACAATGACTTACCAAAATAGCTGCTTTTTTGTCCTCTTTCTTCTTTTTTATATAATCCAGCAATGGAGTGCTGATTTTCTGTGATGCTGTAATCCACAAAAGAAGAGATTAGACTTTTGACACAAACACTAAAAAATACCAGGGTGATATACATCTTTCAAAAAGTTAAAAAAAAAACTCCGAGAACTTCCTGCATTAGGTTAGTGATACTTACCGGTATTTCATTAGCATACTTTGAGTCTCATCAATTAATTTATTTTCATTGAAATAAGCTTTATAATCTATATCTTTTCATTTGATTTAAATATGTCAGGCAATGTTAATAATAATTTCTACCATGAAAAAAACAATATTTCTATTTGAAGGGATAGGTAGAAAATATCTCTATAATAAAGCCAAAAGTATTCATTATGCTGTGCACCTTTGTGTTCCCTTTCCTTTGCCTCTATCTCTTCCAGGTACATCTCTGGGGCAGGTAAGCTCTCCACTTCAGGATTGTTCAATGACTGCAGAAATTTCAGGTAGTCAGCATCTGATTCAATATAGTTATAAATAACATTAGTTGGGTATATTTTTCATGATATCATCAGCCAAATATGCACAATTTCAACAATATCAAAATATTGATAAGATCAGGCCCAACAATCGGAATGAATATATGTATTTAGTACATTCATCATTTCTGCAAAAACCCAACAACAATTCATCACTCTTGAAAAACATCATACAAGGTCAATGACCTCAGGTCATGATAAATATGGACAAGATGATAAACTTATAGTCATTCTGGTCAACATGAGTTATTTGCAGTATGAGGCAGAAATGCCAGATTGGCAAGTTGATGATAGTGTACTTAACTATGATAACTATGATAAATATATTTGGGAAACTGCATGTCAAGATCTGCAATGTTTTGTGGAAGTCCAGAGTTTTTGGCAAATTTGTCCAACCTTGTTTTAATGGACACACAATCTATGCAGTTATCTGCTTGTATTTTGTGAGTCTTTATTTGAACATCTTACTGAAATATTAATTCTTCTGTGAAGTTAAAAGAGCAAAATATACCTTCTTCTAAAGTCCCTTTTTTGGGATCTTTTTTTGGGACTTTCTTTTTGGGAATCTTCTGGAATGGTGCAAACTCCACAACAGCTTGGAATTCATTTCCTAGAACAAAGAGAAAAAAATTGTGGTACAGCACAGCTCATACTGCCTGATTGTTATTATATCTTATATCATAGTTGTAAGCTATGACCACCTTATCTTACAGAATGCATTTGAATCCTCTGTATATTAATGTGCTAATTTTATTAATTTTCTTTTACCTTTATTATCCACAAAAACATAGCCATCAAACTTTTCTTGGAAAATAATGATGTCCTCCGGCTTGACAAAGTTGATATATGCCCTGGCCATACCTTGTGGGCCCAAGCTGAAATAGAAATAAAAAGCCTGTCAATATCATAACAAGTAACAAGTCAAATAAAATATTTCTGAACCTGTTCAAGGAAGCCATATGAGGAATCAAAAAAAGGGGAATATAAAACATTAACATGTTTCACATTTTGAAGTGTGTTCATAAAAATTAGTGGGCGACTAAAAAGCCAGATGAAATATGTATATAATTAGTTTTATAAGAAGAAGTTGCCTGTTACCCTCCCCTTTATAAATTATATGATCTTTCTCATGCTCTGATGGTCCTAAATCTACCATCAGGGAAGGGATTTTGGGGTACTGAAAATCAGGATTCAAAATTTCAGCTTGCCATATTGCTCTTAGCAAGCAACTTTTGGTCTGGGCGATGCTTTTGCGATGCTTTTCTATATATTTTCAAATGACTGTTTAAACGAGCCCAGGGCAGACATCATTTCAAACCATATTCCAGACACTGCTGAGAACTAATCTGTGATTATTTTGGCCTTCTTTGTGATTGCTTACCTCATATCAGCCTTGCAGAATTGGAAATAATCATGTTCTGGGACAGGATCGATCTGCTCCAGCAGGGTCTCAGCAGTCAACGATGGAGGCAATCGCCTGATCACCACCTAAAACACAAATAGTCACATGTATAAAAACTTCAAAGACGATCTCCACAATCAGAAGCAGCATAGGCAGGAGCACTATACACAGTACTGGGTCAAATAGTACAAAATTCAGAGTTCATCATTCTGAGATTTTCTCAAACATATAAATCCCCCATTTCAAACTCCATTTATGCTATCCTTGTTACTAACCCTTTTCAACTCATTCAGTTGTGTGCCTATAATGTATTGTAAGTGTTTTTTATTTTCCACCGGATTTGCATCAAGCCGATAAAAAAACCCAAAAAACAAACAGAAACCCCACATAAAAAAAAAAAAATAAATCAATAAATAAATAAACACCTATGGAGCTGACTGATGGGTTGTTGATATGTTTTTGATCAGTCTGCTCCAGAAACAAACCTAGTGGATGCTCTGAGATTAAGTACAACAAGCAACCAGGTTATGATTTTCCATACAAGATCCCAAAGTAGGCAAGATGTTGTATTTTCTGAGGTCTAATTCTATCTATTTTCCATTAGACTCAGTTCTTTTTCCATTTTGTCATGATTTTTTCAAAAATCTAAATATTACTGGTAGTTTTGGAGGAGAAGATTTTTAAACATTGTGTTAGTATATAACAGATATGAAGTGTTTTTTATTCACTTCTGATGGTTGTGATGTGGCATGTTCACAAATTTTGAATTCAAGGTCAATGTGTCAAGGTCAAAGGTCACATGACTAAAATTGTATGACGAGGCAGACGGACAGACATTTTCCCCCCTCCTAAAGCTCTGCGAGCTAAAGTCTCAGCAGAGCTAAAAAGCAGGGAATGTCTAATCCTGATGTTAGTGTCCCAGTGTGGTAACTGTATTAATAATAGTTGCTGAATTGTACTCAATTTGATTTTGAGTACATCTTTATATTGAGTTAAAATTGAGCAAGTCAGAGGCTTACAATTCTTCTTGCATTTATTTTTCAAAATTATTCTTAATTTTGAGATCCACTACTGACAGGCATTGGATCTCAAAGAGGGACCATCCGTGCTACAAAAAGGTTGGGAAGGCCTGCAAATATGGAAACAATTCTCGCTATCTGCTCTCCCAGCTTTTTAGCTGGTCCGTGAGAAAATGACAGGATTGGCGCGAGAGAGCGATGCATGACGGGAAAGATGTTGCACTGTAAATTTCCGCCCGCCTTGCTTCAAGATGGGAGGCAAATTTCAGACTGACATTGTACATTGACACGCTAATGTCAGCGCTAAAGAGTGTTTGTTTGTTGTGTAATCTTTATATAAGTATATTGCAATCTACGTAATTCATGTCAACATTACACAAGCAAAAGTGAGATAAACAACGATGGAGAGATGAAAGGCAGAGGCGACAATGCCCCAAACAGGCTGTCGCCGCTGTTCCCGGATGTGCCGTGTGCAAAGAATTGGGTCAAATACGATCGCAGCGCTCTGAAAATGCAGCGTATATGGGAGAGCAGATAGGGAGAATTGGTAGCAACGAAAATGTACCAGTACAGCTTTTGGTGAATATGTGCAGTCAGTAATGCATCGCGTAACAGGCCTTGACATTAACATTTGTGATCCACTTGCCCACCGGGCAAGTAAATTTTAAAATCTACTTGCCCTGAATTACAATTCACTTGCCCTGAATTTTTGTCCCAATATTTGAATACGGTATAGGACTAAAGCTTATAGGATTTGTACATTCAAACATTGGCTGATAATTAGAAAAAAATGCCCATATAACCTATAGAATACACAATATTTGGCTTGAAAAAGTTGAAATGAATAGTACATGTTTTTATTTAAAATAGCATGCAGTGACCTCAAGTTTGTTACAATTTTTTGTGCATATGCATAAGTACCAAATTTATACGAAAACAAATATTGGCAATGCTCAGTCAATTCCTGACCAATTTATATCATTGATAACTCTTATTTTAGTTCCTTGGATATAAAAACAATAGGAATAGGGCCTTTTCTATCTCAGGAGTTCAATTTTTAAGCAGAGAAATACATGAAGACTTTGAGCTTGTGAGTAAAAATGTCACCCTGAGTTGTCAATCTTGTAAGAATATAACCTACAATTATCACTTTATAAGATTAAGTAATGTCAAGTGTTACTGATGGATATACCCCACTGTTACTCATCATACTTAAAATCAACTGTACATGTTTCCTGGATAATATAATGATTGACAAAGACCAAAATGTGCGAAATTGATAATGTGCGAAATTGATAAGCTCTACCTCCATATACAGTGCTTTGTGTGAAATACCATCTTGAGGAATATATATATTTAGCAGCATGCCATAACTTTATCTTGGTCAGGGTTTGGGAGGCAGGGGTAATACCAAGGGCAACGGAGCTTGGACACAAAGTTATCTCTAATCAGGTGTCATCCCTGTGATGTGGTCAGCAGCTCTCTCTGTTCTCTGTGGGGTACTTTGATTGGGGACAGATTACAGTACTTGACCACCGGGCAAGTGGAACAGATGTATCAAGTTGCCCGGACTTGCCCGACAGGTGTGAAATATACCTCCGGGCAAGCGGGCAACTGGCTAATGTCGAGGCCTGCGTAATGCGGCAGTGCATCATGCAAATGTCACACAGTGTTCACATGTGAGTTAATTTTGTGGTGAAACTCCACAAATACAAATTTACTGCCAAAATTAGACCTGCAAACTATATTAAACACATCCATCAATGCCATGTGTCAGATTTTCAATTGCCAGCCTATAGGCTGATTGCCGATCTCCATGTTGTTTTTCCCCCACATTGAAATGTACACACAGGAACTGTACAACTTTACCGGAACCAGAACTGTACAACTTCTCTCTGTTTAACCCCTAACGGACAGGAAGGACGGCAACATCCACCACCGGCAACGGACGGGAAGGACGTTGACGTCCCTATTGTTCTGGCTTGATGACGTCATTTGTAACATTCTGAAGGGATGCAACTTGTTACAATGTAATCAGGATAATGACGTCAGACTGACTGGATCATGAACTTTGACCCCAGCACTTCATTAAGAAAATTCAACAATAGTTAACTGCAGACCTCGGCGCTCGGCGAGTCTTGCTCCGCGCTCCGTGGAGTGCTCCTCCGTGGAGTTTATGCAGCTCCTCGGCCGAGCAACTCCTCGCTCCGTGGTAGCGCGGAGGAGCTCCTCGGCCAAGCAAACTTCCAAATCTTGCTCCGTGGCTTGTTTTATTTTATCCCTCAGCAATTATGTGTCCTAATATAGTTAATATGGACATCTTACCTGGCTGTGGCATCGATTTAGAAGGAAAGAGGCCCTTAAAAAGACAATTTTGACAACTTTTTGATAAAATTTGATAAACTCCTCGCTTGGACAGACAATTCAACCGCCAGATGTCACCCTGGAAATTTAATACATCGCATACAAAGTCCACTAGAGGGCTTAGTGGTCAACTACTTTGAAACTGCATTGAGAGGTAGTGACATCTGGCGGAAGTCTTATCAGGAAATTCACAGATTCAGTAAACCTGCATTTGTCCGAGTTTTCTATTGATGTTGGTCACGTAACCACTTCTGACGTTATTTGACAGTGATAACATCACTTGTGCCATAAAAACAAATAAACACTTTTAACGTTTTGAAAGTCAGTGTGAGAGTACAGCAAGGTTTGCTAGGTATAGCAATGTATCTGTTGTGGAACAATCTTCACCGTGGAAATAACTTTGTCAGTCATTAAGTTATCCAACAAAACACGGCCAGTAAATCATGTGTGCTATAAACGGGTATACCAACAAGTGACATTAACTATTTAATTCTTCTCTTCAAAAAAAAAAAAAGTCAGATGGCTGATATGTTAATTGTCATCTCTTGGCATAGAAGAAAGACCAGTGTGTGAAGGCTACGATCATATGCGCAAAGGTGTGACTTTGACTTGTAAAGCTGGCAAGACTTTTACATACGATCATCGCTTTTTAAGAATAATTAATGTCACTTGTGGGTATACCCTTTTTGACACAGGTGTGCAAATTGTGACGAAATTGGGGTCAGTGGGTGCAATTTTCATAACTATTTATTCACACCATTCAGATCAACATTTCTCTGCCAAATAATTCATTGTTCTATTGGTTTCCCTTATCAGCCAATCATTTGATTGCACAAATCCTATAGGCTTTGGTCGTTAGCTCTACAAATATAATATAAGGTGGTGACACCAAGCGGCCAAACAATGCATTGACGGAGGAGCAGTTTTCTCCTCCGTGGAAATAAATTAAACTACAAATGTAATGTAGTGTCCTACAACTTCATGGAATTTCATTGAATATTCAATATAGAATATCCTTCTAAATCTGTTGTTCACTATTCAGATAAATGTGCCTATTTTTTTGGTAAAACTTTTGATGACTTTCTATTTGTGATTGCAATTCTCCTCAGCCGAGGAGCTACTTTCTGCTCCTCCGTGGCAGCTCACGGAGCACAGAGGAAGACACTATAGTAAGGTGGTGACACCTAGCGGCCAATTAATGCGGCGGAGGAGAAACTTACTCGGCCGAGGAGCTACATTCTCCTCCGTGGCAGACGACGGAGCACGGAGGAAGTCTCGCCGAGCGCCGAGGTCTGCGGTTAACTGGTTCTCAGAAAATTTAGTAACCATGGTTATAAATTTTATAAATTTAGTATGTGGATACACTAGTCCAGACAAAAATTGGTTAGTCCAGCCAATCAACAAAATTTAAATAGCCTAGTCCCTTAGGGGTTAATCATTGGTCGGAGAGATTGGCAGGGGGCCTATGTGAAAGGCTATGCATCAATTTGCTCACATACGCCATATGCCGATTGCCGATCTCCATGTTGCATACATGGAAACACCTGCATTGCTCAGTGTGGTGTGCCCAAAAAAATTGACGCTCTGCATGACGCACTGCACATATGGACACAGGGTTCACGACTTGTGTATTGTCAGTGTTCATGAGTGACAGTGCCAAAGTGAACATGGACCAGAGGCAGAGAGCCTGAGTAAACTTACTTTCGTTGGTGGCATATCTTTATCTTTCTTTTCTTTAATCTTTTCTCCCCTCTTTTCTCTGCCAGATTTGGCATCAGACTTTTCCGTTTTCTTCTCGTGTGTCATATTTCGCGTCGATTGCAACTAACGAGTTGCCGTTGCAACACTGACAAAAATTCTTTTCAACTGGACATCTTGTTTATAAACTTCTATCATGACAAGTCTGATTTCAGATTGGAGTCTTGAGTCAAGACAAACTTTAAGTTCATATCGAAGAAATTAATTAAATGAATACTGAATATGAATTATTTATAGAATGAATGAAATATTGTTTTGCAATAACTTTACTTTATTACGATTATTCTGATGACTCTTCATGAACCATTTTGTGCTGATCATATTTAGTGCGGAACAGCTTATGTGAATCGTAAGGATTAATGGGAAATTGGAGACATTTTTCACGAGAATTCTTGATTTAATCCATTTCCATAAGCTTAGATATTTGTTACGGGCGTGAAGAAAATATTATTATCGATAAACAAATTAGTTTTTGTCAATGTTGGTCACTATAATCACGAAAGAAATATTCAGACGAGGATAAATATCTCTGAAACCCAAATTCTCCTTACGAGCCCCACAACCTTGAGCTGAAAGAGGTGTAAAGGGCCACATTCGTTAAAATGTGGTACGAAATTTTACCTACAGCGGGGCTTGTGTTTGCTTTTATCTCGGCTCCTCCATGGTTTTCAAGGGCCCTGAACTATGTCTTTCACAACAAACATGTAAGTTGCCCAAATTTGCGTGATATGAGTTTAAACTGAAGTAGAGACTAGTAGAGTTGATTGACAACTTGTCAAACTGATCACTGCAAACAAAATGCAAAGTGTAAATCAGCTAATATTTTCACTGCAGCACTGAACAGGGAACTGCATGAATTCTAAACCATGGATAAAGTAGAATTATTCATTCCATGGCTGAATACAGTGACAGTAATGACCACAAAGTTAATCTATATTTTAATATATTTAACAGTGTCAAGTGTTTCATTCCAAGACGTCTTTCCCCAATCATTATATTTTTGTCGCAAATGAATGCTGGACGATATGAGCATTTACCAGTATGAGTGTGGACTCTATGAGCGGGGTCAAATGTTATGGGGTCAAATGTTATGAGTGTGGCCTCAATCATGGAATTACTTTGTCAGTATAATGTTACAATCATTCATAATTCTATGTAAAATTAATTTATAGAAGGAATATTCAATCGAATCATTACTATTTGTAACTTAACGTTTGGGGGAACAGTGTCTTCTAAAGTTCTTTTTTCCTGCCAAAAAAATCTTGTCCCCCACATTTGAACCCCCAAAAATGACATAGTGCAATATAATCGTTTTGTATCAAAATAACTACAAAGCCGATTTCACCTTTTAATGTATCAAATGTGAAGAGATGGAATTTTCTTTTGATTTGGTTTTTAATTTGCTTTTAAAATGTTATCATTTCTCATCATTTTGGATTGAAAGTTGAAGTAAAAATCAGAAAAAGATGTTTTTTTGGTAACAATAAATAAAAGGATAGAGCTAATTTGGAAAACATTTTTGGGAATAACTACACTATCAATCCGCAAAACTAAATAGACAAAATTTTCAAAAATGTCATATAACTCAAGTAATCTGCATTTTTGTAAATAAAATAATTAAAATAAATGTAAACTTTTGATGGCATTTTGGTAATTTTTGACTTGACTTTAAAAAAAAAGTTAGAATCTTAAATTATAGACAATTAATCAAAATTAATCCCTCTATTTAAACCAAAGAAAATACTATTTGGAGTAAACACGTTCTTAAATTTTGATAATTAAACTTGCAAATGTTCTCAATTTTGTCATAAAAATCATGGGAAATTTTGAGAAAAATGATATGTTATTTACTTCTAATTTTTACAACATAGTTTCAGCATTTATTGAGCATTTATTAAGCATTGCTATGAAATGATAACTCAATATATTATTTTCTTTTATTTGCAGCAATCTTCAAAATATTGGGAAAATCATGATCAGGATTTCCATCTTTATTTGAGAGATAGAAGGTTAACCGGCAGTGAATATGTTCCAAGGGTAAGGTTATTAACATATTCTTTTGCAAATATTATAAGCTCTTAAAATCTTGTTTGTTTTGGCCAGGAAATAATCATTCAATAACATGTTTCTCATTGTCTCCTGGCCCCTTTTAAATAATAAAAAAATGATCTTCGCTTCTTGTCACAGCTGAGAATCCGGGCAAGGTATAATTATTACCACAGTAAATCATTGAGCCCTGGCTCCCTACCCATTTAAATACTGGCCTTGAAGTATTACTTTTATTTGTTTTTATACAAGTGTTATATGGTATACAGTTCATGAGAAATTTAGTTCCAGCTTTAAAAATTATATTTTTGAACTTTGATATACCTTCAAATAGGCTTGTTTACCAGGATCCCCTGATTTAATTTACAACACCTTCATATGTTAAATATATTATTTATATTAAATCCATATTTTAAATATATTATTTATATTAAATTCTTCTGTTCTGTTACTTACTTTTTGAGTCAAAATTATCATACAAGTTACATTAAACTGTGGCTAGGTTAAACAGAATCTAGAGATAAAAATATCATGTCAAAGTATGAATCAGGAAAAACTGTGATCCACGATTAGAGCAAAATGTAGACAGTTGAAATTTCATGTTCTGATTTTCGATCAATCATTGATTGTTTTATAAACTTATTATTTCAGGGCCTGGAAGGAATTCCAGATAAAAGCTGAAGGAATGGACAGATGAGGAATACATACCAAGATTGTGACCTGGATTCTTGCATCAGAACATTGCTATTTTAACACCATCTACATTATATATAAATGCAATGCCACCTAATTTCTTAACTAGGAAATTCACAAAGAAATAGAAATAATGCCACTGTTAATGACATCCATGAAATATAGACTTTGCAAATGAACAGTTACAGAAATAGCCTTTGGGCTTTACTGCATCAAAATAATGGTATTGTGGAATTTTGTCACGTATGATAATTGACTAGAATGACTGGTTTTTGTTTTGAGCAAATTTGATGACTATGCATATACATAAACTTAAGATTAATTCATTCAACACCAAAAGTGGGACAACACTGAAAGAGATCCGGAACACATCTTGGAACATTCTTGTAAATAAATTATTTCTAGTTATGTGATGTACATGTATATGAATGTTTTGAAAACAAAATTATAAAATGTCAATAAAACTCATAGAAAAAAATATGAATTCATTCTTTATTTAGAGGATCTCTAAAAATCATAATGCATAAGGTTTTTTTAATTTTACCCTAAAGGAAGGGAAAGTTTAAGACTTGTTCTTCGGAGCTGGTTGATTGCTTGTTGGGGAAAAAAGTACTGCACTGATTGGCTGGCCAAAAAACATGAAACTGTTTGGGTATTAATTTGTAGATTGGGGCCCCCAATTGGGAGTCAATCTTGCATCAGAGGGCTCAATCTTAAGCTGCATATTTTAAAAACGTTATCACAATGTCAAAACTAATGATTTTGATTGACAATTTACCTCGTCCATTGCAAACAAGTTAACTCGTCCAATATGGATATGAAATTTGTGGTAGACCAGATGATTACAACAAGGAATTTGAAGCTACCTCCCAGTACTTCAGTACATTAATTATTCTTTTGTTTTTTTCTTGCCTGATCAGACTCATGTGGGAAAGAAGGGCTTGTAGGGAAAAAAAAAACATTTTAGTGTTACTGCCAATTTTTTTAAATCAAACAAGATGAATGAAGAAAAGAGAGAACCACTTTAGAATAAATCTTTATTTAACTGTATCACTTTTACATCTTGGAAGAAAAGGACAAGTCTCGTGGCTACATTTTGAAAACTTATCTTTTTCTTTCAAGTGGCTATCTGCATGGAGACTGTACAATGTTTCACTCTCATTTCAATGATGCTTCATTTTAGCACATAAATACAACCTCTTTTCCCTCACTCCCTGTCTAATATTACATGCAAATAGATATTCAGCTTAAATAATTACAATTATTAAACTGCTAAATATGCAGCACCATGGAAATGACAGTCTTATCATAGGTATAACATGAAAAAAATGCAGTACATGTGACAGTGTCTGGAAAAAAATTAAGCGATGTTTTGAAAATAAACTACAATGTTAAAATTGATAACCAATCAGGTTCCATAGTATCAATCTGTAGTTTCATGAAGTTTTTACTTGTCCATTTTTCTGGTTTGTTAGTTCATAAAGGAAACAAAAGGTTACTTGTCTAAGGTTTTCATTCTGATCATGCATGGGCATGACAAACCTGTCCTTATTTTAATGCATAATAGTACAAGATAAACCATAGTCATGCTGTATAAGCAATCATGTGATTACGCTCAGGAATTTTTCAATTCTCTATTCAAATGGAACCCGAATAGTTATGTTGCTAGCAAACTGTACATCTTTATGCTGCAAAAATCAAACAGGCAAAATATTCTTGATATTTCAGACAACAGCAGTGGTTAACAGTTGATTTGTGATCACTTCTCAAATGAACCTTTCATGATCAAATCAGCTTACACTTGGTAAAGTAAATAGCAGCTTTGATAGTCTATGAAAGTGATAAAAAATTGAAATCCATTTTGAATACCAGAACTTGGCTTGACCTTTAATTATTACTAAGAGTAACAAAATTATATAAATATATAATATCAGATGTTCTCACTCTAAATCACTGCATGTGCTGAAATAAAATGTCCATAATTTGCTGCTTGGAATTTTCCAAACTAAAACCAATTCTTAATTAGGAAAGAAGCACTTAATATTAAAAGATATATGACAACTGGGAGTTAAACGGCCCCCTCGTTTCTAGTTTCAGGTTTCTGTACAATATTACTTGTTATAAACTCCTCAAACTGTGAACTTCAGTTCACAATGTAGACATACCACTGGCATGCCTATTTTGTGATGTAAAACAACAGCTCACATTGTGGATATGTGTTTGGCATGCCTTTGTTTTCATTTATTCAACACTGCTATCCAATGTGGTAATGCCACACGCATACCTTGTGATCATGCCATTTTCATGCCGGTATGGTGATGCACAACACCTGTTTTCATTGCTATTATGCCACTGGCATCCCTTATGGTGATTCTAATACTAGTTCATATTGTGATCATGCCATTGGCATACCTTTACCATAATTCCACCAACAGTTTACATTGTGATCATGCCACTGGCATACCTTTACTGTAATTCCAATACCAGTTCACATTGTGATCATACCACTGGCATCCCTTTACTGTAATTCCAATACTAGTTCACATTGTGATCATACCACTGGCATCCCTTTACTGTAATTCCAATACTAGTTCACATTGTGATCATACCACTGGCATCCCTTTACTGTAATTCCAATACCAGTTCACATTGTGAATCTTGTCACTGGCATACCTGTATGATTCCAATTCCAGTTCACATTGTGAATCTTGTCACTGGCATGCCTGTATGGTGATGTACAACACCAGTTCACATTGTGATTACTGGTGTGTCACTGGCATCTCTTTACCATGACTCCACCACCAGTTCACATTGTGATTTTGTCACTGGCATCCCTTTACTGTAATTCCAATACCAGTTCACATTGTGATCATGCCACTGGCATGCCTGTATGGTGATGTACAACACCAGTTCACATTGTGATTACTGGTGTGTCACTGGCACCTCTTTAACCATGACTCCACCACCAGTTCACATTGTGAATCTTGTCACTGGCATCTCTTTACCATGACTCCACCACCAGTTCACATTGTGAATCTTGTCACTGGCATCCCTTTACCATGACTCCACCACCAGTTCACATTGTGAATCTTGTCACTGGCATGTCTGTACGGTGATGTGCAACACCAGTTTACATTGCTATTATGCCACTGGCATGCCTAAATGAATATGGTGATATACAACAATTTTTCTGTCAGGGTTACGTAGGTGGGAGAAATATTTGTTTACAATGACATCAATTTTGCCTGGAGCATCTTTTAACTTGGAAAAAGGTCCCGTAAATAAAAAAAGAAAGCTCCCCAACAATGGGGTCACCAGAGTATTTAATACCATTGTACGTGTATTTTCTTTCATTAACACGCGGTTTCCAACTTGTGTGACCAATGATGGCTTTACCTGTCTCACGAAAAAAAGAGAATAGATGTGGTTGTTTGTCATATCATACATAAGAGTAATTTCCTGCATTTTAGTATGCAAATATGATGTCCTATTAACCTTTTTTTGGATCCAGTTATCCTTTTTTTATGGATTCAAATGATCCATTTTTTTTCACTTGAGGTTACCCATAGAATTAATAGATATACATCACCCACCAGGGGGCTTGCCACCACTAGGGGGCGAATGTGATATAAATATGGAGTCCCTTGTTTATTCAATATTCTCAGAATTGTTTATTTTCCTTTATTTCTTTTCAAGAAATCTCTGATGATAATCATATTTAAATTATCAATAATTAGTTATTTCTGATTTTAGTCACAGATCGTTTATTTACATATCATTTAATTGTGTTGCCCTTAGTATTCAGATGTCGCTTCAAGAAATGGACCATATTTGGTCACAGATGTTCCTGTATGTGTTTAGCTTCAAGTATTACAGCCATTTTAAACTTGTCTCTTCCACACATAGATGTTGATCAGTGTTGCCAGAGTGAGTGTATCACATGAGATTATAACTTGTCAGCTTCTTCACATAGGTCTGCAACTCATCACTGATTGATAATAATAGCATTCAGAAGACCTGCTCTTTATAAAGAAGTGTCAATATTCAATCATAATTTAAGCATTTCCATATTGTAATCAATGATAATTTTTTTTATGTCACTGCATTGAAGTCCAGCAAAGTATAAACCAAGTGTGAGAAGGAGCTGCTGTAGTTCATGTGTTTACCACAAGGTGGCACCCTATGCTACATAATGGTAGGTGTTCTGATTTTCCTTGTCACGCTCCATGTAGTCCCTATCGATCAAACTCTCTATGCGCTTCTTAAGGTCCGAGGGCTGAAACAAGAAATGAACAAAAAATGTACATGTACCACAAAAATATAAAACTCTGACTATTAATCTGTGCTCAAATTTATGATCTGCCCCAAAATAAATGGGATGAAATCTTTGTCCAAAACAATCTGTTACAAAATGTGATTTTGATCTATTTTGGTTAAATCCTTGGGTTTAGGGACCTTGAGGATGAAATAACACTTTTTTATTGACTATTTTTGTGATTATTTTCAAAATAACTTGAAATTGTTTTAATTGTTTTAGAATTCTAAATAGGTTAAATATGTTATGAGATACAAAATCATACATAAAATAATTTTTATTCAGTTTAATATAAATATATACACCTGAAAAATATCAGATGCATTGAGAAGAAGACATGCATGTTTACCTTGACAGGGAACTTGAGCTGGTTGTAGAGCTCGGAGATGAGCAAGTTGTGTGTCAGTGTCTTTCTCATCTTCATGATGCGTACAATGGCTGCATCTATCTGGTACTGTCGATCCTGGAACACTCGTTCTGTTGTGTTTGTATTCTCTTCTTGCTATAAAAACAAAGATATAGCATTGAAAAATTGAGACTAACATGTTGACTAACATGATCAAACACTGACGGTTTTAATTTTCTGCTACTTGGATTTTTAATATATTTGATTGTGTCAAGGAAGAAATCTGTCATTTTATGAATCACAAACATGTCTCAATTGGGAAAGACTTGCATAGCCTTTCAAATGACACTGAATCTATTAATGGACTGAAAAAGTCCCCCAATTTTGCATTTTTCTGACTAATTGAGGTTAATATGATTTCAATTTATGGAATTATCTGGAGTTGCAACTGGTCAGAATGTGATGATATCAGCCCACTTGGAACATGAACTTGTAACTCCGGTACCTTTCTCTGCATATTATAATTATAGCACTAAAATATTCAGGCAAATAAGTCTCGGAATTAATTTGGTTAATCCTGATAATTACCTAAATTATGCTAATCCTTATGCTAAAAAACATTTTGTCACATATTTTCTTTGTTCTCATTCATTCCTATAATCTGCCAATTTCTATTTAAGGGAAAAAGTATGGTGATAACCCTACTGGGCAAAAGTTATTCATTTACATGCTTTTCACATCTTGTAACCTGGCAAAGGCTATCATTACCACAAACACTTTAATAAATGAAAAAAACAATGAATGCCTCCTTGCCTAAAAAGGTTGAAAAATTTCATGAAAAATCCTGAAGTTTTGTTAGAGTATCACGAATAATGGAATCACGAGAACAAATGACACCTGAAAGGTTACTTTTCTTGTATAAATTTGCTCAAAACAATTTATAAAAATATTAGTCTTTTAAGGAAAATAATGTATGTGACACACTGAGTCTAATAGTTACAATGAAACTGCTTGCTTGCGATCTGTGTGAGCAACATTGTGGTTAGGACAGGTACTTCAGCAGGCCTCTCTTTGTGCCCAGTACATGTCCCTATACATATGAGATCAATAGAGAGGGAAGCATGTAGGAACATGTTCCCTGCATAACACTATGAACACTGATCTGGGGCTCCATAACGCTCCATGAGTCATCAAATATTTGCCTCAAAACCTTCCCTGACACACACTTGTTTGAGAATGACAGGTGAACCTTCTATTGGGATAATTTGAAAAAATCAATCACATTTAATGTACAATTTAGACATAAGTTCCAATACCCGAAAGCCACACTCTGATTGGAGGATCTGGAGCCCCACTGAGGATTTGTTTACATTTGGTGAAGCAGAAAGTATTGTGTCTGGAGATAAGCCAAAATGCAGGTCATACTTCCAGGTGAGATTTCAACTCATATTTCATATCATTTCTCCACAATTATATCATTACTTACAACCTCAACACATCTAATCATGTCTGCTTTTTATGATGACAATACACCAATGTCTAGTTTTCATTAAATCCAGCCTTTTTTCACTTCTCTCTCTAAATGCTATATTATCTCAGATTCTTCCCCAAAACTTGTTTAACATAAACTGATATCCCACAAAACGAAGGTTAAAGAATACCACTGCCAGTCATTAAAAGTGTTCTGTCACAGTGTAAACCATTTCTAAAATAAATTAGTGTTCTTGATAGCAATAAACTAATTTAGATTCACAATGTATTGCCATCTACTGAATACACAGCATTGCTACTTAAAAATGTCCCCATTAAATAACTCAATTATGATATAATATATTCCTAATCTGATTTCAAGGACTGGAGCTTGCCTATGATTAATCCTCAAGAATATATAAATATAAAAAACTAACATGCTGTGATTAAAGCTTAATACTCTCAATATGTGCAATGAAGAACTAATTTATTTTATGACGATGCATTTATATTTATATATGTTCTTTATATGACTGAACTGGTTTTGTTCTTTCAATGTAGGTGACCTGACAGGCAGGTGCAAGGAGTGAAACAAGTCATCACAAAGTAAATACACCACAAGATCTAATCACAGACAGATTAGTCACCTGGGCAGTTGCTTTGTTTTGTTCGCCCACCGAACAACACTGGAGAGTTAACCATATAAGAGAGAGAACTTTGCCATGATAAGGATCACATCATGAAAACATAACACAGTGCTTATATCAATCATTGTGTGGATAAACATTAAAATAGAACAAACATTGGAACTAAAATATATCCATTTCGGTTGGAAATATCATACAGTTGTTTCATTTTTGTTCTAATCAAACCCTTAAAGCAGATCTATTGAAGAGGATACGACATTGAGTTCATCTTTGTAAAGCAGCTCCTGAGATATTCCTAATGGCAGAAGCAAGTCTTGATGTTCCACCTGACTCCTTGACTCAGAACATCAGGGATCAGTTTCTCTCATGTAAAATATGTCTGGATGGCCTCAAATCACCAAAGACTCTTCCTTGCCTGCATACATTTTGTGCTGAGTGCTTACATTATTATATAGAGCACAACAGAATAGACTCCAGGAAGTTCTGCTGTCCTATCTGTCGGAGGCAGATCTACATTCCCAAGAATGGAGTGGAGGGATTTCCTGATAGTTTCTTTGTTGCCAGTTTGGCTGATATCATGGACAGCAGAGGACAAGATAAATACTGTGGAATTTGCAAGTTCCGAGATGTGAAGGTGAGAGCCGCATTGTTGTGTGTGGAGTGCAAGATTGAACTGTGTGAAGAGTGCGCTGGAACTCACAACGCAGCCAAGGTCACTGAAGGTCACACCATGCTTCCCTTAGCACAGGGACCGGTGCCTCTGCGGGAAAACTACTGTCGTGTGCACAGAGGAGAGACGATTAAGTATTACTGCGAGACGTGTAACAGCCCCATATGTCTGCCTTGCACCTTTCTTGATCACCGAGGACACCAGATAGAGGAGATCAAGAATGTACGATGCAGCTTCACCCAGGATATGGCAGGTCTGGTGAGGCAAGGCAAGGATACCATAACATCCCTCACCCAGACCAAGTCAGAACTGCAGGAAATGGAGAACGAGCTGTTCATCAGGAAGGAGGCCATCAAAACCGATCTGCGCAGGGCAGTGCAGCAAGTGTATCGCCGGATGAATGAACAGGAAGCCAAGTTGATGAATCAGCTGGATGCGTATTATGACGTCATCTCTATCAGCAGAGATCGGCAGAGGGTGGAGAGAGCCATCTTCAGGTTGGAGACGGCTTACGACTTCGCTGAACAACTTCTTGCAGAGGACACCTCCCCCATCTCTCAAATTATCAACAAAGCGGAAGCAAAAGAAAACTTGAGCCATGCTCTGACCTACGAGCCTCCTGATGTCTCTGTGCATGCAGAAAAGCTCAATGAATACGTTCATTTTCTACCAGGCTCGTTTGAGATGCATCTGGGAAACTTGCTGCACTGCAAAGGACCTAATACCAACTCTGTGACTGAACTACGTCACACTTTACCTTCCAACAAAGCTGTGTACCTCCACACTCTCAAAGCTACTGATGGCAGCAACTTCGGAGAAATACTCAGCATTGGATTCCTTCCCTCTGGAAATATTGTCACCCTCACTTCAGGCAGCAAGAAAATCAAAATTTTCAACCGCAAAGGTAAACTCAAAATGGAATTTGGTGAAGACAGTGAACTAATACATCCGAGTGATTTAGCTATTACAAGAGAAGGTATGATCGCCATTGCTGACTGTGGAGACTACTTCATTAAAGTATTTGACACGTTTGGCTCCAATAGATTTGGATTTGGGGGAAATGATGTATTCCAGTTGCCAATATCTCTAACAACAGATGATCTGGGAAAGTTTTTGGTGTGTGATCAAGGTAAACAACGAGTCACTCTTCACAGAGAAAACGGGGATATACTGAAGGAGGTGGAGATAGCCGAGATACAACTGCCTCAATACATCAGCTGTCACAGAAATAAAGTATTCATTGCAGACTGTGAGAACAACATCATAGCAATCTATAATTATCGTGATAATCTACACTTCCTGGCCAAACTAGCCACCCAAGAAGACAACTCCGGAGAGTTTCTGGACTGTTCAGGGATATGCATGGACCCCACTGGCACCCTTTTTGTGGCAGATACTGTCTTAGACCGTGTACATGCATTCAACCAGAGAGGAGAGATCAGTTCTATATTGCCCTGTGGGAAGCCATTTCTACGCCCAACTTGCATGGCGGTCTCCATAGAAGGGCTGCTGGTAGTGGCCCAACAAGGCGTGGACCCCATGGAGGAGGGAGTCTCCAGCTGTAATATGACCTGTATCTACAGACTGGTTAGAGCTGACATCTGATTCTGATATATGACCTGTATCTACAGACTGGTTAGAGCCGACATCTGATTCTGGTATGATATGACCTGTATCTACAGACTGGTTAGAGCCGACATCTGATTCTGGTATAATATGACCTGTATCTACAGACTGGTTAGAGCCGACATCTGATTCTGGTATGATATGACCTGTATCTACAGACTGGTTAGAGCCGACATCTGATTCTGGTATAATATGACCTGTATCTACAGACTGGTTAGAGCCGACATCTGATTCTGATATGATATGACCTGTATCTACAGACTGGTTAGAGCCGACATCTGATTCTGGTATGATATGACCTGCATCTACAGACTGGTTAGAGCCGACATCTGATTCTGATATGATATGACCTGTATCTACAGACTGGTTAGAGCCGACATCTGATTCTGGTATGATATGACCTGCATCTACAGACTGGTTAGAGCCGACATCTGATTCTGATATGATATGACGTGTATCTACAGACTGGTTAGAGCCGACATCTGACTCCGATATATGACCTGTATCTACAGTCTGGTTAGAGCTGACATCTGATTCTGATATGATATGACCTGTATCTACAGACTGGTTAGAGCCGACATCTGATTCTGATATGATATGACCTGTATCTACAGACTGGTTAGAGCCGACATCTGATTCTGATATGATATGACCTGTATCTACAGACTGGTTAGAGCCGACATCTGACTCTGGTATGATATGACCTGTATCTACAGACTGGTTAGAGCCGACATCTGATTCTGATATGATATGACCTGTATCTACAGACTGGTTAGAGCCGACATCTGATTCTGATATGATATGACCTGTATCTACAGACTGGTTAGAGCCGACATCTGATTCTGATATGATATGACCTGTATCTTCAGACTGGTTAGAGCCGACATCTGATTCTGATATGATATGACCTGTACCTACAGACTGGTTAGAGCCGACATCTGACTCTGATATGATATGACCTGTATCTACAGACTGGTTAGAGCCGACATCTGATTCTGATATGATATGACCTGTATCTACAGACTGGTTAGAGCCGACATCTGACTCTGATATATGACCTGTATCTACAGACTGGTTAGAGCCGACATCTGACTCTGATATATGACCTGTATCTACAGACTGGTTAGAGCCGACATCTGATTCTGGTATAATATGACCTGTATCTACAGACTGGTTAGAGCCGACATCTGATTCTGGTATGATATGACCTGTATCTACAGACCGGTTAGAGCCGACATCTGATTCTGATATGATATGACCTGTATCTACAGACTGGTTAGAGCTGACATCTGATTCTGATATGATATGACCTGTATCTACAGACTGGTTAGAGCCGACATCTGATTCTGATATGATATGACCTGTATCTACAGACTGGTTAGAGCCGACATCTGATTCTGATATGATATGACCTGTATCTACAGACTGGTTAGAGCCGACATCTGATTCTGATATGATATGACCTGTATCTACAGACTGGTTAGAGCCGACATCTGATTCTGGTATGATATGACCTGTATCTACAGACTGGTTAGAGCTGACATCTGATTCTGGTATGATATGACCTGTATCTACAGTCTGGTTAGAGCCGACATCTGACTCTGATATGATATGACCTGTATCTACAGACTGGTTAGAGCCGACATCTGATTCTGGTATGATATGACCTGTATCTACAGACTGGTTAGAGCCGACATCTGATTCTGATATGATATGACCTGTATCTACAGACTGGTTAGAGCTGACATCTGATTCTGATATGATATGACCTGTATCTACAGACTGGTTAGAGCCGACATCTGATTTTGATATGATATGACCTGTATCTACAGACTGGTTAGAGCCGACATCTGATTCTGATATGATATGACCTGTATCTACAGACTGGTTAGAGCCGACATCTGATTCTGGTATGATATGACCTGTATCTACAGACTGGTTAGAGCCGACATCTGATTCTGGTATGATATGACCTGTATCTACAGACTGGTGAGAGAGGATATCTGTTATCATAGTGATATGACCTGTGTCTAAAAACTCTTTGTGTGATTCTGCTGTGATATGACCTGAACCTCTGAGCTGGTTAGAGCTCATATTGGATATTACTGTGATATTACTTGGAGCCTATATTGGATGCTTATATTACATAAGCTGTCTCGACATAATGATTAGCAGAGATCAAAGAAAACAATGATATCAAAATAATATAAATTGACACTCTGAAGTAATATGTCATATTGGCATTTATTGGAAATGTTGCAAACTTTGCCTTGAGAAACTTACAGGTACAATTAACACCCATAATGTGGCAATTCAAAACTGAATTTCATGAATTTCAGAATTATTCATATACTTTACCTTGTGTAAGGACTACTTTGCATTTAATAAAGTCAAAAATACCGTTAATATTGGAAGTTCTGTTTTATATTATGTTTTATTGAATGTGCTTTTTGTATTTCATGTAGGCATGACAGATTTTGGGTAAGGTTATAACAATTCAACTCCAGTTCCTAATATTTCATAGTCAGATTTCTCACAAAACAACCATGGTTATTTAGACCACAGGCACACATGGCTATAATCAAAACTCTGAAAAGAAATATTTGCAGGAAAGACGTCGCTTCGAATGGTCTCCTCCCATCAAGCAACCCCCATAAGGGCCTTATACAGGGTGAATTCTAGAATCTGCCTCCTGGTCAAACCATGCTTGGCCAAAGGGCTACAATTTTGTTATTTTGGCTTCATTTCCAGTGCCTTTTTGCCTCTCTTTCCTCTTTACCTTTGAAAGCAAGCTACTCTTTGTCGATCTGACCTGTGTCAAGGTCAAGGTCATCTGAAGGTCACCGTGTGACCCTTTAAGAAGGTAATTTGATATCGAAAGTGGCAATTTTCATCGAGTGATGCCTCATAATGTCTAAATCTGGTGTTAACTCATTTTCGAAAATCAAGTCCATTAGGACCCTTTTTGCCTGGGGGCTGTCATATATATATATATATATATATATATATATATATATATATATATATATATATATATATATATATATATATATATATATATATATATATATATATATATATATATATATATATATATATAGTAATGATATGCTGAGCTGCGTTTTAGAAATGAGGGATCAGTATTGATTCAAGATGAAATCTGAAACCAATCACAGAGTTCTTGTTGTACCATCTGATCTCATTACTGACATTTCTTCAATTCATGTGTGAAGTTGATGGACACCAAGGTAATGTAAAACTTTTATTTGCAAAAAGAAATTTGTATATCATTTGGGTGTAAATCCAACTGAAAAGAGATCTTGACATTGTGGAATCATAATGAGCCAAGTTTTGACAGTCTCTGCGTTTTTTACCAGACTATCAAACGGAGACAAATCATTTTTATCACCAAAACCTCACTGTTTTACATTAATGCTACACGCACACAAACACACACCCACACACACTATATAACACAAATATGAAAATCTACATGCTTCAAATTCTTTGAGAAGCACAGAAAGTTTACTTGGCACAACAATAACTAATCATGTATCTCAAAAGGAAGGCAACCCTTTTACTGGTGTTGATTGGGTATGTGATGAGTTTCACACATGCTAATCCTAGGTCATGGTCTCATGGCATAAAACCTATTCCTGTTCTTTATGGTCTTCCTCAAGCACCATTTTTACAAGCATCAGGTGCAGATCACTCTGGCTCTGACCAGGAAAGTGCTGAGCCAGAATCAGGAAGTGGATTCTGGGATGACCAGAGTGATGAGGGCACAGATACAAGTGGAAGCCGGGAAGACCGCAATGGCTACCAGAGCAAAGAAAGCAGATCTGAGGAGAGGGTGGCAGAGACATCAGAGGACATCAGTGAGAAACCACCTCAGCTCAATGTGGACGTCAACCTCCACACTGACAACAGCCACGACTGCCCTGAGGTGCGCTTCATGCTTCAAATGCACCAAGAAAACATAGCCACACTTATGGATAATATACGCCGTGCAGAAGGTAAATCATTTTAAATTAAAACTGGCAAATGACTTCACTGCTACAAATGATTTCTAAATGACATACAATTGCAAGAGCAGAGATTTCTGTCTCAATTAAAGGAAGTAATGAAGCTACACATGTTAAAATGATGGTTTTGGTTGATTATTTGGAAAGCAATATCTTCCATTTATTTGCTAATAATATGCTTTAAAATGATATTTTTTTAAAAGTTCAAGCTTTGTCTTATTATATTTTATACATTACACTGCATCTTAATAATGCTTGTAAGTGGCAGATACCTTTTACCGGTATATATTTTTCTATTTTATACATTACACTGCATCTTAATAATGCTTGTAAGTGACAGATACCTTTTACCGGTATATATTTTTCTTGCTCTTATTTCAGAGAAGCTTGGAGCATGTCCGCCAGGTTACTTTTCATGGAAGGATTGCTGCTATGTGATTGGAGAGTTCAGAACAACACGAGCTGAAGCACTTCAGTACTGTACAGCACTTGGAGCACAGCTTGTGTCCATTGAAACTGAACACGAAAACTTTGCTCTTAAGCACTGGACTCAGAAACAAAGATGTAATTTTGTAAAATCTAACATCATGATGATAAGGATGTTTTAATTTTTACTTCTCCATTTGATTTTTGGTTTAGAATTGAATTAATTTGTTGACATTCATTCTACCATTTCAGTGTATTATGAACAACAAATATGGACGAGTGGTCACAATGAGGGAGGCAAATTTGTATGGGATGTCACCAGTGAAGATGTCATCAACATGAATTACTTCTACTGGGAGCAGAATGACAGCAACAGCACCACTGATGAGTCTGGGGTGAAGTGTGTTGTCCTCTCACAGCATTTCGCATCGAATATCATATGGCAGAAAGTCCCCTGCGCGTCCACTAAGGCATACTTTATGTGTGAGAAGAAGGCACTACCTGGCGATGGTCACTGGATGAAAGAACTTAGACAAACCAGAGAGATGTAATGACAAGAAGAACCACGGACAGCCATATTGAAACATTGCCTATGGATCCAATAACAGAAATATAAATCAATATGATTATCATGATTTATAACTAGTAATGAAGATATCAATAGTTAACGAGCCAGGATGGAAGACTTTAAAAAATATGGAGACGGAATTTAAATATCAATAATATTCAAAATTTTCAAGATTTTTATTCAACATTTGCTGGTGACAACCATCTTGTTAAGGGGATTATCGTAGGACCTGCTAATCAGACGATGTTATATATTTATTACAAATAACTGCAAAACTATGGTGAGGCAATTCCAGAATATGTGCAGCAGCAAAGTCAGAGGCTATTTTTAGCATTGGTGGTTCAAATTTGTGGTCAATAAGGTATTGTAGCTTATGGTATATTCCCATACAAGTAGCTGTATTGAGTTAAGGTAGCATTAAAAAAAGGGGGAAATAAGTAATAATACCTGTTGATAAATGTATATTGACATAAGGGAATTAAATTGACACATATTATTATATGATTCTGAACAAGGATCTATCTGAGTAAACCTTAAAAGAACAGGATTTTCAAGCATGGTTTGTCCAAAGCACAATAAAGATGCACTTGTCTGAAAATACCATAAACGAGTTCTATTTTGTTCTCAAATAACAAACTAATAATTACTCATAGATTAAAATTATGGTGCAAAAGAAGCAGATATTATTCAGTGTGTGCTTTTGGTAACAAAATCAATAATCTATTATACGTTCTTTTGTCTTGGCATCAGCCTATCCAGTTAATTAAACACAATTGACATGAGCAAAGTTTTTAAATGAAATTATTTCATTCTTTCAATCCAATTTTTATAATGAAATTTGGAGAGAAAAGTATTGAGAATAATTTTTTGGTTAAAACTATGATCATAAACATGTTTTTCTCAAAACATTTTACTGTGAAACACTGATTAAAAATTAAATATCACTGCATCCATTTCCAAGTTTCAGCATTAAATTTTTGAAATGTTTGGGATGATGGGATGATGGTTGCAATTTAAATGTTTCCTTTGGAAATATAAAACATAACCCCAAAGTCCGATTGCAGATTGCCATACTGCCCCATTGAAAACAACACGCCGGAACTGCACAATTACAATCGGAACTGCACAAAAAACTCTCTAAAATCCAATCGTTAAAAAAAACAAGATGGTAACCCGCAATCGCACTATGGGTTAGATAGCTCTGCTGACTTGAATGAAAACACACGCATTGAGATAAAGACTAATTAGCAAACAAGTTATGGTTTTACATACAAGATTCCAAGATCTCAGTTCTATTTCCATTTTGTTATGATTTTTTTCAAAAATCTGTTAAGCTATCACTAAGTTGTCACTAAGTTGCCATTTTTAATAACATGGAAATATTAGCCAATGAGCACTGAGATAACATGTTGGGGCCAAATTTGATATGTAACATGCATTTTGATTGGTCAAAATCATCATCTGCTCAAGCTCTAAGGCATAACTCTGACATGTTTATTCACTTATAATGGTTGTGAGATTTTTACGTGCACACAAATTTTGAATTCAAGGTCAATGTGTCAAGGTCACAAGTCACTGCTATGACCTGAGACATTTCAGTATACCATGTTTTAATTTCCTCTTATAAGTGGTTGCTGAGATATGCTCTGTACAAAATGTGTGACCTTGAGATCACTGCACTAAAGTCAATGGTGACATCACCAAGATTTAAAGGAATCTGAATCTTCACCTCAAGATCTATCTCTGTATAAAATTTAAAACATATATTACTGGTAGTTTCACAGAAGAAGATTTTTAAACATTGTGTTGGTATATAACAGATATTAAGTACTTATTAGTCCCTTAAAAACCCTATGACTTAAAGCATTCGTGAAACCACAGAGGTCACAGGCAATTTTGCAGAGGTTTAAGGTATGTTTAAATGACATGTGGCCAGGAAACTGTGCCATCTCACTAAAATCAACCAAAATACACTGACCATTGTTAGTATTTTTCTGAAAGTGCCAAGTACTGCCTGTACTCTTTTTACCACCAGGTGACCACATGTATACAAGCATGTGACCTCTATTGTGGTCTGTCAGGATGTTAGGGCTGTACCATTGGACAAACATTAATGGACAAACAGGGCTCTGTAAGCCAAATCACTCCATTCTCCCAATATGAAGGTGCCCCATTGTTAGCAAAACTGTACTAAGCAGGTGTTTGCACAAGATCACTGGTCAGCTAAACAAAGTTTGTTGACAAAGTGTCCATTGTATGATTTGGATTTTTTAGCAGAAGACTCATCCATTTTCAAATGGCAAAGAAATTTATGTAGGGGAAATATGATGGGTTATAACTTTTGATTGCAAAGTTTAGGGTATAAACATTTATATTATGCAAGGAAAAATTGCTTGAAAACCTCATTTAATGAATGCTTTAAAGGTATTAAGCATCAATTCTACAATTTGGTGTATTGAAAGTTGAGCCACATATGAACATCATGACAAAATGAAATCATAATAGAGTAAAGAAATAAGTTGCTATAAGATATAAGAGTTGCACTCCCAGCAGAGGTCTGTCTGAGCTATTCGCTACACGTGACAGATAAACACGGGTATCACAAACTTTGTTTAACCCCAAATGAGGCTCAAAGTAGGGTTGCACTGTTTGACATCATTTTAGTACTATTCAAAGGACAATACATTTCATGATGTCATAAGTATATTGCCTTACTTTTATGACGTCATTTTACCTTTCAGTTCCTCTATAACACTCCACATACAAATGACGCCAAGAGAGAAGTGTGCTTTCAAAAGTAGGCTATGCAATAGGGTCGTGTTCAAATAGATTTCACAGACACTAATGGGGATGCATCAATCAAAAAGTTAATAGACGTGAAAGACAAATACATTTATCACTAATATGTGAATTTTAAACTTTTTTTCTTCAAAATTGGTGCTTAATTTCTTTAAAGTAAAAAGTTCAAATTAACATAAAGTTGCATATCTACTTCTTAGGGTTATTCTAGATATCAAATTTGAAATACTTTCTATTCACCGTTACTGAAAAGTAGTCCAGACCGATATTTCAGAGTCAAGACTATTGCAGTAAGGTTAATGAATGTGGTAGAATCAGATTGTTAAGAAAGTCTTGAAACGTAAGCTGTCTTAGAATAAAGAATACAAAGTCAAACATATATTAATCTGCCTGTTCAATATGAAAACGACCTGAGCAATCACTGGCAATTAATCGCAATAACAAGATTTTCACTAAAATGGTTACCATGGCAACACAAATTATTCAACCACAGCCATTATCACACTCGTCTGAGATATTAATATATACAATGTGCCTGTGCAATATGAAAATGATCCAAGCAATCCCTTGCACTTAACCGTGCTAACAAGTTTTTTTGGTAAAGTGGTTACCATGGCAATAAAAATTGTCCAATCACAGACATGATCAAAGTTGTTCCAGATATTGAAATATACAATGTGCCTGTGCAAAATGAAATCGATCCAAGCAATCCCTAGGACATAATCATGCTAACACTATATGCTGACGAATTAATGAATTCTTGAACTAATGAACGGGCATCTTGCACTTACATTTAAGTCCCCCTCTTTGACTTTTTTGAGGCGGGGGACAAAAAGGTCAAATGAGCATAATAAGTTACAAATCTACCTCTTAAAACAGTTATAAACCAATTTGGAAAAAACAAAGCCCAAATTAATAGCCCTGCTTTAGAAGCACAATTTATGGTGGAGTATTATCATACAAGTTTTATAAATATTAGTATTATCATGATCTGTTGGTGCCAAAATTTTCTTTTAATTATGTCAGTACCATACAAGACCGGGGTCAAGGCATAAAGGACAAGGAGTATTTGGTGTCCAATTAGCACACTTCACAAGATCATCACAAACTAATAAGATATCAACATATTTCGGCTGAACATGTTCAATTCTAGGATTTGTATTTTTTTTTTTAAATCTGTTATTGCAAAAGCAATCATTGTAAAAACTAATGGTTCTAAAAGATGTAACACATAAAAAATATCAATACCACATAAACATAGTTTGTGTAATCCAAAAAAATATCCAATAAATTTGGAAAATAGCAGTTCTATCCCAATGCTGTCCTTAAAAACAAGGCACTATTATCATTGGCCTATGTAATGGTTTTGGCAACTTAAGACGCTACAACATTTCATTCAAAATGTAATAAAGATGCTTCATAGCAGGACTGTGAAAATGCTGCTGGGGGCAGCCTGCCTCATCTACACAGGAGAGGCTGGGCCTTCATTCGCAAGGTGGTCTGATGCAAGCGCCGATCTGCATGGTCTGCCCAAATCAGGCCATCCTCACACAAAAAACCAAACTGATCATCAAATACCACCCATTAAAGCTGGCGGGCCGCTCCATAGGACTCTACTGAGTGGTGGGAGTCGCAGAGGTGGGGGCAGTCGAGGGTATCGCCGCAATATACCTGTGCGTGGGGAGGAGCCCCACGGGCATGGGTCACC
Organism: Amphiduros pacificus; assembly: GCA_949316495.1. Taxonomy (NCBI): domain Eukaryota; kingdom Metazoa; phylum Annelida; class Polychaeta; order Phyllodocida; family Hesionidae; genus Amphiduros; species Amphiduros pacificus. The sequence goes on along the minus strand of OX439003.1, from coordinate 16,046,548 downwards.
ACCCTCGCCCCCTGGTGGTAATGATATCAGAAAGTCCCTGGCCTATGATGACCAGAACCAAGCAGACAACTCGGAGGAGGAATATCTTCGAGGTCCCCCTGCTTCGATACCCTGGGAGCAGTCAAACTTTTATGCAAAACAAACATCAAGTGCCCTTGACCAATTGCTGGCTGGAAACAAGATCCTCAACATGCAATTCTCACTCGGCCAAAATGAGCACAAAGCCCAGGACCTGAGGGATGACAGTGATCTTTGGAAGCACCTTCTGCTTTCCAGATTGCAGATCAAACTGCTGCATAACATGCTGCAACATCTCAAATGTAAGACCCTGTATTATTCAATGTATTTTGTTAAATCAATCGAGTATAATTCAGAGGTTGCCATTTCAAATTGCATTCTAATTTCTAGATTCACAGAATATTTGTCCTGAAGGATTTACCTTTGGTGCTGGAAAATGCTACAAAATAATCCGGGAATTCACAGCCACCAGAGGGGAGGCAGAAATGTATTGTTCAGCATATGATGCTCAACTTACGTCTATAGAAACTATAAAACAAAACTATTTCCTCAAATCACAACTTCAGCAATGTGCATGGAAAGGCAAGTATTGGGGGTAATGCATAAATAGTTCATGTGAATGAATGCAGCAACCTTAGTTTAAATTTAATCTCACCATCTATGTTAAGATATAAAAGAAGAAGTCAGCTATTTCTTTATATTTATAAGTTGCTTTTTTACAAATCAAAATAAATTGGAGAATTTATCTGAATTCCATCCCTATTACATGTACTTGGCCAAATCTACGTCCGCAACTCCTAGGACCTATCAGATATTCTGAAATGCTTCTGAAATGTTTTCATTTATGAGGCAGTCCTAATCATTAATCACAGTTTAGAACAATTATTTATAGGGATGTCAGTCAAATATCAAAGATATGGAAGTCATATCTTTATACATGCTCTCACATTACATTAATCAATTCATCAATTTTCTTTCAATATCAGACCGAAATACCTCTCATCTTTACTGGACGTCTGGAATTTTGTATGGACAAAAATGGATGTGGATCAAAAATAAAGATATGGTGCCAATCCAGTATTTTGATTGGAGCACAAGTACAGGTGATCACCTTGCTAATGCCACCACTTCTGAACATCTTAAGGATGATAACACGGAAACAGAGGAGGCGATAGTGATCAGCTTCACAAAGGGAACTGATGCTGTATGGAAAACATTAAGATTTGACAAAAAGGCCATGATGATCTGCGAGTGTAGTAATACACTGAAAAACAACGAAAATGCTCAGGTTTGGGATGCACTGGACAAACATATAGATAACAGTATGCAAGAGCATCACAATGGTGAATACATGACTCCAGAATCTTACAAAAAATGGTATGAAGCACTCGTCAAAGAGAACCAAGATATGATTGGTGCTGCAATGCAAGAAATAACCAGGCAGAATATGAATTCCAACCCTATGATGGTAGATTCAACATTCCATGATGATGGCGTCGTCAGGGGAAGTCCTGCTGAAGATGACCAGCAGTTTGGAGATCTGGGAGATAACACTGTAGATTATGCTCCTCATATTAACAGTGGTGACAGTGACATTTCTGTTGATTTATCTGCTGACACAACAACACAGCAGCAGGAATTGACTGAAACAATCAGCATGGGACCAAAGGGCCCTGACAGAGATGATGATCAAAACACTAAACAAAGCAAAAGCACTGAGAACACAGATGAAAACTGGCCCCAACCTCCTTCTAAAATACCGAGCCCCCGAATGGCTCCAGGCAGGCGCATGATAGGTGCTCCTGGCAGGAGACCATGGCCCCCTGGTGGCTAAAATACTGGCACTGCTGATAAAAAAACTGAATGGTACAGAATGCACAAGGACAGAATGCATAACTACAGAACACACAAGTGAAGAACACACAAGGACAGAATGCACAAGGACAGAATGCACTAGTACAGAATGCACAAGTAAAGAATGCACAAGTAAAGAATACACAAGTGAAGTACACACAAGGACAGAATGCACAAGGACAGAATGCACTAGTACAGAATGCACTAGTACAGAATGCACTAGTACAGAATGCACTAGTACAGAATGCACAAGTACAGAACGCACAAGGACATAATGTTCTAGTACAGAACACGCAAGTAAAGAACGCACAAGAAAAATTACACATCTGGCACAAACAATGGTGATAAATCCTTGAACTTTTCACACTATTCATGGTATAACATTTTGTTGTACAGGGACACTTGAAATTTCTGATCATTAACATTGATGATTTCCACAATATCATACATATAAATAATGTATACTGTATTATATGAATATTTTTTGCATAAAACTTGCATTCACTAATCAAATATTGATATAACTTATAGTAAATATGAGAATAAAGGATCAAACAAACTAAAATTAACAAATCATTAGTGTTCGGACGTTTGGGGCCATAGTTTGGTCAGAAGGAATTGATGAAAGGGTAACATTATCTAAATAATACTGATCAGCCAGATGATAAAAAGGCAAGGATCCTAAGATGATCTGCGACAACGATCGCAGTCCCTACCAAGACCAACAACGGTTTCAATCACTTTGATCTCTTCAGTTGGATGGGGACTGACTGCGTTATCCTATGATTTGTTTATATATGAAAACTGAGGAGGTGCTAGCACCTCTGGAGGTGCTGCACCTCCTCTCATAGCGCCAGATGATTAGCCAGATGACTTATTTGTATTAAAATATAATTATCAACTTACCGTTTCCTTCATCTGTATTTGATTTATTTTAATTCTGCACAATTTATGTTTAAAATCTTTGTTGAATTCGAACTTGTCTTTTGGGTCAACATCTTTACCCTGAATAAATAAACAAGTTTTGTTGTTATGAATTCTTACCGAATCATTTCTCATAACTTAAGCTTTACTAAAATACTATAACCATTATGTGATTTTATATTGGATATTTACTCTTACTCTAAAATATCACTTGATTGATAATTAAAATACATCTAAAAGAGAAAAAAATACTCAAGAGAAGTTTGATAAAATTTGGGATTTTTGAGCATTACCTTTGGAAATTTTGTAAGCACCCGTGCCTTGCCACATGCTAGAGACTGTAGTGTTCTTCTTAACTCTCCGTCCTCTGAAATGAAAATAGAAACAACCCTATCAGCAAGCTATACTTGGGACCCACATACATTCAGCTATATTTTTTAAACCATAGATTTTTTTGATGAAATAAAATCTGTCTTTTCTTTATGAAATATTGTTTAAAAAATCAAGCAAAAAAACAATGAAGGTTTCCGATTTTCAGATTTTCACTTATTTCGTCTCCTGGTACATCTCCATTTTGGGCTAAAATCATTTAAATTTGAAGCAAGGAAGATGTTTATTATTAAAGCAAGTCAAAAAACCTTTAGGGCTGCAGGTTTTAACCTAGAATTGGTTGGGAATTGGAAACCAGCTTTATATTAGACCTAATATACTCATTATACCAAACCAAACTGACAAGAGAAAACATCCCCTCCAAATATCATCATTTTTTTGGATAGTGTGAAATAATTTCATCAATTTTACAAAGTTCACAACACATGATGATATTCTTTTAAAGATTTTTTTCTTGTTATGATAACTCCCATATTAAGTTCTGATTTGAGGTCTGCAAACAAAATCTAAATATCAAACAAGAAAACTACTACTTGAAAATAGATTAATAATAATAATAATAATAACAATAAAAATAATAATAATAATAATAATAATAATAATAATAATAATAATAATAATAATAATAATAATAATAATAATAATAATAATAATAATAATAATAATAATAATAATAATAATAATAATAATAATAATAATAATAAAATTTGTAAAGCACTGATACCAGACAAGTCTGTTCATAGCGCTGAGATTACAACAAATCTATTTCTTGTTCACAAAAAAATTTCCTCCAATTAAATTCCCATATTCCAAAGAAAGCATTCATTGTGATATTAATAATATCTCAAGGGAAGAGTTGCTTAATTACTAAATATGAAAGCTGTAATTAGAATACAAACCTATTGCTGTTGCCTGCTTGATTTCATCATATGTGAAGTCTTCGCCATCATTGAATAAAAGTAAGCATAATGTCTGGAAAAGTGACACTTGCAACTCTTTTTTGCCCTGCAAAATGACATAAAATCAGTTTTATAAAGGACAATCTTCAAATTGCAACAGATACTTAACAATAGTCAAACACCTGAGATTCATGAATATTGAAAATTTCACATACACTATAAATGAATAAGTTAGAAATGCCATTATGACACCAAAAATCTGTCAACGATGGCTTACCCCTGGGAAGTGAGCTTTCAAAACACAATGCCCTAACGTTGGCTGCCATTGTAACTTCCTACCACTGTGTTTTCCAAGGTAAAATTTCTTAAATATTTCTTGGAATTTCACCATCTGTAATAATCAACAAAAAATATTTGAAATGTCAAACATTTTCAAATTTCTTTTAAGAAAATGTTTTGCTTATTATTGATCAGTAGATTTTTTATCTTATAATGAATGTTAGAGATGAGCAAGATGAAGATGATGCACTACTGACCTCTGGTGGTAAGTGAACCTCCATGGGTGTATATGTAGGCCAGTAACCCATGGTGAGGATGTTAACAGTGAGGTCTATGTTGCCTGGAGTGTCCAAACACTGTGTATGCTATAAATAAAACATTTACATAAATACTACTTAGTATTTGGGAAACATAAATCAAGAAAGGAATACATTTTAAAATCACATAATAGGTGAAGTTGTTTTTTGGATCACACTATACAATGAATATTACAGATTCCAAGAAGAGTCAAATATACGTCAATATTAACAAGATTACAAAATACAATATGACCATAACATTTTTAGAAACGTCTGCTGAACAATAAAAATAACACTTTATTGATGAATAGGGACAGTGATCACAACTAAACAAGATTCAAGATAATTCAGATGAAAAAGTGAAAAGAGTCTGGGCCATGGGAAAGTTACTGATTTCCACATCATTTAACATTCATGAGACTGCCAACATTGATGTGTATTCCTTGTCAATATTTCTGAGCTAAATATATCTTTCTTGAAGAATCATTAAAAGGAGGCTTTACAAAGATAGAATGAAGCCCTTATGGCATAAAGAGGGGGTGGAACAGAAGGCTTCCTTTGAACAGCTTGGTGACACAGCAGGCTTTATTGTACTGAAATGTGGCTCAGCAGGCTTTATTGTACTGAAAAGTGGCTCAGCAGGCTTTATTGTACTGAAATGTGGCTCAGCAGGCTTTATTGTACTGAAAAGTGGCTCAGCAGGCTTTATTGTACTGAAAAGTGGCTCAGCAGGCTTTATTGTATTGAAAAGTGGCATAACAGGCTTAATTACACAGAAAAGTGGCTCAGCAGGCTTTATTGTATAGAAAAGTGGCTCAGCAGGCTTTATTGTATAGCGAAGGCTTTATTTTGTAAAAAAAAAAGTGGTTCAGCAGGTTGAATTACAAAGAAAAGTGGCTCAGCAGGCTTTATCGTATAGAAAAGTGGCTCGGCAGGCTTTACTGTGTAGAAAAGTGGCTCAGCAGGCTTTATTGTGTAGAAAAGTGGCATAGCAGTCTTAATTACAGAGAAAAGTGGCTCAGCAGGCTTTATCATATCGAAAAGTGTCTCAGCAGGCTTTATCGTACAGAAAAGTGTCTCAGCAGGCGTTACTCTGTAGAAAAGTGGCTCAGCAGGTTTTTTGGAGTAGAGATGCAACACAGGAGTTTAAGAAGAAAGGTGGCTCGACATTCCTTATTGAGTTGAGAGGTGGCTAAATAGGCTTCATTTATGTGTGTGGCTCAGAAAGAAAGCTTTATTGAGTATTGTGTGGTTCAGAAGGCTTTATTGAGTAGAGTTGGCTCAGAAAGCTTTATTGAATAGAGTTGGCTCAGAAAGCTATATTGAGTAGAGTTGGTTCAGAAAGCTTTATTGAATAGAGTTGGCTCAGAAAGCTTTATTGAGTAGAGTTGGTTCAGAAAGCTTTATTGAATAGAGTTGGCTCAGAGGGCTTTATTGGGTAGAGTTGGCTCAGAAAGCTTTATTGAATAGAGTTGGCTCAGAAAGCTTTATTGAGAAGCATTGGCTCAGAAAGCTTTATTGAATAGAGTTGGCTCAGAAAGCTTTATTGAATAGAGTTGACTCAAAAGCTTTATTGAGTAGCGTTGGCTCAGAAAGCTTTATTGAATAGAGTTGACTCAGAAAGCTTTATTGAGTAGAGTTGGCTCAGAAAGCTTTATTGAATAGAATTGGCTCAGAAAGCTTTATTGAATAGAGTTGCCTCAGAAGGCTTCATGGAGTGGAGAAATTGTACAGCAAGCTTTCGAGAATGGGGAGATGGCAAAGCTTTATGAAATAATGAGGTGGCAAAGTTGTCATTAGGAAATAGGGAGGTGGTAAAGTTGCCTTTAGGGAGGAGGCAATGTTGGCAATTTTGAGGTTAGAAGGTTCTATCTGGTGGATGGCAAGCGTATTACAATGTTGTCAATTTGATACTATTCTAATACTTTTAACACAGAACATAATGTATTGGCCTGATAAATACTTGATAATAATGTAAATAGGCATATAGGCATATAGGCATAGTCTGCAAATGCCACCAATGTCACAACAGCACAGTGTTATTGTTTATCAAATAACTACAAATGCACTCACCTGTTTGAAGGCAAGCATGATGTCCTTTGATAGTTCCATATCTTTGAACATTCCTTCTAACTTGCTTGTGAAACCGCCCCCACACTCTGCAAAGGTGAAAATGTTCTCATTGTCACTTGGTTGTGTTATGCTGATATCAATAATAAAGAGTAAGGATAAAAAGAGGCCATGATTAATATGAGGGTTAACCTACCTTGTTTTAATTTTGATAGCATGGATTTCTCAGCATCTACGGATGCACTCTTTCCAACAAGAAGACGCTTGGCAAGATCCTTCTTGTAGAATGCTTCAAACACATCTTTTCCTGCAAAAGAGAAAAGGAAACAATGAAAACTAATCTATTTGGTCTACAATTATATGAGTTTCCATTTTCAAGTTCATAAATCCCATGATAAGTTTAGATTAATATAACAATATATGAGTAAAGATTGTTTTCTGAGGGACCAGTAATAGAGTGGGTGGTTTTATTGAAGTAAGTTCCTGTGGGGATGTAATGAAGTGTTAATAGGGATATGGTATATACATTTCTTTGGGGATCAATCTGGATTGATTCTTATCACCAAACACCACCTCAACAGACAGGTATACCATTTACAGGAGCCTACACATCCACATAGAATTTGCACTTATCAATAATTTGTGAATTTGTGAATAAGACTAAGATGGTTTCCCTGCTCCACACCAGGAACAAACACAAGAGAGGGCTTCTTCCATTTCCAATAGACTGCACAATATGTCTGACATTCAAGAAACCAGAGGCCAAACTCTGAGTCCCTTACAACAAAGAGAGTGCATATCAGATTTGCTTCAGTGCCAGTCTTATTGGGTACCATCTTATTGCTCATTTCTATTGCTGCTTTCTATTGAATCACATAGCAGTTAAACAATCAAAAGCCAATTCATATTGTCTGGCATTTATTCAATACATTTCTCAACCATTTTTGTTTATAATGGTGGAATAACCCAAATTGACAATTATTCTTACTATCTATTGAGAGGATTACTGCTAAGCTATTTATGTTACCTCTTTCTGTCTCATAATATTCAAATATTTGTACCTTGAAAACTTATGAATTTCTCTTCCATGTGCTTCTATCTGATCGTATGAACCGGTTTAACTGATAACAAAACAATATTGCATACTCTATTTCTGTAGAAAGGACCATGTAAAATGTGAGCTGCCTTGGCTTGTAAGGCTTGCTAAGATTCACACCTAATTGCTTTCTACTCTCTGACACAGGTACCACATCTTATGCATATTAGAAAGTGGAGAGATTTCCCTCAGAACTGGACCTGGTTCCAATTTATCCTCGCCAGGAAATATTGACTTTCCAGGACCACATCTCAAGCACACTTTAGACTGTATTGACTGCTGTCTCTTGCAACTCTGATCATTATGAAATAAGCATTGATTTTATCCATATTTGGTGTTTTTAATGTATTATTCTTTAGTTTTGGAACTTGGCCTTTTGAACAAGGACCTCTTAACACTTCTAAGACCTTCCTAACCAAGGTAAAATACTCAGCTAAAAACACTCAATTCTCACACTAATTGAGAATCCTAGATATATTTGGGGTTGAAAATGTGTCACATAGTTTTGTTTGACTTGCCTGTAAATTCCCTTTGACACTGAAGTATTTAATCCACTTATAGATTTATCACAAGGATCACAATCCATTTCTATATTAAAATCTAAATCAATTTAAACTTACTGAACACAAACTTTGTTCTGTATGGGTTTATCTATGAGACAGCATTTAAAAGTGAGTATTTTTGTGTGAGTCAGTATTTTTTTAGGCACCTCTGGGGGTATATTCTGCTGTATTGTCTATTGCTGTGTGGCTATGGTTGGTCCCACAGCAGTCAGTTTTGTTCGGGTTTTCTACTTTGCTCCCAAACTTGTGCACATTAATAGCAATTTGCACCCAGATGCCTCTGTTCCGCCTCGCTCATCTCCTGGGTTTCTTGCTTGTCACATGCTAATTTATGTGATCTGATGTGCGCATCAGAAGTGATAGTGCTTGACTAGCAGTTGCAAACACCATTGTCTTGGGAGCCATGGGCAGTTGCTACCGGCGACCACAGAGTATAATATTGCCATGACAACCTTCAGGGGGGTAACCCGGGCATTGATGCATTCTGGTCTATGTCAGCAAAGGTCAATAAAATGGCATTGCTTTCTATTGATTGGTAAGAAAGTGTGTTATATCAAGGAAGAAGAAACAGAATCCCTGGAGCAGATATGAGTATCCCTTGTGCCCTATCCCTTCACCTTTACCCATCCCTAACCTCTCTGACTTGCTCCAGATTTGCTCAACTTCCACAGAATGACAATCTTGTTTTGATCATGTGTAAGGCAGCCTGGGGCTTCCTACATCCACATATCAGACAGTCCAGTCAGTCACACACTTTCCTCCAAGCCAACAAATTCGGACTTTCACTGTAGAATTGGCAAACAACAATTTTATGGACTATTTTAGAGATTTAATACACTCTAAATTTCTTTTTTTTTCTACCTCTAATTTAAAGGGACACTTTTTATCTGCCAGGATGTAATTAAACTATATTTTTAAACAAGATAATATTGAAAAGTTTATCAAAATGAAAAATTATTCTGTCCCTTTAAAGTGAATGTATCTGAACCAAATTAATACTCTTCTCATTTCATATATCACACAGTCTTAAACAAGTTTTACAATTTTCGAAAGCAGCCAATGTAATTGAAAATACATTAAAAAAAACATATGCCAATGGCCTTAGAGTTATGTTGATCATTGCTTTTTTGTAATGTTTGTGAACATTTTCTGTTAATTGCTTCAAAAATGATTATTCAAATCCTCTCCCAGAGCAGACTTGAGCAAATGATAATTTTGACCAATCAAATTGAATTACAAATATTATGTACCAAATATTAGGGCAGACATTGCTTTATTCCAGAAGCACATGATGCTCTTCTTGTCTGATATTTTCAATGCTTAGGTGGAGCCATGGTACTGCATGCTTGACAACTCAATGATAGCTTTTTCTTTTTTCTTTTTTCAAAAATCATTTGAGAAATGGAGAAAAAAATCTGAACCACATGAAAAATAGATAGTTTTGGACAGCTAAAGGATTGTTCCTGGACAAGAGAGTACACATACAAAAGAAAATTATTATAGTTGGATAGTTTTTGATCTGTGTTTGGTCGAAATGAAAATATATTAGTCCAACAACTTGAAAAAGGTTTAAATGGCACTGCACAAGTTTCATCAATGTTCAACTGAAAATTTCAAATAAAAGACAGTATCTCTGCACTTTGTTGAATAAAATTTCTGGAATTTAAATTCACAAGTAAAGCATAAGTTTAGAATTTCCAAGGCCCTCTACCAGACTTAATTAACGATACACAAGACTCCCAACTAGCACATTACTCCTGAATTGCACTGTTCACACTCCATTCTGGCTTAGTACCCTCTTTGCTGTTTCTTTTATCTCTGTAATCCACATGTCTAGAAACTGATAAATTTTCATCAATCAGAGATTGATCCTGCTCTGGAAATGGCAAGTGTGAGACAAATGGACCAAGATGAAAGCAAATGTGCTTTGATTGTATCAAAATGTCATGTGACTTTTCTAACCCTGCAAAGCCATTCAGTGTTCTTTGCTTCTCATCGTGCAGACTGGAGTGGACCCATCTAAAGTTCCCATAGTACAGCAGCTAGGTTTCTGAGAATTGCAAGTGGTATCAGAAAAATGTATCAGTGTTGATGGAATGCTATCTTGATCTTTTAGAATTACAAAGATCGATATGTCCATGGTATAGTAATAATAATGGACTGGAAGTTGAATCCTGACACACTTGTACACTTGTTAAATGTAAACAGCTTATGTTGCAGTCTAATTTCCTGCTACATTCAAATCCTCTGCAGGTTAAACACAACAAAAACATCTCAAAACTGATGATCACATGTGGCACAAAGCCTCAGTATTCCATCAATGAAATAATCTAAAACATTGGATGTGACAAACATATAAAATTCAATCATTTCTATCATAACACATAACTCCTTTTATGGTTCCAGTTCAAACAAAAAAATGCACATGGTAAATATTAATTTTAGATGTATCAAGTGACATGACCATTAAACAATATAACATACGCAATCTTCTTTTAACAAATATCTTATTAAGGTCAATTTCATCCTAACAGATAACATTTCTTATTGGTGTCATATTGACAGCTTGTGGGAATTGAGTGATACAAGAAATAACATATCTGATCTTCTTTTAAAAAATATCTTATTAACGTCAATTCCATATTAACAGATAACATTTCTAATTGGTGTCATATTGATATGTTGAGGGAGTTGAGTGAGACAAGAACAAGATGAGGTCATGCACAAATAGGAGTACACAAGGCCTCGAATAATCCCTCACTCATCTGGCCAAAATAGCTCAACTGGTAAAAGCATTTACCTTGAGACTGAGGGATTCGTAGTTCAAATTCTGGCTGGTTATTGTCAAACACTTTGGGCTGGCATTGTCTGGTTTCGAAGTGCAATTTAAGACCTATAAAAACCTAAACATTGTGCGGTTAAGTTGATGTCAGTCATATTGTCAGCTATACATTATTGCTATCATCCTGACATACAAATCCCAAACAGAATATGCTACTCCAATAATATATCACCACTCGCCCATCTTATCACTATTTGTGTATGACTTGCCATGTCGCAGCCATATCTGTTTTTACCAGTTCTAAGCATCTCCACCATGAGTAGATGCTCCACAGATGATTGCCTAAGGAAGCAGAATGTGTGAATATGGGCTAATTTTTCCTGAAAACCAAAGGGCTATAACCTATATTTATGCAGAATGTCGGCTGCAGTTCTCATGGCAGCAGTACTTTGCTACCTGTGAGTATCTCATCTCTATCATTGTGAATGACGGTAAATGAGGCCCTGAAGCACTTGTGAATCACTTGTATGGTCACGCATGCTATATCTGTCTCAAATCTCAACCAATGCTTCAGGTAACAAGTTCCAAGCAAAATATAATCTATCACTATTTGCTTTAACCTACAGATTTATGTCACATATTCAGACTCTGAAGTTAAGGTAAGGGTATTTAGATATTGTTTGAATATCAAAGTTTTGACATGTTTTGCAAAAATTGGCTATTTTCTAAAAGTTACACAGTAAATCATTTTTTTATTTCTTAATTTGGGTAAGAAATGCCCGAGGTAATTTATTTTTATTTTCAAATCCAAATCCTTGTGATCCATTCGTCTGAGCTTGCAAATCTCATTTATTACCAATGATTTATGTTTCAATCCAATTATTGTGCTTGGGAAAAACAACTCAAAAGGTAGACTTTGATGTTAGATTCATCATACTAGCTTGACCTAATGTCTCATCAAAGACACATTCTCTTTCCCGATGTTGCTAAATTTACATATAGTTGTGCAGTAGCAATAACCAAAACATATAAAGGCCAATGAATTGACACACACATGCTCCCTCAAGTGGGACAGTTAGTGTTGTACTACAGCACTTCCTGTGCAAGCCTTCCCCCCAACAGAGACAAAATGCACAACAATGGAGCCACTGATGTCTCTCAGAGAATGCCTGCTGCCATACATATGTATATGAGTAAGCAGCTGCTTGATCTGATGGCACAAAGACAAGCCACTGTGCCCTGTACTGTAGTCTGCACTGTGCCCTGCACTGCACCCTGTAACATAGCCTGGACTGTAGTCTGCACTGTAACCCATAATGCAGCCTAGGCCACTGTGCCCAGCACTGTACCCTGTACTGCAGCCTAGGCCACTGTGCCCAGCACTGTGCCCCACACTGTGCCCTGTACTGCAGCCTAGGCCACTGCGCCCCACACTGTACCCTGTACTGCAGCCTAGGCCACTGTGCCCAGCACTGTACCCTGTACTGCAGCCTCGGCCACTGTGCCCAGCACTGTGCCCCACACTGTGCCCTGTACTGCAGCCTAGGCCACTGCGCCCCACACTGTACCCTGTACTGCAGCCTAGGCCACTGTGCCCAGCACTGTACCCTGTACTGCAGCCTCGGCCACTGTGCCCAGCACTGTACCCTGTACTTCAGCCTCGGCCACTGTGCCCAGCACTGTGCCCCACACTGTGCCCTGTACTGCAGCCTAGGCCACTGTGTCCAGCACTGTGCCCTGTACTGCAGCCTAGGCCACTGTGCCCAGCACTGTGCCCTGTACTGCAGCCTAGGCCACTGTGCCCAGCACTGTGCCCTGTACTGCAGCCTAGGCCACTGTGCCCAGCACTGTGCCCTGTACTGCAGCCTTGGCCACTGTGCCCAGCACTGTGCCCTGTACTGCAGCCTCGGCCACTGTGCCCCACACTGTGCCCTGTACTGCAGTCTAGGCCACTGTGCCCCACACTGTGCCCTGTACTGCAGCCTAGGCCACTGTGCCCTGCACTGTGCCCTGTACTGTGCCCTGTACTGCAGCCTAGGCCACTGTGTCCCACACTGTACCCTGTACTGCAGCCTAGGCCACTGTGCCCAGCACTGTGCCCTGTACTGCAGCCTAGGCCACTGTGTCCCACACTGTACCCTGTACTGCAGCCTAGGCCACTGCGCCCAGCACTGTGCCCTGTACTGCAGCCTAGGCCACTGTGTCCCACACTGTGCCCTGTACTGCAGCCTCGGCCACTGTGCCCCACACTGTGCCCTGTACTGCAGTCTAGGCCACTGTGCCCCACACTGTGCCCTGTACTGCAGCCTAGGCCACTGTGCCCTGCACTGTGCCCTGTACTGTGCCCTGTACTGCAGCCTAGGCCACTGCGCCCCACACTGTGCCCTGTACTACAGCCTAGGCCACTGCACCCAGCACTACTCCCTGTATTGCAGCTGTGTGGCCATCCTCCTTACCAACACCAGCACATCACAGAGCAATCTCCTTCACGCACTTCTTCTATTTATCTTATATGCACTGCACATAGATATAAATAATCATCAAAGTTCAAGGCCAATGCAACTGTTTTGTTTACTTCCTTCCTACCAAACTTATCTGATTATTTTTAACCCTGTAAGAGTTTATAAGCATTTGACATGATAAGACCTTTCCTTATGCCTCTCCAAGAATTACTGAATGCCTTATTCAATTGTACATACATGATTATTAATCAGTTTAATGGGAATAATTCTGGAAAATTCTGGAAAATACAGTATTTTCCATTCAAAAGAGGGAGAAAATGATTTTAGTATCTTATTAGTATTAATTATTCCTTCTGAAAAGAAAGACATTGCATGGTTTCTTCCATTCTGACTTTAAGGAAGTGCACATAGCACTACTTTTCTTGGGGCATTTGGTCAGAACAAACAGTAATCTGTTCACTTCTGGAATGCACATGAATGTCAGTTTGTTTGGTTTGGACACCAGTGAGCATGGCACTTGGTTTTCATTTACCATCTTATTTAGATGGTACACATGGCATATTCGATTCTACACATCAATCATATGCACATAACAAATAACAAGGGTTAAAACTCAAATAAGTCAAATGCATCTAAAATAATGAGATAAGTGCATGAATGTATGTGTGTATGGCTTGGACTGGATGATTTCCTGGTGCTCATGTGGGACCGCCACCTCAGTGAGGCACTATCAGTGAGACACTATCTGTAGCCCTTGTGTCCTCACAACTGGCACTCACCCTTATGCCCATTCAACATTATCACTGACAGCTGCATTCACATAGATTCTAGCAATAAGACAAATGATGAGGAACCCACAAGAAAAAGAATAACAGACCTATTGTCAATGATAAATAAATATACAGACCTATTGTCAATGATATATATATATATATATATATATATATATATATATATATATATATATATATATATATATATATATATATATATATATATATATATATATATATATATATATATATATATATATATATATATATATATATATATATATATATATATATATATATATATACATACATACATACACACATGTATGAAAAAAAACAGTTGGTATTGATTTGTCTGAAAAACAAAGATGGCAAACCTATTGTCAATGTTCTATTTATATGGTGTGCAAAGAAAATCATATTGATTTGCGTGAAATTGTCCATCACTTTCTTGTTTATTCTGTTGCTGTATGTGAATGCTTAAGGCACGCTAAGGCTTGATATACATAAAAATACATCTACAGAAAAGCACCAAACATGAGAAATGCTTTCTTCTCATATTGATCATTTCTACCCAATGTTAAACAGTAATAGTTATAAATTTCAGTTTTATATAATTGTCCCTGCATTTAATGGTCCGATAAGGGACTACTGACAATTTGCACCAAGTTGTTCAAGATGAACTTATCAGTATTCTGAATCAGAAATTTGTCTTGTTCATAGTCTTTATTAAGATAGAGGCCTGTCAAGCAGGCAAAGCCCTGTCAGGGAATACTTTCCGCTTGCCACCCGCTCATTGAGACCAACACTGCCGCAGCTACATTGGTGTACATATATGTATACAACATAAACCTGAGAAAGTTGCTACACTCCAAAGCCAAAATATAAAAGGAACAATAAAAAAATGCTGTTTAATTGTACTCTACAACAAAATCTATTTTCAAAATGTACCACCACTATTGAGTGATTTATCATAGCATTTAATGCTGAATATTGTAAAGTAAAGATTCATTTCCATTTAACTTCTCAAGCACTGCACAAGTTTATGCACACTCATAAAGTTGCCCGATTCGATTGGCCAGTTGCTGCCCTCCTTCAGCCGACGGTAACTCCCCCTAGTGAGCTGCCACAGCTCTCCACTGATGTGACACTGAGATTGGTGAATAAGACATGTACACTACCCCCATGTAGCAGCAAGGCACGCATACACCTGCACACACGCATTGGGATTTCTCATCCCCATCACTGAAGAGTGGCGCTGGTCTGTCGGCTTGCACATGTGTGTACACTCACAGCCCCTTACTTGTCTCCACTTTACCTGTGTTCCCGTCGCACTACCCGGATACCATCAACGCCAGCCAAACTTGTCGGGATTATCTTTGCTTGCCAATTAGTTCATTGAGTCAATTTGGAGTGCAAGATTCACGACCATATATCACTCAGCTTTTCACCATGTCCAGTGCAGTCAGTGCTGTAGTGTGTGTCACTGTATTTTCACTCCAAGTTTTACATGCACGAGTACTCTACCCAAAACAAGATGAAAAGTTTAATTCTAGTGTGCCCCTAGTGCACTACAATGATGTGACCCAATGGGACATAGATGAGGGACTTGATCCGGAGGATTTAGTAGGAAATATGTACCCGGAAGAACCGGATTATCCAGAGTCTCCAAATCCTATAGGAGAGGTGGTTTCTTTACTCTCCACAATGTCCGAGGAAATAACAATGTTGCGGAGTCAGATGGGCAATCTTAAATACCAAAACCACCTAATATATAAGCAACTTAAACGCATGAATAATAGATGTATGGCAAGTCCAGGTAAGAATATATAAAAAAAGTAAAAACTTTTTTTTAAGATTCAATTTCAATTGATTGGAACATGTTCTTTATCTTTGAATTCTTCATTCTTATAAATAAAGATCTTTTACTTCATATTTAAATTTCTCAAATTTACTAAAGCACTCCTTTGGCTTTTTCCACCATTTCACAATCTGCATGATGAGTTTTTTTTAAGCAAAAAGTTTCATATCTGGCAGACAAATTCTGCCAGGAAAATCTTATTCTTCCATCAATGCACATTTTATTCGGTGTTGACTTATGTGGGGTAAATAATCTATAAAGACATTTTAAGAGTGGGGCAAAAGTTCAGAATTCTACATGGACTAAATTCACCTTTGCAATATGAGAATAAATCCTGATTATTTGTTTCCAGACAAAGCATATCACTGTGCTGCCGGTCCTAGCAGCACACAGATTTTATCAACAGATCAAATATATAATGCATGGTGTACTTTTCTACCAGAAATATCAAGTTTTGATAACAACCCAGGATAGGCAGACATGTTGTTTATTATATATCAGTATGCCCTCAAGTTATCCTACACTGCATATATACATGAGGCTGGGAATACTCCACATGCTATGATCAACTTGATACTTATCTTACACAAAATCCCTTTATCATTTGAATTTCTTTTTTTTTTTTTCTTTTTTTGAAATGAAAGAGGATATATCCTTCCTCAAAAGAAATCCTGCACATTGAACTTTGATGAATGTAAAAATTCTAAACCAAATTATGTATGAAGCCATTATTTTAATATTGGAACAAGGGGACATCTTCCTGATCATGTGACATTCATGTCCAGTCAATGCATCTTCACTGTGATTTCCTGAATATGCTCAAAAGTGCACTACTAATCAAGTCGCATAATTAAATAAACTGAAATCTGATACAGTTATAGTCATAATCATAAGACTCAAAGCTTTCAATCACTTCATCATTGATTAACACTTTCCAATCATTACTTTTTATTCAATATCTGAAAATTTGTAGCTTTGAAAATAGACACAGATGAATGAATAATTGTGATAATAGGACACTGCAAACAAAAATGAGAAAATTACCCCCATTAGCACTATAATGAGGCAACTGAGGGGCTCTAGACGGGCCTCCAATGCTTCCGCCAGTTACTTTTTAGGGAAAATTATTAGTCACATTTTGAAAGAATGTGTCAAAATGCAAGAGCATAAAATGTACACTTTTAGGAGACAAATGACAAATTTGTTACTGTGACTGAAATCGGTTTACAACATTTTATAAAATGTTTCTCTTGACAGAAAAATCAGCATACAAACATAAAAAATTAATTTACTTGTTCAAGATCTTTAATTCATTTGGAACAAAATGACCTATATCAGCATGCTTAAAAATATACCCCCAATAATCAATATATAATCTTTGTTAATCACATGTTGAGAATTATTATTAAAGAGTGATTCTCTTGATTACAGAGACTCCTGGCATAGCAATCAATGCCTGCTTTAAATAATTAAACCAATTCATATTTTGGTGTTTGAAAACTCGAAATGACAGCATGAACATAAACAACTTTGTGACCTATGTGACAAGCGTGGGAGGTTGTGTTATTGAAATTCTTCAGGATCAAATAGGTCTGAAGATCTAAACAGACAGCTCTTTATTTGATATATCATGATGCTATTCAAATATGAAGATGAAGCCACCTCCACAGATCGATGTCAAAAATCCTCGGGAAAATATTTTATGATTCTTCACGTAAATATTGTGCTCATCTTGACATGGTGGTGTGCTGAGAGCTTGCAGGGGGGGGGGCATTACTTCTGATGTCAATGCCTTCTCTGCCCCCCAGGCTCCTTCAGTCCGGGACTACAACCTACCCCATGCCGCCTTACTCTCCTCAAACCCACTTGACTTCAGCCCCCGTACCCCTTATGGTGTGGACAGTGACTAGTGCATAGGATTTCCCTGCTTCATATCTGGACTGCAAGGCTAAAACACAAATGTAACCTTTTTCCACCATGCCCTCAAGAAACCTCAAATATGGCAGTAATATTTTAGCCCAATATTTGTTTGCCCTAATCCTTTTTACTCATTCATATATTAAGTTCTGTGCATCCATATCTGTTCATAACATCCAACTATTTTGATTTCTTAAGAAGAAAAAAAAAGGCAATCACGAATCGCTCCATACCTTTAAGAGTCCAGAAAATTTCATGGTTGTTCTGACAATCACTCAATTATATCAATGACATTTTAATCTCTAACACGTTTTTTATGGAATACCACAGGGTCATCATACAAATTTTCTTTACTTAATACAATTCTCCGTCCATTACACTATCTTTTCAATCTGAGGCTGTAATTTTTCCACAAAACCTGTGACAGGTGAAATATGATAACAATTTAGTTTCTTCAGAAGGTTTTGCAATCCTTAACATGCCCACTTGAACAAATTAAAAAATGAAACTTTCTTAAGCCAACAACATCTTATATATTCATATCTTGCATAGATTATAGCACTATGCACAAACCACATACTTTACCTATGAACAAACAACTCAAGCTCAATAGTAATACATACTTCCCTGAAATGCTTAACTGCTCACATACCATCAATTTAAAACAATTTTCAAGATAATCAACATGCCCACCCTTTACTTTGAAAAGCCAAAAATGCATGGAAAAAAATGTTTCCTTCAGTTGATAATTTCAGCCTTGGTGTTCAAATTTAAAAAGGAACATAACCATAGTGGGTTTTATTAAAAAAGATAACCTTTCAACTCCAATGAGCCTCCAACAGGGTGGTTGGATTAGAAGTGCACTGCTCCAAACATTCAGACTCCCCTTTCATTTATGACCTTTTTGTTAGTTCTCTTGGAACAAACTAGCTACAATCATTTGTAATGGGCAAATGTGGCGAACCATCTTTGTATCTTAATCACTAACTTCAGAATTTATCTCCATTTAATGCTCCATATATTTTCACATAAATTGTTACAGCTTTTGTGCAATGATAAAGCAGGAAAAAAGTCCTTCAAAGGGTCCTGCAGCGTGGGGGGCTAGTAGCCTTTAATACTGGTGAAAGTTACCAAGTTGACATATTTGTAGGCTTGAGAACAAAGAGTTGAGCTTGGCAAAAACATCCCGAACACCCTGGCACCAAGTACAGAAATAAAGCATGGGTGAAGAGACAGTGTCAGATCTGTGAGAATCAACATGTGTTCCATGTCCCCACATGCACACATTATACATCACTCTCTCTATATTTATATTTTTCTTCTTTTTTTACAAATTGTTTTGGTGATATCTCTCCAACATACAAATATGTGCCATGAACAAATTGTAAAATAATTACTGTTTTGTCTCAACTAGCATTTAACATTTGCTTACGATGTGCCAAAGAAATGATATGTACTGGATAACATCATTGGTTATTATGAGGTCTTATTTAGAAGTTTAATTTACAAGTTTATTGTTGCTAAACATGAGACATGAAGAAAAGAAACAATCATTTCATCTCATTTCATTCTTGAACTGTGACCAGCATCACAGTTCATAGTAAGATCTCATACAATGAAACTTAAAGGTTCAAAGAGACCCACTGTAGGCTGCAATTTAGCCACAGAACAATCAATCACATAATTATATCGGATCATGGAAATTTCTTTTCCATGTACAAGTGCCATTGCAAACACCGGGTCTTAATGATTATATTATTAAAGACATTCCCCTGTGGGAGCTATTGACAGTACAAAGGCTGTCTGAATTGGCCCAGGCTTGAGGGAAGCTGTTTTCTGGTCGGATGCATGACAGGATTATACTCAGTCTGCATGATAGGCCATTAACACCGCATATAATGCTCCTTTTCCATTTCCATCTTGGTTTGTTGCAAACAAACTGATAGCATTTCTTGCAGGTGGGATTTTTGTGCTCTCTCTCAGCCAGAAAGGGAGATGTTTCCTTTGGGAAACCCACACCCTGCGGTGTTCAAACACTTACTATTTGTCCTCCAATGAATTTTTAATGTGCAATGCAATTTGACATGGTTTTTCATTTGAGTTGTTAGGGCCATGTCTATGTTTATCACAACATAACCTGTGCAATGGAACATTTTTTTTAAACTTCACTTTAAGTATTGAATCATATTTTTCATGTAACTAACAACCAATCAATTATATGGTGTGTCTTCCATGACAAAAGACACACATAGGAGTGATATGTACCATTGCCTGCAATACCCCTTCAAAGGAGACGGCTAAATTTGCATTAAATGATACACCGAAGATACAAAAGCTACAATTCAATTTCGTGAAGTAACGAATGCAGTAATCGATCAATCCATCAAACAATTATCCAAGCTTTGCAAGGATTTAATAGTTATCATTGATTTATGACAAAATGGTACTATGCAATTATCATAGATTCTGATTCATTAGACGTGATAATATTCATTTACGATGCATGGATATCAGAGGATGGCATGAACATTTTTGAGCTCTGAACTCTTGCAATGTAAGCATTCATGTCGTGGGGGTGTGCAGTGCTTGTTCTGGTTGACTTATATCAGGGAGACTGCATTGCTTCAAATCATCTTCATTCTCCTCCATCACTAGCACTTATCAAATTCTCCAACTGGAAATCGGATTTGGAGTGACATTATCATTGGGCGGAGGCCCTGTCGCACTCTGCTTGCCTACTCCACTCCGACCAATAAGCTGCCATTACTAACAATACCCAGACCCAGAGCGAGCTTCCGTAAGCCTTTCCTAACCCTCAAATCCACAATTGACTTCACTGCTAAACCTTATTCCTTTACATCTGGTGTTTATCTGCCAATTTTGGACACAAAGATCTAACCCTGTCTGCCTTTTCTGTTGCTTCGGGTGACCTTATCTTTTACCATGCACATTTACAAGCACAATTCTAGCATTGTACATTTTAGTAAATCAACAAATTATCCCAAAACAATCTGACACTGAAAGGATCATGCTGACTTAAAAAAGTGAAAAATGACCTTCATGGAAACTTTACTGGTACCTTGTATTTACTGACTTGCACATTTTGTCTGTATAAACCATATTTTGAAATATAAAGAACCGTAGTGCACTAAGTTTACGTTTCCCATCCAAAAATGCAGAAAGAAAATGGAAATATCCAAGTTGACTCTTGGACATAATCACCTTAATTCATCGCCTTTTATACTATATTAGAAGAAATACAACACTGTGGCACATTTCATTCCAAATCACAAGAGCAATTCTAAACCACTCATTTCCAATATAGTCCATTATAATTTAATCACTGAAATCAGACTGTAATTGGCCTTTTGTGCTTGACCAGCTTTTCATCCTTAACTCTGATATTAATCAAGCCTTTCTAGTTTGCATTTAATACCCACTCTGCATTTCAAGCTGGTCAGTATCAAACTATAGCAATCTATTTCAGGCCTGGTTGCCATTAATTGGTTCAGTAATCACAGAGTCCAGCTGCTCATATCAGACATATAATCAAGACAGTCAGATCCAGTTTGTTGTGGTTTGGCAGTGGGAGAGTTCACAATAACACACCTAATGTGAAGCTTCTTGACGGACAAACATTCATCTCCAAATTACAGACTCAATTTTGAAAGTCTGAGACTTGACACTATAAAGAAATATAATTCATGAAAGATTCAAACACAATGATTGATTTTGTTTCTAACAAATTCAGTCCAATTGTATCATCTGAGGTGAAAATCAATTAAACTTTACGAAAAAATCTAGAAAGAAACACTTTTGATATAGACTAAGCAGAATTTATGGGTACATTCTCAATCTCAAGATTTCCTTTCAGAACTGAAACGGTTTTCTAATTTCCTCACATTTGTGGATCCTATTTGTCTGAGATAATCCTTGGGACAACTGACCACTGGTCACCATTTCATACCATCACCGTCTACCCCAGTGCTCCATAATCACTGAGGAAGAGGATGGCAGAATTATTTTACAATTCCTTACTTTATCAATGCTGGCCAGAGTTGTGATGGGAAATGAAGCACGCTGCAGGCTTGTGTGTAAAGGTGTGAAAATAACACACATAAATGATTGATACTCCACAAATCTCACTAGAAATGCCACAGTATATTCCATAATATGCACCGGTATTTTGAGTCTGGTCTTTTAATCATGTTTATGTGCACTTATTTTAAGGATACTCAAACTTTAGACAGAAAGAAAATTCCTAGAAGAGCTTTGCATTCTTTGTTTCTAATGCTATTTTCTCATTCTATTTTTATATTTGTAAAGGGCATCTTGATGACCACCTCTTATATATGATGTGACTAAAATGATTTATATTTCTGACATGATAAGCTAAGTTGGCTAACCACATCCACATCTCTGAATTAATAGGCTGAAATAATGAACATCATTCACATTTTTAATGTAATAGGCTGAGGTGACTAACATCATTCATATCTCTGGCATAATAGGCTGAGGTGACTAACATCATTTTCATCTCTGACATTATAGGCTGAGGTGACTAACATCATTTTCATCTCTGGCATAATAGGCTGAGGTGACTAACACCGTTTTCATCTCTGGCATAATAGGCTGAGGTGACTAACATCGTTTTCATCTCTGGCATTATAGGCTGAGGTGACTAACATCATTTTCATCTCTGGCATAATAGGCTGAGGTGACTAACACCGTTTTCATCTCTGGCATAATAGGCTGAGGTGACTAACATCGTTTTCATCTCTGGCATAATAGGCTGAGGTGACTAACATCATTTTCATCTCTGACATAATAGGCTGAGGTGTCTAAAATCATTCATATCTCTCATGCAATAGGCTGAGGTGACCAACATCATTCACATCTTTAACGTAACAGGCTGAAATAATTAACATCATTCACATCTCTGATGTTAAAATAGCATTCACAAAAGTATTTTCTCGGGGGAAATGATTGCTGTTACATTAAATTGAACACAAAAAAGTTGAATACAAAGGCAGAAATTATTTACAATCTAATGGCAAAATTATTGTGTCATGCAAGTTTTTAAAATGTTTTTATTTCAGTTTTTTGAATAAGCAATGAAACTTTGAAAACTTCAAAACTTTACAAAGATGCTCAGCAATTTTGCCCAGATGACTGCTTGTCTGTTTATTATCTTATTTCAAATTAAGTCAAATTGTAACTTATTCACAAGATATGAAATAAGAGGTTGGAAAAGCAAATTATTCTAGGAAGGCAATTACCAAAATTATCAAAGATATTCAGTATCCTCATAAAAACAAATGTTAATTGGCAATTATATAAAGACAAACATGAAACTCTCAAATTTATTAGAGCTATCTCCTTTACCAAATGTTTTAGTTTAGTGTGAGTGGGTGGAATGTGCATCATTTTCACCATCAATTAATCTGAAATGTGGCTACTTATCTCTCCTTATAGAGGAATAGGAAAAGAGGGAGAGGTGATTCTCCTTTTTTAAACTTCTCTTCCTTCTATTTTAACAAACTGTTCAAATTTCAACTTTATAAAAAGCTCTCATCTTAGCAATGTAAAGAAAGGACACAGTAACATAAATTTCCTTATTTGCCACATCGCATCGCAAAATTCTATACCCGGCCAAAACTGCATTGATTAAAGACTGCAAAGTTTACATTTATTCAACAAACATTATGAGGGAGGAGGAGTCCTCACAGGAGTCCACCTTGATACTGCTTGCTGAGTATTGACCACTGAGTGTAGGGGGCCAATTAACACACACCTATCAATATCAATGAGATACTTGCATGATAACATCCACATAACATACCAGCCGTACATCCCATAAAGGACCATGTGCTGCAAACATGGCGGCAATATCCCCAGAACAGGTGAACCATACGCCCTGTGTTGGACTATGTGCAGTTAACATGCTGGTATCTACATAATAACCCAGCCGTACATCCCATAAAGGACCATGTGCTGCAAACATGGCGGCAATATCCCCAGAACAGGTGAACCATATGCCCTGTGTTGGACTAAGTGCAGTTCACATGCTGATAGCTACATAATATCCCACCCATACATCCCATAACGGGCCAACCATACACCCCGTGTAGGACTATGTACAGTTCACATGCTGATATCTACATAATGACCCAGCCTTACATACCATAATAGACTAACCATACACCCCACCCCATGTTGGATTATGTGCAGTTCACATGCTGATATCTACATAATAACCCAGCCTTACATCCCATAATAGACGAACCATACACCCCACCCCATGCTGGACTATGTGCAGTTCACATGCTGATAGCTACATAATAACCCAGCCTTACATCCCATAATAGACGAACCATACACCCCACCCCATGCTGGACTATGTGCAGTTCACATGCTGATAGCTACATAATAACCCAGCCTTACATCCCATAATAGACGAACCATACACCCCACCCCATGCTGGACTATGTGCAGTTCACATGCTGATATCCTCATAATAACCCAGCCTTACATCCCATAATAGACTAACCATACACCCCACCCCATGTTGGGCTATGTGCAGTTCACATGCTGATATCTACATAATAACCCAGCCTTACATCTCATAATAGGCTAACCATACACCCCACCCCATGCTGGACTATGTGCAGTTCACATGCTGATATCCTCATAATAACCCAGCCTTACATCCCATAATAGACTAACCATACACCCCACCCCATGTTGGGCTATGTGCAGTTCACATGCTGATATCCTCATAATAACCCAGCCTTACATCCCATAATAGACTAACCATACACCCCACCCCATGTTGGACTATGTGCAGTTCACATGCTGATATCCTCATAATAACCCAGCCTTACATCCCATAATAGACTAACCATACACCCCACCCCATGTTGGGCTATGTGCAGTTCACATGCTGATATCTACATAATAACCCAGCCTTACATCCCATAATAGACTAACCATACACCCCACCCCATGCTGGACTATGTGCAGTTCACATGCTGATATCCTCATAATAACCCAGCCTTACATCCCATAATAGACTAACCATACACCCCACCCCATGTTGGACTATGTGCAGTTCACATGCTGATATCCTCATAATAACCCAGCCTTACATCCCATAATAGACTAACCATACACCCCACCCCATGCTGGACTATGTGCAGTTCACATGCTGATATCCTCATAATAACCCAGCCTTACATCCCATAATAGACTAACCATACACCCCACCCCATGTTGGGCTATGTGCAGTTCACATGCTGATAGCTACATAATAACCCAGCCTTACATCCCATAATAGACGAACCATACACCCCACCCCATGCTGGACTATGTGCAGTTCACATGCTGATATCCTCATAATAACCCAGCCTTACATCCCATAATAGACTAACCATACACCCCACCCCATGTTGGGCTATGTGCAGTTCACATGCTGATATCTACATAATAACCCAGCCTTACATCTCATAATAGGCTAACCATACACCCCACCCCATGTTGAACTATATACAGTTGACATGCTGATACCAACATAATATCCTAGCCATACATTCCATAAGAGACCTATATAAGGCTATGTACATTCATCCCATTTTAGACCATGTGCAGCAAACATGCCACCATTCCACAAACTGATTTCAGGTTACCATCTTTATTCTCTATATTTTATCAGAGTGTGCAGGGCCATTTTGAAAGCCTCTATACATTTATTTCACTGTAGACAATACTCCAGAGGTGATGTTTTATGATGGATTCGAGTGTTCATATTAGGCACCACCAGACAGGGGTTGCTAATGTGGGCTCCTCCCTATAAATAATCCCTTATCAGGTGTTTCCAATGGGAGAGCCTCTCGTGTCAGTTATCACACTGTAATCTGGTATTCAAAAAGCTTAGCAGTGATTTCTATTGAGGTCTTTTCAATGATGTTCACACTCACACAATACCAAAAACCCTTGCTATGTTTTCAAATGTCTGAAATCTGTTGTCTTTTTACATCTCACTGAAATCAAACATTTGAGAAGTACTCAAAAGATAGTACGAACAACAGCTCAATGAAATTCAATTAATTAAGATTTTTCCACCCAGAAGATAGGATGGGAGAAAAGGGATGGGAGGATTCACTTTTGTTGGGGACCACTATATTCAAAAGGAACTTAATTTCACGTTCATAAAGCCTCACTGTCATCAAGATTATCACTATATTTGTTTTGGCCATCCTGGAATAAAATCATTTTAGTTCACCACCCTTCATCTATTACACCAATGAGAAAAGTTTCAAAACTGCCTTATTTGTATACAGCTTGATCATTACTCATTTAGTAAAACAGTACATATATTTAATAAAATGCATTCTAAATCCACTAACTAAACCTCAATGATTGTATGATATGAAAAATATAGTACAGAGTTGTTGAGGAACATGCATATTTTCTGCTGTAATGCATGGTTATGGAGGTAAATAGCATCATTTCTCATGTCAAATGATCAAGCATTGCTCCTAATCCCACAGGCAAAGTATGGATAAACTAAGATAATTACAGGACAAGTTAATCCTGTATTATCAATGACTGAAATCACTGCATTCATGCATCGATAGCAGCCATTTTGATTCTTTCAAAATGTGGAAACCTTTGGACATAAAATAAGTGCCAAACTACTGCACAGCACAATAAATGATTAGCAATTTCTTCCCAACAATCTGGGTCTGTCATTAATCATGTCAAGTAGCAAGTGAATGTCAAAACTTTCCATTCCTATTTCAAAAGGCCTTGAATGCCAACAATTGAATATCAAAATGGCAAAGGTATGTTTCATTTTTATAAGCGAGGGGTGAAATTGGCCACTTACACTGTAATTGGCATAATGGTGATGTGAAAATGACATGTAATTTATTTGGCAGTCAATATCACAATCTTTGATATTATATATTCTATGGAAAAATACCATTTTTTTGTTAAATCTAAAACATACTTATATCAAACCCATTGACTGGAAACAAATGCGGACAAATCAAGCCTTTTATTATCATGCTTTCACTCGAACAAGTAGTTAAACAAAACATTTAACGAGCCTCCTCCGCAATGAATATGATACTGTGTATGCACACCTTTCCTTAATAGATCTTCCTGTTCCTGTGTTGTTTTACTGTGGTGGTGAATATATGTTTAACAACCTATTATCCTATATATAAATGCCACTATTGAGACAAATGCAGACAAAATCAATATCAAAGATGCTGGGCATGAAATCGCTCAAAAAGAGCAGTGCATGACAAAAAGGTCTGCATGTATTGTCTTTCACTCCGAGCCCACAGATCAAACAGGATATATAAGAGATGCGGAATTTACCTGAAGGCATCTCGCACCTTTGCTTTGATCAAACAACAATGGACAACCTGGTAACCATGACTCCCTGTTGTGGAACTCGCAGGGAATCTTCCGACATGGTATAATATCAAATTCTCCCGAGTGATCCAATACTCTTGCGTTCACCTGACAAGCTAAGGGCATTCAGTCCTAGATCAACACCCAGCAGGGGGCGTCTTCATCTGCGTATGCTTATTGAGTGTTTGTTGGTTTAACATGACTTTGGTCTTTTACCATCTTTACATTTATGTGTCATGTATGGAGTTTTTAAAAATATCATTGACAAAAGAGAATCTAAATTTTCTCCCTCTTGATTTTTTAGAGTTATCTTGTTTGTTGCCCATAAGATTTTCTTTTACAGACACTTGGGCATTTGAAATGTCACATCATGATGCCCTTGTTGTTCATTGTATTCCTAATGTGTAACATTACCTCAAACTGTGCAAGTAAATAGCTCTGCCTACACCCCCTTAGACTCTCAAGTCAATAAGTCTATCATTTAAAACTTTCCTTGACTCAACACAACAATGATCCCTTTATCAAATATTCAAATCAACACTGATATAAAAAGCAAACATGGTTGTTGGAGAGATTGCATTTCTTCTTTCATATTGGAAGATCATCACTTGATGCTCCTGGAGTTGATCTCCCGTCCCTTGTAATGTTGTCACCTTATGAGCTACATACTATATAAGCGATAAGATTGACCTTTGGTCTGAGGAATACCTACCGTGAATGAAGCGGAACAACACCATGATTTTGTCCAGCAGTCTCTCAAGCTCCTCTTCGGTTGCCTCCTGGAAAATAACAAACATCAAAGCATTATTTTCTCTGAAAATTCCTACTAATCTCTGGGAGAAGTACAAATTATCCAAATTACCATAATATGTGTTCAGAGTTTATCTGTTGATTGTCTCGCCACAAGTTTGCTTAAAAGGCGGCAGCAAAAACTGGTAGCAAGTTCACCATGTATAAGAAAACAAGTCATTCTCACCACAAAAATAACAAACTAATGTATTCACTACTGAAATGTAATCAATGACCATGCAGGAGCATAATTTTTTAACAAAATAACATTAAACCACAGTGAATTCAGGGCAAGTAAATAGGTTCAATATCACTGATCAAGTACATAACATTTAATATCCCACAGCAAGTAAAAAGGATTTAATATCCTAGGGCAAATAAATAACATTTAATATCTGAGAGCAAGTAAACAGGATACAATATTCCTGTCCTGATTAATGTTCATTCCACTCATGTTTTATAAAATCATATATATATAATTTATCAATTAATAAAAAAAACACTTTAATAATAACAAAAACTGCCAAAATGATTAAATATTACAATTACATCAAGGGTATGAAACTTTTTGCTTTATTAACTCTGGTGATGATTTACAAACTAAGTTGATTTGCACTGCGATTAAGTCAAGTTATGTGCACCCACATCTTGTTTTTTTATTTCTGACTGGTGTTGTGTTGGCTTTTATTTTTGCATGCAGTAAGGTGGCAAGAAATGGCATCGGACTCGCCTGGCAGGCAGGATATCATGACGGGTAAGGTGGCAGTCAACTGCTTGCAAAGTGGCCTAACATTATCATTATCTCCACACTAGTTCAATGTTATGGTTGTTTGCTTACATTTGCTCTGCCTAATTTTTATGGATTTCATCAAATGAACATGAAATTGTTACCCCATCAAATTTATCATATACCTTTCAAAATACAGTAAAGAGAATCTGTATATAAATAATGCTTGTTTAGATCTTGATTCCAAACTTGGTCATCAATTTGGTAAAAAAAGAAAAGAAATCATATCAAAGTATTTGTTGGGAAAATGATGCGAGTAAAAATGTTAGGAATCCCTAGCTAGAATGGGTGGTTGTATAATGTCACCAAATTTATAGACTTACGTATTTATGGAATAGTAAACATCAGTATTTATCTTTGTCTTGATATTTCAATTAAGCAAAATATTGTTATAATGCATCTTAAAAATATATTTTTATTTTGAGCCTTTTAGAAGACAAATATAGTTGACAGTGATTAGATTTTTTTCATGGCCACCAATAGTTTGTTCATTGATTCTATTCAATGTATATTTAAAACAATAGCTCCAGCAACAACAACAAAAACAAAAAGACATTCTATACTTTCTTTAACACCAAAACTTGTGTCAAATCAATATATCAATTTAACACCACAAAAATTGACAAAAAGCTGATGAAAGATGATAGCCATGCTTTGTACATTAGCTGGGATGTTGGACTTTGTCATAACACACTGCATATATCAAGGAAGAAACATCTGGGTATCAAATCCAGGAAATTACAAAGAAACACAAAGAAGACAATTTTCACATTTTTCTTTTGATAATCCCAAATCAATTTAAATTTCTTTGGATAGAGTAAAAACTGAATTTCTTTGAGCAATACTGCAAAGTAATAAAGACCTGAAACAATATGGAAATGCAATGTAACAGAATGCTCAATTTCCCTGTGACGTGTTTCGGCTGACTGTCAAGTGGCTTACCGGAATAGGTGGGAGTCCAGTGTATCAAAACCACAGAAAGGTGTAGGTGTACATATGCAAGCCTTCACAAGAAATTGCATTCTGCTAAGCTGATGCGGGTGACATCATTTGAGCCTCTGCTGTTATAGATATCAAGTTGCTCTCAGTCATTTGTGTTCATATGTTGACTGATATGTTTATAGGCTGTATTTAATCAGTAACTAACTGCATCTTTGTGTAATGTTTAAGCTTTGATTTGGCAATGTGGGTTGAAAATTAATTTTTAAAGAATCCATCCAGATTCAATGAGTGTCCAATTCATATTGAAATTCAGAAGTATTGGGTTAGCTTTACATCAATTATAACCCTGTGTGGGATGGTGTGTAACTAAGTATCAAATTAAACTATTAATAATGCTTGAGTTAGCACGCCCTCAAGTGATTTTAGATAAACTATATACAAGTATAGAGGCCCTTATTTGACCTTTCCGTGTTTTAATACCAGTGCTCACTGTGGTCTTGGAGCCATTTTGATTTATTCTTGTGATGTGACATGTCAACCCAAACAGGCTATAATTAACTTTTTTACATCAGGTGTATGAAGTGAATGAGAAGTTAAATGTAGTGTAAGTCAGAAAGGTAGAGAAATAGGATAGGAGAGGGGGAAAGACCAGAGTCGTTAAGCCATGAACGCCACTGTACAAGTGAGGGAAATAAATTGACTTAGATGTAATTCCACTCTCCTATACATTCCCTCAGTCCTCAACCATCAAATAAATAAAGTTTCTCTTTATTACACTTTAGAATGGAACATTTCTGAAAAAAAAAAAAGTTTTGGGGGGATACTTTTAAAGTGGGTAAGGTGTTCAAGTCTGAAGTAGTCTGCCTATTCCTTGATGATTTTTTTATAGTTTGTTTGTCTTCCCACAGTTTTCCTACTTGTTGCATAATTTTCCTTCCGAATCCATCAAAAAGTAGCACACACTGATTGTGTCTAATTTTATTACAATGATTGGTGTTTAAGATGCAAACACTAAGACTCCTTAAGTTTTATTGACTCAGGATATTTTGACAATTATGTCGAGGCATAGAGCACTTATCTCAAATATCTTATGCAACCTCACAAAATAATATTCTTTTGGCAAACACTTGAATTGCTTAGGTGGAGATTATTTAAGAGAGAAAATATGACGATGACACAATCTCCCAGCTTAAGTAATGCACTGATACATTCATGAAGGTTGCTTACCTTGTTTCCAGCTTTGAGTTTGGAATCTACATATTTGGCTGCAATAAAGAGTTTTAAATAAATCAACGCTTTACAACGACAGTGAACAGTTCTTGTAAATTTCCTTATAATTCAATAGAATAAAATTCATCAAAAAAATTATTTCGTTTTACAATATTTAACAATCTTTTTTTTTTTTTTTTTTTTTTTTTGCAATTCAAACTGCAAGGTTTGTACTCACCAATAAGTTCTGCAGGTTTATTCTGTCTCTGGTTGATGAAATACTCAAATGACTCTTTCATGGCATTCACAAACTTTTCATTCCTGCCAAAACAAACCTCAATGATGTTGTCCACCTTGTCCTTGAAATCTGTAAGTACATAAATCAGAAATCATGAGAATTACAGTTTTCATATAAAAATGTTTCTTTTGTCATTTATATCTCTTAAAATCCTGTCAATGCTGTATCAAATGCAATAAAAGGTCAGTCTGAAAAGAAGAAAAATCACAACAAAAGCATATCATATGTACACACAAGTTTTGGCATCATAATGTGGTGAGCTCTGCTTTTTTCAGCACACAGCGTGGTCAAGGTCAGCAAGTGTCCAAGAGACTACACACTGAATGAACAAACCGGCAACTGCTATAAGTTCGCTACAGATCGCATCCCTTGGCGCATGGCCAGAGAGAAGTGCCGGGCACAAGGAGGAGATATTGTCAGTGTGACGTCATCTGGTATGCAACAGTATGTCACAGAAACGGCTCGCAGAAACAAAGGTACATAATCTTCTCCTCTGTTCTTCATCTCTCAAACACTCAAATATTTATTTGCATGACTGTCAGTTCGTGAAAATGAAACGTTATTCTTCTGAAAAGGTTAAATTATGAATACATTTTCAGATCTGTATCACTGTGACTTTTGGATTGGAGCCACAGATCAGCAGAACGAGGGACAGTGGCGATGGACCGGAACCAATGAGCTTCTCAGTTACTCCAACTGGAACCACAACGAACCGAACAACGGCAACGGTGATGAACACTGCGCTCTCATGCTCTGGGTGTTCAACTGGAAGTGGAATGATGCCAGGTGCAAATCAGACCGGGCATGTTATGTGTGTGAAAAACCTCTAAAAGCAATTTAAGAAATACTATGAATATACGCTAACACGACATCTTGTTTTCTTTCCACTCAACTTTATCGAGATGGAAAATTATTTATAGTACTCTTGCATTGAGTTAATTAAGCATATTTCAAAATAAAATTCAAGCAAGCGTTAAAAAAAATAAAATTCTTATTTAGTTTATGATTTTAAAATAGAATTCTTCAATAAATGTATATATATATATATATATTTATTATAATTTGATTACTTTAAAATGATTGAACATTTTATTTTCCATTATGAACTCAAAAGCTCAAACAATCCATCCATACAAAATGTGGAATACATCAAGTACATATAATTACAGTGATGTACTTTGATGATACTAAATGGCTCTGCTATATATTGCGAAAAAGAGTGATGATGCCACCAAATAGAATCTAATGATTATAAACAGGAAATACTAATATAATAGCGTATGATGGAAACATAACCATCACAGATATATGTTCTGAATTCTCTTCTTAATATCAATGTAATAAAACATAAACTAATTTTATTTTGTAATTTATGTAATTTGGTACATTTATGGTGAATCATAAATGAAAAAGGCATTGAATGCACATAAGAAGAACAGTATATATATATATATATATATATATATATATATATATATATATATATATATGCAAGTTTTGTTAGGAGTTAGACATAAAGGCTTGTACATGTTGTTAAGTATATACATATAAATAAATATATATAAATATATAAATCAAGACTACCTTTAAAAAAATAAGCACATAAATATATATAGCAAATATAACTTGTGCAAATGTATAGGCATCATATAGAAGATAAAATTATATATACAGGGTGCCAATATAAATTTACTATTAAAATAACGAAAATATATAGATTTGATGCCAAAATATAGAGCAAATATAGAAATATGATTGGGAGTATTCTGGTAATATTGATAATGATGGCATCCACTGTCCCAAATAGACAATCTGTGCCATCCGTCATAGCATTTTAAGATGAAACTTTTCTTGATGTAGATCAAGTCAAGACCTTTATGAGGATATCGTATGAATTGTAATCAAAATATTATTACCAAGTTATAAGAGTTATAACCAATCTTAAAACGCATTGAAATTTTTGAATAAAATGAAGATTTTCTTGGCTTTATATTAATCTGCCCCAAAAATGGTAAAATAAAGGAATCTAGAGGAAAACATAAATAAATATAAGGATTATAAAATGAAGCAAAAAAATAGGAGGTGTAAAGAAAAGAAGGTTTGAGTCATGGGGAACCATTGGACACCCTGTATATTTAATCATAATGCAGTTCAATAGTTTTCATGGTGTACAGA
This sequence comes from Amphiduros pacificus, assembly GCA_949316495.1. Taxonomy (NCBI): domain Eukaryota; kingdom Metazoa; phylum Annelida; class Polychaeta; order Phyllodocida; family Hesionidae; genus Amphiduros; species Amphiduros pacificus. The sequence goes on along the minus strand of OX439003.1, from coordinate 16,012,738 downwards.
ACATTTGTGTGATTAAAGCAATATCCTATTACATTAAATGACAGTTCAATCTAGACACGAAGGCAATCGTGTACATTAATTATATCCATCTTATTTGACACAATATGCGCCTCCTGGTGAGTGTTTTATTTTTTTTTGGTTCTGGAACATATCCTTTGGGAAATTATAGAAGCCTTCTACTGATATGGTTGACGATACGTTTCACTTATCTTTCCATGTCTACAAAAAAGTTGCAAAATAATACAATTTTGTCACTGTATATTGCTTGAAGATCAAAGAATTGCAACCAAAATTAACTCTTTTTACATATCTAGGCTGAGATGTTGATGTTAATGTTAAGCATTGTTGTAAATTTAATGAGGGTTGTATGTTGCTTATCTGCACAAAACTGTGGTATCATCAATCGTCTTCAGAATAGTTATGAATAATATGTGTATGTATTTATCTGGTACTCAAAAATATAACTCCACATATAGCAAATGCATCTGTGCTGCATGTATCCATTGATTTCTCTCCTTATCAAATTTCACTCTCATAATCATATACCTCATATTCCTTGCTTTGAATTTCTGATAAAATATAACTCATCATCATAATTCTGTAATCATAAAGATCTGTTTTCATTTCTCAAACCTATTATAAGAAATAAAATACATTCAAAAATTTAAAAATATTTTGAGTCATAATCAGAATATAACTTTCCAGAGTGTTAATACACTATAATATGAATACAAATAAGAGTATTTTAGATGTATGTCTATGTTTTCACCTTTCTCATACTTTTAAAATATTATAAAAAAAATCAGAATTGACACCCCAAAATCTTTTGACATAACATGAAGTTTTTATGCACACTACGAAAAAATGACTAATAGCCTAAACAATTAAAGTGAAGACTTATTTTTAACATAATCTGGCAAGCAGATCATACTTTTCCTGGCTAGACCTTCTTGTAGATAAACATGAAACTATGGTTATCTCACTTAATCAGGTAAAATAGGCAACTGAGCAACAAGTCTATGTCCAAATTTGTTTCTTTTTTTGGTTGTTATGATTTAGATGCACATATGACAATATTAGAATATTTGTTTATGAGAACTGACTGGGCATTAATCATTAACTCATTAGTGCAGGCATCAGAGATCTAAACCTGTTCAGTGCTATTACCATCACTGCAAAAGTTTAATTGTCAAAGGTGCACTTTGATGCTTGTGATAAATGTTTAACATGGTCTCTTCTGCCTTGTCTCACCTTGGTGCACAAGATATTAGTCCGGGTTTGACATTTTTATGGTCACGCAATCAAAAATGATTTAGGATAGCTTAATAGTGCTAGTCCCAGAGATTGAAAACTCTAGAATAATAGGTTGTGATAAAACACCTTGAATCTCAAATAACTTACAAGTATAATAAACTTCACATTTATAATGAAAATATAAGATTTGAAAGAGTCAAGCAATAATGTATCTGCACTTTTAGTCCAGCATAGTTTAGCATTTAACACAATTTAGTCGAGCACTTAGCACAATTAAATGCTTTGGATAAGTCATGGAAATGTGAACCAAGAAAGAAATCTCACTCGATGCCTGGCAACAGTCCAGAATATGCGTGACTGTGTGTGGCCTGGAGGAGACCGACAACGTGTGAAAGGAAACTGTGAACATGAGAATATAACTGACTGCAAGTGTGGCAGACTCACTGTGTTTTATGTATAACTTAGCTTGCAGAGGTTAATTAACATTCACACGGCTGAATGCAAATCTGAGAGCACAAGTTAAACTTTGCAACCTCGAGGTTATCACGGAACATGGAGGCTAGCCAAAATCATCCCAATATTTTAGAATCTCGACGATGTGCTAAGCCACATGAAATGAAGTTGTGACTGTCATGATTTTTCTGCCACACTTTTAGAGCACTTAGGTAGATGGCAGATCATAAATGTATAATGTTTCCATCATTTACCAGTCTCTATGCAGACTATCTTGTCACCTATTGTCAAAGCAAGCTGCACAAACTGTTCATCAACTTGTTCTGTATATATCCCACATCTAATGGATAGAAAATGTTTGATCTTGTACTAGATGTAATAAACTACAAGAATTGTTTGGCATAGAATGTATGAATGATAAACTGGACAAATGCAGTTCTATGAAAAATAGTATTCTATCATGAATGTCTGTCACTACATTAACTTATCATGGGAAGAAAATGTTTAACATTCATGGAATGTACTTCAGAACATTTAATCAAAATACTCTAAAACTTTTTAGAGTAAATTACACAAAAATAATCTTCAACAGATGCACAGGGAACATCAGTGGTGAATGCATTGAATATACATGATATTAGTGAGGGATTAATTGAATATAAAACATTAAGTGATGTATTAGTCAATGAAACTGTACCTATATTATAATAAATCCTATAACAAACAACAATTATTGCATTTTTTCACATACTATTTAACTTGTAATCATTTATTGTAATGAGCATTTTAAATAAAACAGAAAATAAGTTGCATCATTGGGAGTGCAAGCACAATTCATCATGATTGCATCCCATATACCTGTACTTTACACCTTTTAAAAACTAATAATGTATTACAGGAATTCCTAGATACTCTCGTGATCTATTGTGTTTGATTCTGCATTGCTCAAAGATGTCAATTTGAGTGACTCACAATACTGGAGTGATAGGGTAAAGCAATGGTGTCTAAGGAATTCCCTACTTTGATGCTCAAGGTAACAATATGATTAACAATTTGGTGAGTTTGTGAGGAGGTATGTAGTTCTATGCTGCTATATCTGCCAGTTTGGCCAGGATAATATTCTTCCCTTGTGTGTGTATATACATGTGATAAATATCTAACTTGGATGTTAATATCAGTCATTTACCATAAACAATGTAACTTATGATTATCCAACAAAATAAATGTTATCAATGACATTCAACTATTAGAATTGGTCTGTTCTTGGGTGTTTGGTTTCAGTTTAAATAACTAAACAACCTAAAATCGTAAAATATCAAATGGGCCCCATTTAGCCCATATTCTATATTTTCGTTCTTATTGGCAACTCTGTGAAGCCATCCATAAAGATATGTGATGTCACCACAACAGCCTGCCTTGGATGATCCCTCCCATCCAACTCCCCATAATGATATGTGATGTCACCACAGCAGCCTGCCTTGGATGGCCCCACCCATCTAACTCCCCACAAAATGTGATGTAACCACAGCAGCCTGCCTTGGATGATCCCACCTATCTAACTCCCCACAATGATATGTGATGTCACCACAGCAGCCTGCCTTGGATGGCCCCACCCATCTAACTCCCCACAATATGTGATGTCACCACAGCAGCCTGCCTTGGATGACCCCACCTATCTAACTCCCCACAATGATATGTGATGTCACCACAGCAGCCTGCCTTGGATGGCCCCACCCATCTAACTCCCCACAATATGTGATGTCACCACAGCAGCCTGCCTTGGATGATCCCACCCATCTAACTCCCCATAATGATATGTGATGTCATCACAGCAGCCTGCCTTGGATGGCCCACCCATCTAACCCACCACAATATGTGATGTCACCACAGCAGTCTGCCTTTGATGATCCCACCCAACTAACCCCCCACAATGATATGTGATGTCATCACCACAGTCTGCCGCCTTGGATGATCCCACCCATCTAACTCCCCACAATGATATGTGATGTCACCACAGCAGCCTGCCTTTGATGATCCCTCCCATCTAACTCCCCACAATGATATGTGATGTCATCACCACAGTCTGCCGCCTTGGATGATCCCTCCCATCTAACTCCCCACAATGATATGTGATGTCACCACAGCAGCCTGCCTTGGATGATCCCACCCATCTAACTCCCCACAATGATATATGATGTCACCACAGCAGTTTGCCTTGGATGGCCCCACCCATCTAACTCCCCACAATGATAAAATATGATGTCACCACAGCAGCCTGCCTTGGATGACCCCACCCATCTAACTCCTTACAATGATATATGATGTCACCACAGCAGTCTGCTTTGGATGGCTCCACCCATCTAACTCCCCACATTGATATGTGATGTCATCACAGCAGTCTGCCTTGGATGATCCCACCCATCTAACCCACCACAATGATATGTGATGTCACCACAGCAGTCTGCCTTGGATGATCCCACCCATCTAATCCACCATAATGATATGTGATGTCACCACAGCAGTCTGCCTTGGATGATCCCACCCATCTAATCCACCACAATGATATGTGATGTCACCACAACAGCCTGCCTTGGATGATCCCACCCATCTAATCCACCACAATGATATGTGATGTCATCACAGTACCTGCCTTGGATGGCCCCACCCATCTAACCCCCACAATGATATATGATGTCACCACAGCAGTCTGCCTTGGATGATCCCACCCATCTAACCCCCCACAATGATATGTGATGTCACCACAGCAGCCTGCCTTGGATGATCCCACCCATCTAACCCACCACAATGATATGTGATGTCACCACAGCAGCCTGCCTTGGATGATCCCACCCATCTAACCCACCACAATGATATGTGATGTCACCACAGCGGCCTGCCTTGGATGATCCCACCCATCTAACCCACCACAATGATAGGTGATGTCACCACAGCAGCCTGCCTTGGATGATCCCACCCATCTAACTCCCCACAATGATATATGATGTCACCACAGCAGTCTGCCTTGGATGATCCCACCCATCTAACTCCCCCACAATGATAGGTGATGTCACCACAGCAGCCTGCCTTGGATGATCCCACCCATCTAACTCCCCCACAATGATATATGATGTCACCACAGCAGCCTGCCTTGGATGATCCCACCCATCTAACCCACCACAATGATATGTGATGTCACCACAGCAGCCTGCCTTGGATGATCCCACCCATCTAACCCACCACAATGATATGTGATGTCACCACAGCGGCCTGCCTAGGATGATCCCACCCATCTAACCCACCACAATGATAGGTGATGTCACCACAGCAGCCTGCCTTGGATGATCCCACCCATCTAACTCCCCACAATGATATATGATGTCACCACAGCAGTCTGCCTTGGATGATCCCACCCATCTAACTCCCCCACAATGATAGGTGATGTCACCACAGCAGCCTGCCTTGGATGATCCCACCCATCTAACTCCCCAACAATGATATATGATGTCACCACAGCAGCCTGCCTTGGATGATCCCACCCATCTAACCCACCACAATGATATGTGATGTCACCACAGCAGCCTGCCTTGGATGATCCCACCCATCTAACCCCCCATAAAGATATGTGATGTCACCACAGCAGCCTGCCTTGGATGATCCCACCCATCTAACCCACCACAATGATATGTGATGTCACCACAGCAGCCTGCCTTGGATGATCCCACCCATCTAACTCCCCCACAATGATCTGTGATGTCACCACAGCAGCCTGCCTTGGATGATCCCACCCATCTACCTCCCTACATTGATATGTGATGTCACCACAGCAGCCTGCCTTGGATGATCCCATCCATCTAACTCCCCACATTGATATGTGATGTCACCACAGCAGCCTGCCTTGGATGATCCCACCCATCTAACTCCCCACAATGATATGTGATGTCACCACAGCAGCCTGCCTTGGATGATCCCACCCATCTAACTCCCCATAATGATATGTGATGTCACCACAGCAGCCTGCCTTGGATGATCCCACCCATCTAACTCCCTACATTGATATGTGATGTCACCACAGCAGCCTGCCTTGGATGATCCCACCCATCTAACTCCCCACAATGATATGTGATGTCACCACAGCAGCCTGCCTTGGATGATCCCACCCATCTAACTCCCCACAATGATAGGTGATGTCACCACAGCAGCCTGCCTTGGATGATCCCACCCATCTAACTCCCCCACAATGATATATGATGTCACCACAGCAGCCTGCCTTGGATGATCCCACCCATCTAACCCACCACAATGATATGTGATGTCACCACAGCAGCCTGCCTTGGATGATCCCACCCATCTAACCCACCACAATGATATGTGATGTCACCACAGCGGCCTGCCTAGGATGATCCCACCCATCTAACCCACCACAATGATAGGTGATGTCACCACAGCAGCCTGCCTTGGATGATCCCACCCATCTAACTCCCCACAATGATATATGATGTCACCACAGCAGTCTGCCTTGGATGATCCCACCCATCTAACTCCCCCACAATGATAGGTGATGTCACCACAGCAGCCTGCCTTGGATGATCCCACCCATCTAACTCCCCAACAATGATATATGATGTCACCACAGCAGCCTGCCTTGGATGATCCCACCCATCTAACCCACCACAATGATATGTGATGTCACCACAGCAGCCTGCCTTGGATGATCCCACCCATCTAACCCCCCATAAAGATATGTGATGTCACCACAGCAGCCTGCCTTGGATGATCCCACCCATCTAACCCACCACAATGATATGTGATGTCACCACAGCAGCCTGCCTTGGATGATCCCACCCATCTAACTCCCCCACAATGATCTGTGATGTCACCACAGCAGCCTGCCTTGGATGATCCCACCCATCTACCTCCCTACATTGATATGTGATGTCACCACAGCAGCCTGCCTTGGATGATCCCATCCATCTAACTCCCCACATTGATATGTGATGTCACCACAGCAGCCTGCCTTGGATGATCCCACCCATCTAACTCCCCACAATGATATGTGATGTCACCACAGCAGCCTGCCTTGGATGATCCCACCCATCTAACTCCCCATAATGATATGTGATGTCACCACAGCAGCCTGCCTTGGATGATCCCACCCATCTAACTCCCTACATTGATATGTGATGTCACCACAGCAGCCTGCCTTGGATGATCCCACCCATCTAACTCCCCACAATGATATGTGATGTCACCACAGCAGCCTGCCTTGGATGATCCCACCCATCTAACTCCCCACAATGATATGTGATGTCACCACAGCAGCCTGCCTTGGATGATCCCACCCATCTAACTCCCCATAATGATATGTGATGTCACCACAGCAGCCTGCCTTGGATGATCCCACCCATCTAACTCCCTACATTGATATGTGATGTCACCACAGCAGCCTGCCTTGGATGATCCCATCCATCTAACTCCCCACATTGATATGTGATGTCACCACAGCAGCCTGCCTTGGATGATCCCACCCATCTAACTCCCCACAATGATATGTGATGTCACCACAACAGCCTGCCTTGGATGATCCCACCCATCTAACCCACCACAATGATATGTGATGTCACCACAGCAGCCTGCCTTGGATGATCCCACCCATCTAACTCCCCACATTGATATGTGATGTCACCACAGCAGCCTGCCTTGGATGACCCCATCCATCTAACTCCCCACAATGATATGTGATGTCACCACAACAGCCTGCCTTGGATGATCCCACCCATCTAACTCCCACAATGATATGTGATGTCACCACAGCAGCCTGCCTTGGATGATCCCACCCATCTAACTCCCCACATTGATATGTGATGTCACCACAGCAGCCTGCCTTGGATGACCCCATCCATCTAACTCCCCACAATGATATGTGATGTCACCACAGCAGCCTGCCTTGGATGATCCCACCCATCTAACTCCCCACAATGATATGTGATGTCACCACAGCAGCCTGCCTTGGATGATCCCACCCATCTAACTCCCCACAATGATATGTGATGTCACCACAGCAGCCTGCCTTGGATGACCCCACCCATCTAACTCCCCACAATGATATGTGATGTCACCACAACAGCCTGCCTTGGATGACCCCACCCATCTAACTCCCCACAATGATATGTGATGTCACCGCAGCAGCCTGCCTTGGATGGCCCCACCCATCTAACTCCCCACAATGATATGTGATGTCACCACAGCAGCCTGCCTTTGATGATCCCACCAAATTTGAAATATTTATGTCACAACAGCCTTATATCATGAAGTACAGATTTCTTATCTTCAAGTAAGACTTTGATGAATAGTAATCGAAATGCACATGTACGTGATACCTGAAAACAATCTATGTATCTATTAACCCACACACATTTCCCTCCCACACATTGTTGGTTGCAATAAGATGCATGTCCAGCAGCAAATTTACATGATATGTCTATCAACTTTATTTTCCCGGAAGCATTAAGCAAACTATGATGATGATAGTGATGATCTTAATGATTGGGTTGGTGATGCACTATCCTGTTCTAAAGTCGTAACCATTATGCAACTAATGCATTAGTGAGTTCCCCTAATCTAAGAAATCATCCTACACAAAGTAGTGAGTCTTTTAATATCATTTTTGATATTGCAATTGTTTGCACCTTTGCAGTAAACACTTGTTTCAGTTATGTCATGAATAGAACCTGGAGCTGGACTCGTCTAATTACCACTCATCTTAGATTAGTCCAAGGGACTTGACTTGGAATTGGGAATAAAGAACTTGATTTGCTTTTGTTGCTGTAGAGCTGCTGATGACCGGATGCACCTGGTGTTTGGTGTGCATACTTATATCGCACTAGCCCAATGTATGTATGCAAGCCAGTAGGGCCCAACCCAGCGAAAAACATCAAGTGCTTCACTACAAACACCGAAAATCAAATCACAGCCACAAAATGGATGCAAGCAATTTTCAGTTAAAAGATTTTTGCTCCTTTTCACTCCTAGTTTGTCCAATCTTGTCATTCTGTTCATTCCTTGTCGGCTACAAATGATGTTACAGTGTTATCAACAGTTCATAGTATCCCTATATAACAGGAGACGCCACTCTGCTGAAGCACTATGCTCAATCCCCTTAGCATATATATTAGGATGGAGGAGGCCGACGCTGGGAGGGAATCGAAGGTGATTCAATTTTGTCACTTGTCTCTCATTCGCAGCCTCCTGTCCTGCATAAGATCTTCATAATATGAAGGTGACAGCCATGCAAATAAACAAAATATATCCCCAATTGATTTCAGTTTGCAGCTCATCTGGGATTAGGCCAGGGGTCAAGCCTCGGCCCTCAACATGTATTCTGTGGCAGTTTATGAAAATTTGTGGCCCTTTGCAATCGGTGGTGATTTTGAGCAGAGTTTCCTGGAATACTTTGAACTAAGGTCACAAGATCAATGTTCCTTCATCAACAGTAATCTTTTCTTTCACACTTTAATACCATAAAGATAGAGCGCCAGACTAATGAATTGATTTCTATCAAAATATTGTGAAAGACTGATTTAATTAGTAAAGATTTCAAGAACAATCTTTTCTTCATCCATTTCTTGAGTCCTTTAGGCAATTGGTCCATTGTCAAAGTTAGACTTGGTAAAATTATTTTTATTCATATAAGTATTCAATATTCCAAAGATTCCCAACAAAGCCAGTGCTGTCAACTTGATTAAGACAAAAACATTTTATACATGAAAGCAGATATATTTTGACAGGAAATTTTGCCATCAAATCAAAATTCATAATCATGTAAGATTTCACAACTGCAGGGAATTCTCAATAAACATTCATAGCAGGTGCGTACAGTCTAAAATATATCTGAGAAATTACTGGCACACATGGTCTGCATTTTGAAAGGTTGGAGACCTGAAGGAAAATTTGTAGAATTTGGTTTATGTTATTCTGTACATGGCGGCAACAGGCACAAAGTTCTCCATAAATTGTGTCAAATTAATCACAAAGAGATCTAGAAATACTGCTTAGATTGCATTACAATATTTGTCAAATATGAGAAAACACTGTTTCATAATCATGTCGGGGCTGGTCATCTTTTATCATAAGGCATGACAATTATAATTCTTTTAAGCATATTTCAATAGTTTACGTTTTCTTGATTTTTTTTCTCTTCATAAAAAGGAACATGAATAAAACTGGATAAGTGAGCTCATGGAAATAGACATTTAATGGAAATGGCAAAATGCCTAATTGATTGAGCACTCCTACTAGACCACCAACATAAACAACTGTGGTGATAATCAGATAATCATTAGAATATGATCTCACCATAATTGACAATTTGCAGGCAAGGAAAGACACATGTTACGCTGAACCAAATTACAGATGTCATCTCACAGTACTTTATAAGCAATTTTGATGATGTCTTTTCCCTTGACGCATCTCAGAGACTGATAGCTTGTATTGACCCTCCTCCTCAACTTTTCTCCCGAGGGAAGACTCGAACATGGGCAGAAGACTAAGACAGAAATTTAATTTTGTTGCTTTAAAGACCAACAAAACCCCCTATTTCGAACCCCAGGCATTTTATCCCTGTAAATCACACTGTCCACCAGAGGCACACGCAAACTATTACCTCTGGCCAACCCCGATTAATATTCCTCCGGTACTACTTTTACTGGCCATGTGCTCAAGAACTGTCAGTGTGTTGTAAATGTGATTGATGTATTAACATCTCTTAATATCAAATATGTGATAGGTTCACCATGTCGCCCTCTGGTGGAGTTTGCTTGTAAATAACTCTTTTCACCCCTCCAACTGTGCATCTAAGACCGTAAAGTATTTCTGAGTGTTTGTCATAAAAATCTGACATTTCCCTTTTACTGCATATATGACTGGTCTACATATCAGAATCTAGCCTTCAACATTTCACATGTGAATTCTTACATCATGGTTGAAACAAGTCTCAAAGCATGGACGATTGGGTCCAGCGATTGGATCCAGTGAGTTAGCCCCATCGTTGGGCCCAGCAAGTTAGCCTGGTTTATGCTGTTTCTCCATGTTTGAGTCACGTTTGTGTTTGTGGTAAACTATGGTTAAAAAAACAATATTCTGGTATTTTCTTTACATTTTTGCTGTAATTTGCGATAAATTTATGATTTCTTTCTGATTCGCTGGTTCTACTCTAATCACAGTTACTGTACTGTAATCCCTTGACAAGATGACTGTCATCAGCAGATGAATGACATAAATTTATAAAATTTGAAAAAAGTAAAAGAATTAAATTACAATCTCAAATTCTTCTTTTCACATCATATATTTGTTCCTGTTAATATTTGAAATGCATATCCATACTTTGTGTTGGTACAAATATCTCCGAAAGCTGGTGGTTCCAAGTGTTCAAGTTATCCTCCAACTTACTGATTTTAGTTCTGTGGCCAAATTGACAGTCAAAGTAGTAAGGACTAACACAAAACAAAATAAGTTAGTTTAGAAGGAGGTAATCTGAACCTTTATTTTGCCACTATTGCCTGTATATTTTTGACAACTAAGACCAAAATATAGCAACATAGGATCAAATAATGATCACCTGTAGTCCCATTGTAATTTGCAGGGTTGGCACGTTTCTTCCGCTAGGCGGAAAAAACCGGACGAAAGGGCGGAAAAAACCGTCCCGGAAGAAACAGGTTTCTTCCGCTTAAAGCGGAAGAAACTGGAAGAAACTGGAAGAAACTAGAAATAATTGGATTAAAGTTGAAATATTTACTAAAATGACTGTAAAATGGGTTTAGAATGCTAAGGAACAACTTTATTCAAATGGTCACACATGGGGGGGTTGGGGGTATGAATGTATATGCAGGCTTACTGGATGGAAGAAACTTATCCTCCCGGAAGAAACTGGAAAAAAATGGAAGAAAGTGGAAATATTTCATAAAATGATTGTAGAATTGGTTTAGAATGCTAAGGAATGACTTAATTATATAAATGGAATACTACACATACATGAAACATATTCAAATTGTTACTCATGGGGGGTGGGGGCATGAATGTTAAGGCATGCTAGCTATGGATGGAAGAAACTAATATCTTACAGAACTTAAAGAAGAAACTTATCACTGCTTTTTAAAACTGGTTTACTTTTAAGGTGTATTATACTATAGATTGTTTTAAGTATAAATCATTGCTTTATTCTTTGTATGCCTGTTGTTGTCTTTGTGTGCCCATCCTAAATCATTAATACACAATACTACAAGTCATATGGGCAAAAAGGTAACCATATACACAAATCATTTCTTCCAAGTTTGTTCTCCTGTCCTGGAAGAAACAGGTTTCTTCTGGAAGAAACCCAAACCTGCCTGAAACATACTTATGTATCATGTATACTCCACAACAAACAAAATAAATTTAACAAATTAACAATGTTTATCCACTTTCTTCCATGTTTCATCCAAGTTTCTTCCAGATTCATCCAAGTTTCTTCCGGTTTCTTCCAGTTTCTTCCGGAAGAAAGTGGAAGAAACCGGACGAAATAGGTTTCTTCCACGTTTCTTCCGCTGTCCCGGAAGAAACAGGTTTCTTCCGGAAGAAACCCAACCCTGGTAATTTGTATTGCCATATTTGTGCTTTTACCATTTTACTGGTATCTTGGGCATTTAGGGTGGAAAGTGGACCCAAGTGAATAATTACTGAGTGAACTTGAATACCTTACTGTGCATAATAAATTGAGCAATCTTGCAGCAACATACTTTCCTTGTACAATCTATCTTAATCTAATACAGTCAATAAATACGACAAATGTAGCACGGCATCGATGTGTCTTATTTCTTTAAGAAAATTGTGAAATATTGGTGGTTATGTGTTGGTGTGGCTCCCTGGTGTATTGAGGTTATCAGAGGCAAGGAGAAGCAAGCGTATCTCGGCAGGAGACTGTCTATTACACTGGGGATGGTGGCTGCATATTATGGCCGTCTATCTCATTATGGCATCACTGGAATCTGTCATACTGCCGCAGCTTGGATGTCACAATGCTGCAGATATGACACCCATGTCATACAATGTGTTTTAATCCTGATGCTGCAATCATACTTCTGCTTGTCTCTACCCCATGAGACAAGACTCAGCAGTGAATTTGAGATAAATATACTGTTGTTAAAAAATATATATATATGTATCTCAATCTTTACCCATTATAGATTAATAATCAAATAAATTCTATTTCAGGAGGCAATGCATATTATCTTCTGCTATGATCCAAGGTTTATAACAATAAACAAAATATTTAGATACAATTTTACCTCACTAATTCTAAACCCAAATTATCGTCCTATTCAGGGACTTCCTTACACTTGCCTGTCACACTTTGTCTGTGAATTCCCAAATATATGAGCCTGTCATGTAGCTTGTATTGCGCCTTGTTCTCATATAAAAATATCAACCTTACAAAACAGATTTAATTTGGAATCATTATTGATATAATCAAATCACTTGTGTATAACTAATGATTAAATGCTGAGAACGGCATGAACTTTAAATTTTGTTTAATAAAGTAAATTGATTTTGCCCCAAAGTTTTTTCATGTTTGCATACATTTCAACAGAGATGTATTTAAAACTCTAATAATGACATGAAACGTACCAGTTCTCCTGGTCACTATCTACTGTATGATTAATGTTCCTTGAATATGCAAACCCCTTAAAACACTATATATTTCAAACCTATAATATTAATGAGTAGACATTTTCATGGAAGGAACTTATCTTTGCCTTTTTGCATAATCTAAGACCTCCTCCCGAGTCTTCATCTGCACCCCAGCCAGCCTATCTCCAATCAGCATTCAAGACAACATTATTACTATTTTATAACAGAAATTACGCAGCAGATTCATTAATCTTAAGTCAAGGCATGACATCACAATAAGCGTCTCTGACATCACAATAAGTGTCTCTGACATCACAATAAGTGTTTCTGACATCACAATAAGTGTGTCTGACATCACAATAAGTGTCTCTGACATCAAAATAAGTGTCTCTGACATCACAATAAGTGTCTCTGACATCACAATAAGTGTCTCTGACATCACAATAAGTGTCATTGAGGACACAGATTAAGGCCACTGACCAATGCTGTCATGTATAAGTGACCATAGCTCAGTTATGAACAAACTTTAGTTGAATGGTCACAGATTTGGGAACCCCTGATATTATTGGATACATTTGCATCACTTATTTTTTTCAAAAAGTGAATATGAAATGGGTTTTCTTTCTTGGGATATAATTTAATTGTTGACATAACTAGAGATACATGTCTGGAATAGAGTGATTTGGAAGCAGTCCCAAAAATCTGGCAGCTATATAAGTGTACATGGGAAAGAAAAGATATTAACACTATTTTGTGATGTGCATCAATGTACTTTGACTGAGTTACAGCCCCCATCCTCAAGTCCTGTATGGACCCTATGCACCTTATGCAATAAATATGGGGCATCAAATTTTACAGCTGCATTTCAGCAGGTTATAGACTGCTGGGAAGTAGAACAGCTGAAACTGGTGATCAATCAAAAAACTTCATTACAGCATTGTTGGTTTTTAAATCTAATATATATAATCATGACTGTAACAGCACAGTGAAAAAAATCTGTATTCTTGCTAACCCATGGTCATGTCACCTTCAATAGAGTGGTATTCTGTATTTCATTACTTTTCAAACGTAATAACATTTCATCCTTTTAAATTTGATTTCAAAATACAGAAAATATAAGATTAAAAATATAAAAGTCAGTGATACCAATGCCACAGTACAATCTTAATCCTTGAATTCCTTCTATATTAGGGTGTAACACCAGATCACCCTCATTGGTTATGATGATTGGGACTGATCCAGAATTGGATAACTCCTTTGGACTTTCGGAGTTGTGTGTTTGGCCTTTCTCAGTTATATGTTTGGCCTTTCTGAGTTGCATGTTTTGTGAAATAAGATGGCACTGTATGATGTTATGATTTGGCTAGAACTTGTTTATGAATTTTGAGAGCCGATTTGATTGACAAATGAACCCCCCCCCCCAAAAAAAAAAGAAAATATTTTTTTCAAAAATATCTTTTCAATTGATTGATCAGTTTTCTCAAAGTTGAAAACCAAGAGTAAGACCTCCATTTTCTCCTGGGAAATTCATTTATATGTATATTTAGACCAGATTTTCCATTACCATTGTTATTTCTACCACATGATTCACAGGAAACACAGTGGGTGGCAGCAATCAAACTTTAACATGACAAATGAATATCACATCATAAAGTAAACAACAGAATTTCCCCCCAGGAGTCTCTGATAGTGTTTGATATGCTGCTATTTCCCACAAATTTCAGTGAATGGAAGCATATTGTCATCACACAGTGAAACCCAATTGGCAAGAATCAAAGCTTCATCATAAAAAATATTTTCTGTGATAGCTTCACAAAGAATACACTTACAGAAAAGATTTAAACAATTCTGAACTTGTGAGAGCAAGCTGAGGCTAGTTTTGTATTCTATAGGTAGATTTCGGTGAGATTTCACCCATAAGAGTGCATATAATTGGATGATGCAAAGCTGGACTGTCAAATATCAAGTTTGCTTCCGAACCTAATTCAAACCTTAGTATGCCCTATTAGGATTAAAAAAAAGATATGCTCCTTACCTAGTAATTGTTGCACCATATCTTTGTCTTTCTCTTGATCAGACTCAGGATTGATCACAAATAAACGACCAGTTTTCTGTAAGTACCAAAGTTTCATGTAACAAAGCATTTACTTTAAAAAGACAATTATTGCCAACACACCAGGTGGCAGCACATCATAAAATGTATTAAAAGAGAAGAAATGCATAAGCCATCACCAGATGGCACTATTTAATCATTTTTCATTGGAGAAATTCATGTGCACGGTTTGTTATTGCGTAAAAATATTTCTGAAGTATGGAACAGTTCTTAAAAGGTCAATTTCTCAAATTAAGGGTAATCATGCGCCACAGATGATGCCAGTCCATATCTTAAAATATAGATTTAACCGATCAATATAAGGACACATAAAAATTAGCCAATTCTCTTGATCAGTGCTATTGCCTCAAGTTATGAAAATACTATGTCGATCAGATAACTCTAATCTTTAAGTCTACAATTCTGACATCCAGCGAGAAAAATAATGAAACATGCTGTTCTGTTGCTTCATATACTTGACAGGGCCAATAAATGAGTCAAATGTGATAGCAGCACCATACAGATACTCAAGAATAGATTAGGAGAATTGGAAACAAATCTATATTCAAAGATATCTTTGCCATTGTGATCTCATTGGTTACCTTTACACTCAAACACTGATTTTGTTGAAATAAATGATTCTCATAAATGTTTAAAATTCAATATTCACTAAATCTACATGTATATGCAAATCATCAGGATACATACCTTGATATACAAAGCAAAAACTGAGCAGAGTTCCTTGAGTCCATCCTTGACTCGCGAAAACAGCTGATACATCAGAGTTAGATCAGAGATACGATTCTGGTCTAACAATAGGTCCAAGCCTACAATACACCACAACCATTTTTGATTAGTTAATCAATGTAAAGCTTATCATTCAACAGGTAAACATCTCCCACTTTAACACTTAAGATTTGGCTTATATAGACAGACATATATAAAAAAAGAAAATGGGCAAAGATGGGCAGAAAATTATCGACATAAGTTTTTAATTGTTGCGGAAGTTACCTTTTTGTAGTAAAGCTGATAAGTGCTGTTCTACTAGCTGCTTTTCCACAAATGATATCAGAGGTTTCCTGAAAAAAAAATTAAGTGAAGTTTAATTAGAGAAACATCTAAAATATCTGTTATATTATGTATCTCAAACACAAAGCTAGCTGGATATGAATAATTTCCTCAATTGCAAAATAATTTATTCAATAAAACAATAAATCTTTTCTTCCAATATAGGATCTTACCTAGTTGATTGATCTAAGTAGTGTAACAGTCTTTCTGATTCTTCATTTAATCTCTTGTCTACATGTGTTAAGTATTCAGGTACCTGAAAATTAAAATTAAAATTATATTATGGTATTGCAGCCAACACATTATGACCCTTAAAGCCTTACTTGGAACTGAGAAAGTCTGCTTTATAAACATTAATTACTGATACTTTTTATTAACATTGATTCTTTGTTACAAACTGCAGAAAGGGGAAATGGAGTAAACATAGGCTTAATGCCTAAAAGCTCTGTTAAAATTTTTATTTTTTTTTAGTCTTGTGAACATTCATTTCATTTCCCAAAGCTTTGCAAGTCAAAAATAATCAATGTGACAAAAATAGAGTGCAGCAGGCTGACTCAATTACAACCAGATTGCTTTTCAAAATAAATTTTAAACTTGGGCTATATCTAGATTTCATGTGAGAAAAAAATCACCTTTTGCCATTCTATTTTTTTTATTATAAAAAAATACACTGGTCTCACCTGTCACCTGATTTTCCTCTGATTCAACAGAGTAATAATCAAAATTCTGATATACAACTTCCACAACTTATACTTATTCATCAGAAAAAATGTGAGTGCATAAAGTCCTTTTATATTTAGACCTGACTATTAATTGAAATATGAATTTCATCACTGACACCAGTAATATTAACCAAGTTGCATCATCCAACCAAAAATTCAGAGCTCCATCCATTATAGTCATTGAGAAATGTCCTCGTCAAAAATTTCTTTGAAGTGATCACTGATTCATGATTAGATATCAATCAAGATGTATCAGCCCACAAAATATAAAAGCTCTCTCTATCATAGCCATCTTACAAAGTACATGTCACAATTGTTCAGACGTAAGGCTGCTCACTCAAGCCTGATGTTCATTACTGAGAAAAATACTGTTCATTAAGTTGCACTGACCAGAGAAAAATGAGAGCTCAATCACTTGATGTCAAGTTCAATTTTTTTTAAAGTTTTCACTGAGCAGTGACTGCTCAATCAAGCATGAACAAGCTCTTATGGAGAACATCATGATAAACATTTCTGCTATTATGATACACATTTCAACCAAGTTTCAAGCTTGGATGTTGCACAATAGCTGAATTGAAAGATACATTGTTTTCTACAAAATATTAAAGTGCTAACTTATGTGTGACTGTTCAATGAAGCATGACTTTCAACTCTGTTACCAACTCTACTCATTAATATACACCATCCTACCAAAGATGACAGCTCTATCTAAAATAGTCGGTGAATAAGATTCTAGTTATTATTTTCTTTAAAGTGTTTACTGAGGCATGACTGGTCACCCAAGCATAAATTTCATTACTGATAGCCAAAAACCACAACTCCAACCCTTATATTCCCTTGATGTCAAATTAAAAAACTTTTTTAATTGTTCACTCAGGCATAACTGGTTACTCAAACATAATTTTTTTGGAAAGCTTTATGATGCATATTTTCACAAAGTTTCAGGCTTGGCTGTTGTATAATAGCTGAGACAAAAGACAAGTAAAAGTTTTTCCTGCAAAATTTTGAATTGCACACTAAAGTGTTGCTGTTTACTGAAGCATGACATTCATCTGGGTAACTAACACTTCTCTTCTGGATGTATCATCCCATCAATAACAATAGATAGCTCTATCTACAATAACCACTAAATATAGCTCATGGCTTTTGATGTTTACAGGTGGACAGACAGACAGATGTGACACCTAAGTCTTGCAGATAGCTGTCATGTTAGGAACAAAAATCTGAGCCTCATGAAAAATAGACACAATTTGTCTCAGGACAATACTACATTTTACATAGGAATAGCTAATTTGTATTTTTCAGAGAAGATTGAGTTTGACAGACAGACAGAATGAAAGACAATTTTCCCCTCTCACAAAGTCAGCACAGCTAAAAGGAATAGCAGATCCTGTGCCTCCTGATCCATCACATAGCAGCCCCTGCAGACTACTTACATCTCTCTCCTGCATGAGTCTCTGCCCCTCTGCTGCATACAACCGATCCGTGGCTTGCAGGAACTTGTGTTCAAATGCATCGTGATAAATCTGAAATTATTGTTTACAATGCTTGCATTAAAAGAATGACTGCTATCTAATTTTGAGTGTTTTACTTTGGAAATCAAGTAGTCATATGCATATTTCAGCACCCCTAATAAGTCATTCATGTTCTTTAGTATCTGATTCAGCAGGATTATTATTGAAATCAGAAGTCAACCCATTTATGTATTCATTTATTTGCAATTAGGTGTGTCGTACCTGTAGATCTGAGAGCATTCTAAGCAAACTTTTGAGCAACTGTCTGTCAATTGCCTCTCCATTTCTCTCCCTCTCAATCAGCTGCAAGATGCCATCCACAGTACGGGTCTGGACCACAGAGTTACTGATAATGTGCACGCGAAATAAGTCAAGTCCCATGTCCCTGTACACAAACAAATCATATATAACTCACAATTTTCCATATGTCAGACAGGTGTTCATATTCAATTAAGAACTATTGTCCTCACAGAAGGAACTATGTTATTCATAGGTTAAGTCTATATTGCATAACAAAATATAATTTTAAAACATTTATCACCCTTTGTTAAAATAATTTTATTAATGATCACACTCAACAGTGCTTGCATTTGCATCGTAACATACCATAGGGAAGCAACTGCAGAATTCTGAAGGACGTATGTTCTGTCAAGGAAGAGGAATATGCTACGGATCATTATCTGAAAATGAAATTCAGAAAAAATGTTTGAGGGCAATGGGGAAAAAATACAAAGGCAACAAACCATGAAATTTCAAACTTATAAATATTATGTAATAATATGCCCTGTGAGTAAGAATGAAAGGTATTTACATCTGAGAGGAAAATATATGCTTAGGGTAGATTAATATTTGATATTTGCAGCAAAATGGCAATTTTTACACAATTTTAAAAGCTCATTTTTTCACATTGCTCTCTGGTGTGGATGTGTTACAAAAAGATTTATGTAAATATAATGGAGAAATTGCAACATAGAGAGCTCTTTAATTAGTTTGCAATGACTATGCAACTGCCTATAATGAACTGTTAGTTAAATGTAAATTTCCATGAAGTTTGAGGAATCAAACGTTTTGAAGCAGAGGTTATTGCATATTTGGGTAAGAAGTTGAGGAACATAATGCCAAACAAATTGGAAGGGGCAACTTTTTATGTGGAATTCAAGGAAAAATTAGAAACTTTGGAACGACCATGCATGACTGATAAATTCCTTTAATACCTTGCTTTTCTTTGTATATATGTATAAAACTGTAGCTTAGTTTTGGTGTGACTATAAAGGTAACAAAATACATCTCAAGCTAGAGTTATATCATATTTACTGTGATGGTTAAAATAAGTTTTTGTTCCTGTATTTGTATTGTATTTGACTCACCATTTGCCTGCAATGGGCCTGCCAACACTGATCCATCTTCTTGAGGAACTGTTCACTGTCCATTGATTCTGCTAGGAACTGTTGGATGTTATTCTTCACATGGTTCTCACAAACTATACGCAGCTGATCATACAAATGTGCAGACATCTTGTGCGAACACATATTTTCCACAGCCTAAATTGAATAAGTGTAAACATTTATAAAGAACATAATTACACAATTTTAGCTCATTTATAAAAAAAAAGAAGAATACTTCAAATAAATTTAAATTTTAAATGTTTTTTAGAATTTAAACCAAAAATGATAAGACAGCTCATTATTAAGCCTTTAAATCTGGAGATGTTCTTACTTGATAGAGTTCCTCGAGGCTGGACTTGATGGCATGGCTGGTGTGGATTGCTTCCACTGCTTCTTTCAGTTTGTCCCATGTCTGCTGCTGGTAATTCTCAGGCAACTTTGGCTTTTCTGGAAATATTTAAAAAAAGGTTTTTCATACATCAAATCCAATTACTTACCAAAAAGTTTCTAACTTCCAATAGATATTTTGACTATCTAATATTTTGCATATGAGTAAAAAATTGACAGTAAATGTTAAGTTGTCAGGAACTTTAAAAGCAGCTCAGATGCCAGAAATATGAAAGAAGAACTATTGAAAGCATTCCACTGGTATAAATGATTTTGAGAAGGATATTCTTTTGGATTTGACAAAGTTCTACAAGATTTTTCACAAAAAGTATACAAAAAGGTTAAAGATCAATAAACAAAAAGGTGGAAGAAACCAAAATTAAATAAAGAAACCAAAATTTAAAAAAAAGACAGCATCAAAACAAAATTTCAACAAACAAAACAAAACTTTCAACAAACAAAACAAAATCTCAACAAACAAAACAAAATTGTCATCAGGGAGAAGTGACTAAAATTCTGCATTTTCCCACGATACATCAG
This sequence comes from Amphiduros pacificus, assembly GCA_949316495.1. Lineage (NCBI taxonomy): Eukaryota > Metazoa > Annelida > Polychaeta > Phyllodocida > Hesionidae > Amphiduros > Amphiduros pacificus. Next base: position 15,991,662 of record OX439003.1, on the reverse strand, counting down.
GATAGTGATGGTATAATTCTTAGACTTAATGTAATCCTTCAGGGACTTTTGATTCCCTGGATACCCTTGACAAAAGTGCATCCATGTTAATATGGCTCCCATTGCCAAAAGAGCCGCTATGGACCCATATTTCTCACACTCTTTTCAACTTCGAGTATCATTATCCACTACCAAGTATTTTAATTAATATTGCTCTTTGTTAAATCATCTTCCATCTACAAAAAATCATGGTTTGTTTGCCGTTTTTTCCTATTTGAAATCTAGCTGTCAATTTAAAAATGGCAGTTGACAAGTTTAATTTTACATTTATACAGTTAAAATTATCATTGCTAGTTATTTTTTCTTCGCTTTGATCTTAATGAATAGTGACATTTTTTTGTAAAGTATTTCACTGTCTATTTTAAAAATGGTATGGCATTGACCAAGCATAATGGATACTGTTTGTTTTAATGCAAAAAGATCTGAGGTTGATTACTTATATCTCTCCAAATATTAAACCTTTCTCTGGCACCCCTATTGCAGAACATCTTGCTTTAGACAGTCTCAAGTAGAGATATCCCAAAATAAAAATATAGGCACATGACCTCAGGTGTGTGGACTATTGCTTTTATGTTTGTGAACACTTTCTGGAAATGGCAGTAAATTGTGTTATAAATGATAGTTATAAGTATTTACCCAACTTCTAGCGTTGAGAACACTCGAAACTTAAAGGAAAATCAAAGCTTTATGGAAAATAGAATTCATCTTCTGAAAATGTGGGACAAAGTGAGTCAGTTCAAGTGAACAGCAACATGCAGTTAGCTGTACAATGCAGTCATGCCTCTGAAGTCACAACTTTGCCGGAACCAGAACTGTACAACTCCACTATATTTAATCATTGGTCGGAGAGATTGGCAGGGGGCCTATAGGCCACTGACCCACAACTGCCTCAATCAAACACATTTTTCTGATTGGTCACATATGTTCACACCTTTATGCCTCAAAGTGGTAGGTTCAATCATCCATACTCACCCAATCCATACCCACTCAAGTAAAATGGTTGGTCAGAACCTACTCACACAAGTAGAATGGTTTGCCAGAACTTAAAATCAATAAGACATCTGACTTTGAGACATTCAGTTTTACCATCTCCATGCTCTGAATGGCCCATACCATGCTGCAATCATGATTTAAGTCTCGGACGAAATTAAATATCTTTAAGAACCTACTGAAATTATCAAAATTATAGAATTTGTCAGAAATGACAAGTTGAACTTGGGGTTATTGTGTTCACCAGGTTTACCTTTGAAATTCTTTATCACAAGTTTTTTGGCCGCTGCTGGTTTATTATTAGCCAATGGAGACGTATGTCGGTTGAATCCATTACTGGGACTTGTAAGTGCGGAGAAATTAGCTCTTTTTTGCGCGTCTGTCATGTTGTCTGTTGACGTTGTTGTGCCAGTTTCCTTGAACTTTTTGCTCGTGGGGGAAAGCTGGTGACTGTCACTGTGTTTTCGCTTCCTGTGTTTAGAATTACCGTCCACCTTCTGCTGTTCTTGCAGGGGAGACTTAGAAGAGGTTGACAGAGGCATGCATTCCTTGGTTGTGGCCACCTAGATGGCCGTATTTATCTTGTATTTCACTTGAAATCAACAAAGACTTCATAAATTTCAAGAATATACCACCAAAATATGGCGCAAGTCTCGTGTAAAATCACGATAGAGCGGCACACAGAATTACTTCCGGTTCCGCTGTATCAAGCATCACGTTTCGTTTCAACGCAAGCTTTTTTGCTAAATGTTAAACAAATATTGTCTTATATATTTTTTTGAATTCATTAGCATAAAGTCCAATCATTTAAAAGGGTGGTACTTCGAGTTTGAGGAGTTTGATGGACGTTTGGATCAGTTGTTAGCCGTTTTTTGGGGGATATGTCGCAAGACACGATCAGCTGATTTGTCGTCTGCTAGAGAGTAGAGTGCAACCAAAGAATTCTTTGGTGCAACTCTTGCTCTTCGCTGGAACTGAGAGCAAAGAACTATTTATTGCTGCTCTCAGCCTGGAATGATTTGGCGTGTGCCTGGCATCTTTATGGGCTTTTTCTGCATCATATACTCAGCAAAACTAAAAAAGTAATCTGATATGCAATTTTAAGCCCCAAAAAATGAGTCTTTTTTTGTTGTTTGGCAGGAGCAGATTTTTTTGTCAGGCAGAATCATTTCTATCTGGACTGGTGTACATGTATGTACATATGGCTTACTAAATTAATGAAACTACATTTTTTTTAAATTAATTTTTATTTAAATTTATAACTATAGTTATTCAATATGCTCAACATAGTAGTGGGGCCAGACGTTCAGGTGATTACATACTTATACCTCAGTGATGTGTGGATCGACGAGATTTCCAATGAATACAACCATGCCACTGAGTCCAGAAGCAACAAATTTGTGGGGAGTGGGTGGGGCCAATATGACGTCAATGTATATATATAATAAATATATATATACATTGACGATTGACACGGCGCATGCCATCTGGCTGCATCTAGACTCAGTGAACCATGCCGGATCCGTCTTGGCGTAACTGCATAAATAAGAGATATCTGCATAAATAAGAGATAGCTGTATAAATAAGAGATAGCTGCATAACTGAGAGATAGCTGCATTGAGACATGAAAAATAGCTGCACATATAAGAGATAGCTGCATAAATAAGAGATAGCGGCATAAATAAGAGATAACTGCATAAATAAGAGATAGCTGCATAAATAAGAGATAGCTGTATAAATAAGAGATAGCTGCATGAATAAGAGATACCTGTATAAATAAGAGATAGCTGCATAAATAAGAGATAGCTGCATAACTGAGAGATAGCTGCATTGAGACATGAAAAATAGCTGCATAAATAAGAGATAACTGCATAAATAAGAGATAGCTGCATAAATAAGAGATAGCTGTATAAATAAGAGATAGCTGCATGAATAAGAGATAGCTGCATAACTGAGAGATAGCTGCATTGAGACATGAAAAATAGCTGCACAAAGTGAGAGATAGTTGCAACAAGTGAGAAATAGTTACAAAAGTTGCAATATTGAGAAATAGAGCTCTGCAATAGTGAGACAGTTACAACAGGGAGAGATAGCTGCATAAATGAGAGACAGCTACATAAGTGAGATGACTGAAAAGTGAGAGATAGTTACAGCAGAGAGGATAGCTGCACAAGTGAGAGACAGCTGCATAAGTGAGATAGCTGCACATGTAAGAGACAGCTGCATCAGTGAGATAGCTGTACAAGGGAGAGACAGCTGCATAAGTGAGAGATAATTACAACAGTGAGAGACAGTTACAGCAGAGATAGATAGCTGCACAAATGAGAGACAGCTGCATAAGTGAGAGATAGCTGCATATGTGAGACAGCTGCATCAGTGAGAGATAATTGTACAAGGGAGAGACAGCTGCATTGGTGAGAGATAGTTACAAAAGTGAGACAGTTGTAACACAGATAGATAACTGAACAAGTTAGAGACATATGCATAAGTGAGATAACTGCAAAGTGAGAGATAGTCACAACAGTGAGAGATAGCTGCACAAGTGAGGGGTAGTTACAGCAGAGATAGATAGCTGCACAAATGAGAAACAGCTGCATAAGTGAGAGATAGCTGCACATGTGAGAGACAGCTGCATCAGTGAGATAGCTGTACAAGGGAGAGACAGCTGCATAAGTGAGGGATAATTACAACAGCGAGAGACAGTTGCAGCAGAGATAGATAACTGCATAAGTGAGAGATAGCCACAACAGAGAGAGACAGCATCCTTTCCCAGCCGAAGGCACCTGTTTGTTAAAAAAAGCTCAAACTAAGATCAAAAGTTGACATTTTGATAATAATTAGGTTTGATACAATGATTGACATCTGCAATGCTGTCTGCAATACTCAAGGAATTCTGCTGATGTTTTGCACATATATCACTATAATTCAAGATTTACACATCAAGAGATTCAAAAGAGAATCTTGGTCATAAAGAAGGATACTTTCTGCGATTTTGTTTGGTTGGTTAATCTGTAAATAAATGTCATGAAGATTTAGCTCAAATTTTGGAAGTGTTAATAAGAATCGTCAGTTTTCATGGTCTTTTGACCTTTAACCAGAGGTCAAAAGCACTCATGTATGGTCTTTAGATTGTGACCTTAAATCTTACCGGGCAGATGAATAGTGAATATAAATATCTGAGGAATAACACCAGCTTTTCTCAGCAGCTGTATCAGTATGCCCATTAAAGGAGGACTGGTCATTATGATATGCTAAGCTTCCAATTTGGATAATCTTCTTCGTTCCCCCTGTGCCATTTTGGAATATCATCAACGTAACAACATTAATATAGGGCGATTCTGTGTGGCGAAGTTTATGGAGGAAGATCATTAAGGCTCAGAGGGCTGGAAAATATAACACAATAAAACTTGAATCGGACCTCTCACGGCATATCTTAGTATTTAATGTACACAACAGTGGAATTACTTGTGGTATGAGCCTGTTTGTGTCAGTAATTAGGTCAATTTAAAAGGTCATACAGCTGCAGGAGCTTAAAATTCACTTAACGTTCATGACTTCCAAGATATATTTAGGATTGAATAAAATCGCGTTTATACCAATTTGTTCATTAAGTAAAATTAATATACATATATTATTATTATCCTCTCCTCAAACAAGCTTTAAACTCTTTCGTCTGAGCTATTTTTTGTTTGCATTAAACCATGTTTGGAATATTTTAACAAATATTCCTTCCGGAAATTTAATTGATTTTTGACGAACATTTTTGTTTTTATCCTATTGAATGTAACAATTGAAGGAAACCAACTGTACTTTATATGTTGATTTTGATGGCATTTTACCATTATTGATACGTTTCTTGTCAGTTAAAATATACATCTTTAGAGAAAACGAGATAAACTGTTCCATATTCGTCAGATGTCTCTGTAACAATTATTGATATCATATATTGATGATATCACAGGCGAATACACAAGTAGTCAATAGCAAAATGATTCCAGTTTAGAAGATTAGCCTATATTGTATCAATTCATATCAAATGCATTTATGATCATAGATCCATACATTAAATCGCCGACCCAGGCACATGCTATGGGCTTAAAAACACTGGCTGGTTGTGTTGATATGTGACCATGGTAACTGTCACCATATTGGTTGTGCCTGTGAGACTGTACAGACAATTAAAACACTGTCCGACAACATCATAAACAATACGGGACAAATATAGTCATTAATACCCGATAATATTGGAATAAAGAGAGGATTACATTTTTAAAAAAGGTTTGTGTAAAAAAAACATTATTGTTTTTCTGTATATTGATATTTTTATATACTGGTTATCGTTGCCAACAAAAGTTATGTTTTGAATTTGTCTTGACTGATCAATACTTTGTGTAGGAAAACAATGGATAAAATCTATCGAAATTAGATAATCTTTAACAGATATTATAAAGTGAATAGCATATCTCGAAAATATTCACTACTAGCGTCTATATGGTCATGACAAGATATTAAGTAAGAATTAAGCGATCAAAACACACTGTCTCATGCTGTTTCTGAATATATATTGATCAAAAATATGCATTCGGACCAGAACTATATGCTGTTAAATTAGCCGGTGATTATCATTGTCGAGTCACTTTTGTTAGATATACGAGGCATAACACTGATTTACTGTGGCATTAATGATAATTAAGTGAGACTTCGGATAATAATGTAGATGCATGATATCCTATCATAAGATTTAAAAATGACAGTTGATTTTTTTCCAAATGTATTGACTGCTCATTTTGCGTAAATGTCGCAGGCTATTGATCATCAAATACGGCTACCGATATTGGAAAATAAATGCGAAGTAAGTGGAAGGGCTCAAGGATGGTTGATATGGACATGAAGCAATGTGTTTGAGTGGGAACACACAGGTCTTCCATGATATCCATTAGATATTGGGGATCCTTAGGTATCAGTCTGCGGGTTGAGAGCAATAATAAGTTATATTGCTCTCAGGTCCTGGGACCTATTCTATTCACTGTTTTGTTGTCACTTGCTGACATCTTTGCAAAGTATTGACCAAACTACTATATCTTTGCCGAAGAAACTTAGATCTGTGTGTCTGGGGAAATAACTGCCACAAGATGTTCAATGTTGTATAACTGTGGAACAGTGTAAGAAGAACATCAAAGCATGGGATGGTCCTTATGACTTCTCTCAATGGTTAAGAATGAATGTCTTTGGATTTTTTTTGTATATTGTTGTCTCTTCACTAAATAATAATACTTCAATACTATTTTGTTGAATATTTATTTTGTTGAATATTTAAGTGACGTTAGATAAAGACATGAAATAGAAATGTCTAGACTTGAGCTTGGAAATTGCATAGGCGAAGCCAGGGCCTTCCTTGTTGCGAAATAATGCGAAATTTAATGATTGCAAGATTTAAATGCTAATTCTATCAACAAAGTGGGTCATGATAATCTTTGAAATTTGCTAGCTCAAATCCGTACGATGTGCAAAAAGGGCCACTACCACATCAGGAATGTATCTACTATTAGACATTGTCTGGATGACAATACAGCAGAAACTCTGGCTCAAGCCTTTGTGACATCTAATTTAGACTATGGAAATGTCCTTCTTGCTGATCTAAATTTGATCACATCTCCTAACTCCACCATATTAACTTGATCTACTGACTGCTAAGACATCAAGTATTTATCTCTGGTTTAACAGGACCTTTTCTGTAATAACCTCTAAACTCTGGGTTGACCTACCTGATGATATTAGGATTACTAGCTGTGCTAGAGAAAAAACTTTAAGTCATTTATGTTCCAAAAACATCTAAACTCTATTTCAATGATAATTATAGATTTCTAAATGTTTGCATATCTCTTTTTTCAAAATACAGTTCCTCTCATTTCATAATCTAAAATATATTAACTTAATTTTTCAGGTAATAATGAGTGGTTCATATGTACATCCCGTCTATCACGGAGGAAAGAGACAACCAGAACAAACCACAGATGAGTTTCTCACGTGTAAGCTGTGTCAAGTTCCAGGATTCAAGCAGCCCAAAACCCTGCAATGTGGCCATATATTCTGCATGATGTGCCTCGTGCAGTACTCTGGAGACCAACAAGCCATCCTCTGCCCAACGTGTCAGAGGCTGAACACTTTCCCTCTAGGTGGCATTCAAAATCTCAGTGACAACCTTTTCACATCCTCCCAAACAGACAGGCTTCTGAGAAGACACAATGGGTATGGAGAAGCTAGAAGAAATGATTCAGTTTATTATATCACAGACTATTAAATGTTGTATTAACAAACAAGAGACTGGAGAGCGTGAGGCACATGAACCGTGCAGGTGGTGGAATGTGTTAATAACATTTGTGACATGACATTATGAAATGACATGTTGACAGTAATTTTGTTATTTCTCAGCTGTGCAACTGATTTGTTACATAAATATCATTCATGGTTTTACATGTGAAGAATATCGACATATAATATTTACAAATATAATCTTGGTTTGACATTATGTCTATCTCGTCATATATCAATATTTGTATTTCACAATCAAAAATACAAAACACACTTATTAAATCAAATTGATTTTTATCAAAGCCTAGATATAATATATTTGAATTACTTAATATTTATTTAAAAGTATAAACCACCTTAATTGTTTAAGTATTACTTTATTGTAATGTGGTTTGGAAAAGTGGAAGTTTCAAATTAAAGTTATAATTTTGCTGGAACAATACCACCGATCAGCCTAATTTGTTGTTTATGTATTCATGAATATTCTCTATACAGTTTATGTGTGTAAGTTAAAGGTTCCATGTCGGAAAATACTCATTTTCAATATGAATGTAGACAACTATTATTATGAGGAGAATATACTAAACTCGAGAGCACTAGAGCTAATTAATCAGAGCTAATCAGTCTAGGCATGCAGTGGTAAATGGTTCTGGATCAAAGCCTTACAGTTTTTTTAATCTCATTAAAAGACTTAGCCAATTGCCTGATTGGATATTTTAGAAGATAAAACATACTCCGTTGATGGAAATAAGTATAACTGTATGCAAGCCCGCACTTTGAAAAAGAGGAAATGAAAAAGATAACGACAGGTTTTTAAATGGATACAATTCTGGCATATTACAGTGAGGACTGTCTTGTCAGACCAAATGGAGACTTTTCTGCTATTGACCCGCCATATTTGATATCTGAGGTTTTTGTACCTACACCATTCTTCTCTTGGCTTTCTCATATGGAAAGGATAATAAATAACTTTTACTGGAGATTTTCTGTGGGATATTGGTGTCTTCAGATATGTTCTTCGTGAGTCTATGTGTTTCTGACCCGTTTAAAGTTCGATTAACCAATTATCAGTGCCGCTAATATTCCTTCTTCCCACTTAACAAGAACATTATCAGAACCTTTGAAGAAACATCTAAGACCAAATATCAATTATTAACCACTTCACGCTTGTGTGATTATTATATATTGTTTAAATAAGCCAAGTAATATATGATTAGCAAGTGAACTACCTCTGAATCAGTTTGAATACAATCTAACCAATATAATACAATGCAATATAATTATTATATTGCTGAAATCACATTCACATGCATGTAAAGCTAGCGCTCGTCAAATATGCGCATTTTGGTCTTAATCACTTTACTGTCCAACAAAAGCCTGGACAGTTCATTCTATACATATGTGCCATAGTGGGGTATATCAACCAGTTACACTCGACATTGCTTAATCTTATCTTGGAGTAATTATAATAATTAGTACAAGATCTTATAAAGCGATGATCGTATGTTTTCTTCTTCCACGAATGAACGTTAGCCCTAACTGAAGACAATTGATGAACATCTTTTGAATGTTACCACCAGTTTGAATAAAATCTAACCAATATAATAAAATGCAATATAATTATTACAAGATCTTATTAACCCGTTTAACTCTGTGATGGTCTACAGATGAGAGAGGGGTTTGACGCTCATTCACATTTTTTGCAAAAATAGGGATTTGTTCACAATGTTACATTTTATCATACATTATCATACAAGTTTAGTCAAGAAATCATAAGCTTTTATCTAGGGAGACTTCTTGTGATCATTTTACAATCTTATATCAAAGTAGACTTCATATGATACCAGCTTTTGATCAGTTCACAAGCTTAGATCTAGTTCTAATGAGAAACACGAGACAAGCAGTATTCATCACCTCATAATCTAATCACATTTATTGCAAGCACAGTATTCGACACAAAGGTTGCCTATATCTCATCTGATTTATATATGGGTTGAGTATGCTTAGGTAACCTTTACGCTTTCAATAGACATGAAAGGTTTACTTATATCAACAAACACGCAAGGTTTTCTTATCATTAGCAATATATCAAAGGTAATTTTATTTGTCAGTTTTGGGAAAATATCATTATACAGTATCAAATCCTGCATCTTTAAGCCTTTTCCTGCTTGTATAAATGATGACTTGATGAAATGATACCATAATGGGAACATACATTCACTATTAGTTGGAAACCCAGAGTTAAGCCCTCAGTTTATACTTATATCATATTATAAATAAGGTATGGACATCTTCATGATTAAAATTATTTATGGTTCCGTAGGGTTCTGCATTAGGACCATTCATTTTTACTGTATTTTATCGGTCTCCTAAAGCAGGTATGATACCAAAGATGTCATGGCTGGAGATATCATGTTTGTGGTGATAAGTTATATAACAATGCTATTTTATGCCTTCCCTACAATGCTGCACAGCCACCTAAATATATCCTCGGTATATAATGTATATGAATAAAGGCCTCTGGGCCCTTACTCTCCAACCTTCAAACCATCAAGACGTGTTCTGTTGTACCTGCAGCATAGTTAGAATGTAGGGTCCCAGCACCACTGACCACTGCTTGACCCAAGAGCACCAAACAGATATGTAACCTTTACTTCTGTGGGCATATGGCGACTTTGGACCTTTTCTTCATGCTTTTGGTATTTTTGGCCTCTGGAATTTGTGCAGACAGATAATGGAGGAAATCACTAATTGGCGACAGGAAGCAGATTAGTGCCCTACATCTATGATGCTTTATATAGCAAAAATTAACAACTGCTTTTGTCAAAATCTTTTATTTAGACACCATGTATACATCTTTAAATTTTATGTAACAGGATATTTGACACAACGTTTTATGTTTTGAATTTACATTGGCCAGAAGAGTTATGTTATCTTTCAATGATAATAAAGAGAATGTCTGGTGAACCATAGAGAACATAATATTGAATACCTTGACTATTCTCTGATCTTTTTACAATACATTCTTTGTAAGACTGTTTCCTTCATATGTAAAAATATTTTATTCATAATCAAGAATGGTATGTTTATATCTCTATGTTCGTTGCATGAAGGAACTTTTATATTTTCATGATACATCTTGATATTTTCATGATACATCTTGATATAACATTCAATTCTGTAAATGAGAACATTGCACAAGAGTTATATTTTACTCAAAGGTAGGAAGTAGGCCCTGCAAACCTTCCTGATAGTTTTATATCAACTACCACTCATTCATAAACACAATAGATGACCATCCTTATAAAATTGATATCATTTATTCAAATTCATATATACTTGTCTCAGATATCATTTATTTCATTATTCAATTAGTCAGTTTGTGGAGTTTTCCTTTAAGAACGTCAAAATTACATCACAAGAACCGCATGAGACAAGTCATCTTTTATCATCTTGTCACTACCTCTCCCGTTATTGACCTATATTTGATAGCATTCAAAATTTGGAATTCGCCGAGTCATAATTACTAGTCTAAATAATCAGAATTGACCAACATCAGGTCTTAACCTGTGATCAGGTGTCTGACCAAGACAATCAGCTAGTTCAGCGGTCAATACAAAACGGAATCCGAAGGAATATTCATCTGGTTTTACCAATCAGCCCACAGCTTGATTTCTATGAATAGTCATGATTGGCGCACTTTTTCACCAATGACGGCAGGGACTGATATGAGAGAGAAGTCCTATAATGGAAGATAATGGCGAGTACATAGAGTAAAAAACAAATCTTGCATTTATGACATTCATACAAACTATTTACAAAAGGATATTATCTGCGACCTTTGACTAAAATGTTAAATGTTATCCTTCCCTCTTTCCAAATGTTACCCTCCTCCTGCCCCCCAAATATTACAGCCCCCCTTCCTCAATGTTACCCTCCTCCTTCCCAATGTTACCCTCCTCCTTCCCAATGTTACCCTCCTCCTTCCCAATGTTACCCCCCTTCCCCAATGTTACCCTCCCCTTCCCCAACATTACCCTTCTCGTTCCCAAAATTACCCTCCCCTTCCCCAATGTTACCCTCTCCCTTCCCAAATGTTACCCTCCCCCTTCCTTGAGTCCCTGAGTAACCAACACACAGACACTCCAGTTCAAGATATCCGTACACATGAAATTCACAGGGGTAGAGGTCTTCTGAAGTAAACATCCTGTTCTCTTTGGTCAACCAGGAAATTCAAGACCTCCATGATACACCCCGCACCCCCACCCCCGTGGAGAAATGTATGATAGTAGAGTTCCAGGGTATTCCCATATAGCAGATTAAGGTTCCATCTGTATATTCCTACGTTTAGGGTTAACACAGGGTTTACATTCCATCATCATCCAGTTTCAATTGAGTACTCCCCGGACGATTCTTGGAGTCATACTGAAATAAAACAAAGAAATAATGCAGTGTAAATTATGCAGGGTTAAATACCAGAAAACAAAATTACCTGAAACAAATGTAGTTAATTGGTATAGTTTTGATCCGTTAAGTTATCGGTTTATAACACAAAGTCATGTGTAAGTTAAATTATAACAGAATGTGTTCTCAAGACTTTGAAATCTATATTGACATACCCTTCCTTTGTATTTATAGTAGAAGACTTCGGCCACACCAACAAGGAGGCTGAGTATCACTCCCACCAGAAGTAATACCAAGGGGCCCCAAAACATGTCCGGGGATATCCTCTTAGGTTTGTTGAGATACAAAGCACTTATTTGAGACACCTGATTCTCCATCTTTGTGACATTCCAGCACTCTCCTTTGTCCACATACCATTTGTTCTCTATGGCTTCCATCTCCCCTTCTTCGTGAAGGTCCAGTATAACAGTGTGCAAAGCCTCAGTCAACTCGTGGTCCAACTTCTGCGATATGGCAATGCCATAAGCTCTGGGTGCAAACATCGCTGCAGTGGTCATTAAATCACAAGGCTTCTTATTAACATAGTGATTTGCAAATCCTGTTTCGCAAATAAATGCAAACTTCCCTTCTCTAGCCCTAGCCACTCCATCTAGACTACTACTGAAAAGATTCTTCTTGCCCTTTTCTGATTCAAAATATTTTGTCATGACTTTGAACTCATCTCCTCTTGCAGCATTCGTCACATACTGATAGCTGCTGCCACCTTTTATCATTCCATATTCATAATCTGAGTTCACCAAATCAGCCATATTTCTGAAGGGAAAAGCAAGAGGGTTCTTGCCATGTACGGTACTGACCCAGAACAAATGGTTGACAAGGGAACCCGTGAAGGTCACCAAGGTGATTGTGACAAAAATAAACCAAAATGAGGCCATCACACGAGATCCACAGGACCTAGGGCTTCTCTCATAACCTGCAAATATAAGTCTGTGATTCAAAAAAGTGATATTATGGAGCAAATATTCTAACGTTTTTTTATTAGCTTATGTACAGTGAATGCTTGGAGGTGTCAACTAAATCGTTCTGTTTACATAACTTCTTAGTCAACCTTTTTTTCTTCAGATAAATAAGCTGTGACCGTACCTTGCCACTGTAATGTGGTGAAAGTAAACCAGAGAGAACCGGACAAGTTGAAAGTTTCAGCCTGATGTTCAGTGGCCCGACCCAGGTTATACCGTCCACCCCACTCATAAGGGTTGATCTTGTTCATCGCCCAAATTACGGCTGCCACCTGCAATATTTAAAATCACATATCACACAACAAGATAATTTTGCAGTTTGGATACCTTTGGTAGGAAAAAGAATAAGTAACTTATTGCAAAATTGATTCTAAAATCAACTCTGAATTAGAAAACAAGAACAAACAAGCTTAATATTGAAAGTGAACCTGCCCATTTGGAAGGAGCAAAATGGGTACGCACCAGCATACTTACTATCATTGCTAAAACTTAAATCAGGACTAAGAATACTCAGATCATTAGAAAATAATAAATATATGACAGCTAAACTAATATGAAGATGTACGGTGACAGGGCTTATGGTGTGTACGCCTTAAAATCTGGAATGCCCGGCTCATACGGGTGTAAAATTGAAAATCATTGCAGCAGACCTATAGTCTGATACATCGCTCATCTATATAAATGTTTATTTTAAATATTAAATGCTTGCGATCAGTGTATATAAACTATTTTATTGAAATTGTATAAGACACGTTTCAGGTTGTGTTGCCAATATCTAAGTATATGCATACTTACCACCGCATATGCCAGAAAGCAGAGCGCCCAAGTTTCTGTAGCAAATGGTGCCAGAACTTGAAAGTGAACTGGGAAGGTTTCAAATGAGTCTTCCATGTGGGGTTTCTTCACAAGAATGGTGAGCCCCACATGTTGGAAGGGCTTGATGAAGTTGACAACCTGCTCCCTCTTGGAGGTGATGGTGATGGGCGCCGCGGCTATATCTACCCCATTAGCCCGGTCCGGGTCCGCCTGCAGATCAACACCAAAACAAGGCAATTCACTATTAGCAGTTCTACCAGCAAATCAGGCCAGTTGGACTTGCCATAATTGGACGTTTCTAAGCTTTACATATAATTTAGCATACATATTGTGTGATTAGGTATCAAAATTAAAATAACCAAATACTAAGTAGGCCTATTAAGTTGTTTAATATGAGGAATGGATATCATTCTCCAATCATATATATGATAGGTGCAACATTCACCTGAGAGCAACGATAAAATAGTATCAACTCACATCTCTTTTTAATATTTCTCCAATCATGCCATTCCACTTGACGTCACTGCTGTTGTCCTGCGTGCCGTATCTGCCATCCGGGACCAGCGTTTTCTCAAACTTGATCTGCAGCCGCTTCTCGATTTGTGCCAGAAGGTCGGGTATGATGCCCTCATACTGGCCCGTGGAAACTTGCATGAGGTAGGGCTCACTCTTATGATTATAAATAAATATCCATTTGAAACAAGACAAGTTGGTGACGTATATTCACACTGTAGTCGTTATGTTTAGGAACTTATTCTTTTAAAATATACGCCCCCTGCCAATCTCTATTATCAACTGTTGACTTTAAAAGAGTTGTCCAGTTTTGGTTCCGGTAAGGTTACAGTTTCGGTATGTACTTTTCAATGGGGGGGGGGGGGGGGGATGGAGATCGGCAATCGGCCTATGTGGAAAGATAGACTAAAATATAACCTTATGTTTCACCTATTTGTATAATTATAATATAGTCATTTATGAGGAAAATAGGGTTGATTATATGAGGCTTATATATTGCCACAGAAAAACATTTCCAATGACATAAGATACTGGACACACCTTTTAACTTGTTGGGATAAAAACAATTGAGTGGCAACTACCAGCATTGGTATTTTCTTGGTACTCACCGGAATGATGCTTGTCTTAATTATCCTACCGCTCAGGTCTCTCTTGTGACGACCCGCCCGGTGCCCTGAAAAATTATATAAAATAAAATAAAAAAGAGATAGAGAGAGAAATTGAAAACCCAATAAAAACTAAGCTTATAAAAAATCATCTAAAATGTTATACATTAGACCTACTAGATTTGATAATATTTTAAAAAATATGGATATAAAACCCAATAGATAATGCCACGAGAAATACATTACAATTTACATTTAAAAAATAACAGGCCTGACAAAGATGGAATCAATAGGGTTTGTTGGGGGAAAGAAAAGCGTGTTGGGCATAAACCAAATTTAGACTAAATTTCACAGGTTAAATTTGAGGAACACTTTGTCATTCAGGTTTCTCGGGACCAACTTTTATCTAAACTTGTATGATAATAAGTTGCAGAAATCTTTAGTTACGATTTGTACAGATTGCTCAATGCAACCAGAGTGAAAGAATATGTATTTCCTAAGTGACTTACTGATATATTCATCGTCTGACCCTTGCGCCAACGTTAACAAGGAAGTCACAATGATGACTTGCCGCCAACTCATCGTGCCCTGGTCTTCTCCTGTTGATATATGACTGGAAAGTAAACAGAAATCACAGTTATAAAGCACTCAACCAAGTGCACTGGCTGGCGTTTGATATATACCTGTATTCAAACATAATTGTACACTGACCTAGTGGCAAATGCTATCCTCCAATAATCCGGTCATAAATGAAAGCTCGCAATGTGTGTACGATCTATTTTAATTAGATTTGCGGAAAACGAGAGCCATATTTCACGATATGACTGGTACGGGATAGCTCAGCATGGGAAAACCGTGGAACATCTGTATGGTAGTTTGGCTAATATACCGCGCCCCACTTAAATTCATCAATAATTTAAAGCTGTTCAAATGATAAATATAATAATTTATCATGGTCGAAATCATATCTCTCAATAATTGAACATTACATTGGATATATACATTGGGCCTGCTCTGACATAGTGATAGACCATTAAAATCCTGTACACATAGTTAGGTTTACCTTTAATTTAAGTTTACTGTGTCAAAATATATATTTTTATATGATACTACCGTTTTGTATATATTTATCAGACATCGTCTCAATTCGTTCCATCATTTATCTGTGATGAACCCATTATTGGTGTAAGGGTTTGTGTCCTTGGCATTGTTAATCTTTACAAATTTAAATAAAATGTGTCTTTGTAAGATATAAAGGCTAGACACTTACCATTTAATATTTACCTATATGTGACTCTCCTGCAGAGAAAGTGAGCAGGAAAGTTAGCAGATGCCCGAGGGCGACACAGCTGCTTCACTAGATATGACCTGCTTTATTATATATACATACACACAAACACAGTATATATATATACTGTGTTTGTTATACTTTTCCTCCCCATTATATGTATAAATTTGTATAAATATGACCAAAATGGAACTTTAGTTTGAGATGCTTGCTTAATAATAAAGTTAATGAAGTAAACCGAAGAGTTCATCTTATTGGACACATGTGTTAAAGTTAAATATTAAATAAGTGATCTTTAATGATCTTATGTAAGCCTCCGCTAGTTATATTACTAGCATTAAGTTCTATGAGACATGGAATCATGTAAGTTGTGGATCAGAGTTAACACTTTATACCAATCACTTGTAACCAATATATAACTGCATTAAATTATGATCAGCACGATCTCAGTTTGGGTTCAGAATTTAAGCTTTGTCTTTGCTCACCTTTGCTTGTGTAATACGTCTAATTATGAGAATATGATCCTGAGAATATGATCATGAGAATGTTAACTTGGAATTTGCACTATCCCGATGCACATAGGTGGGTGTATTGACTGCCAGGTAATCGTGCACAGAAAAACATATCGATATAAGTGGTGTGATTTTAACAGGCCTTCATTCTACTTATTTTTAATTGCAGGTGCCAATACTAGCTGTTATGAGCATAATGTTGAATGTCTCTCATATGTACTGCAGCGAATACAGCCCATGCAGTAGTTTTCTTTATACTTTCTAGAGCATTTATTTTACATACCTTGGATGACAGGCTCTTGAAATGGCCTGAGCCCTCAGTGTCTAATAATTACACGCTATCTTCAGTAAACTTAGGTCTGTTTATGACTAAAGTTCACCTGTCCAGTTCATTTATTCCAAAAGTGATGGGTTCACACCAGAAAATAGTAGGATGACACTTGTCTGGACGTGTACATACGAATATGGTAGGCGAAGGCGAGCTGACTGCAATGTGGTGGCACAGACCAGTATTGGTGTACATAGCTATTTCAGTTTTAGATCATGTGTGTGTGACCCCGAATCGCTGGAGCGATACTCTTACATTGTTGTCATTGTGAAGGTTATGGTGAATAGTTACACAGGAACATTCTATCCATTCCCCTTATTCTTAAAAGTTAATATTTATTTTGTAATTAGTTTTATTTGATAACTTCCTTCTGTTTGAATAAGGATTGAAAATCAATATATGTTTGTGTACAAAAATGTTTTATTCATAAAAAAACAAAACAAGTCTTTTATGCCTGCTGTGCACAGTTAGTGAATATTTAAAATACTTGTTGACTGGTTTGACCTGTATATCTCAGGGGATAAATCTGGGGAATTGAATATTTTTTTTTCATTTTTCGGTGATCGCATAATTGTGACATTGTCGAAGTTAATGTAAATATTTACAAGCGAACCCAACCATGCCCAATGCACACCTAATAGGTCCTATTTGCTTCTATGAGGGAGGGCAGTGAAGCTCAGTGATATTCTAATTTGATCAGCCATAAAGTGATAAAGTGGCCATTTTTTATTCTTGCAAAAACTTGATTTTTGTGAAATATTGATTTACTCATTATTCTTTTTTCAACATAAAGTAATGAAAATTGGACATTTCAACGATATATTAGTGGATATTATTATTCTTTTTTTTGACATCGGAAAAATGACTTGAACTTAAAATGGCATAGGTCCATGTCCTTATAGTTGCCACTTGATATAATTCTCATGTGCTTTAGTTTGACATATGTCCATGGTTAATCCATAATTTCATTCCATCAGTAAACGGATCCGATGATCAGGATGAACATTTTAGGCTTTTAAAAGTTAAGTGAAATTTAGTCCTAAAATCATAATCATCTGAAATTAAAATGATTGTCACATTTCTAAGGTTATAGGGTCAAAATAATTTATTCAGATTGTAAAATTATGTTTGCTAGGATGTAACAGTGCAAGCCGTTTAGTAATGTTTTAATGTGAAAATGATGAACATGTTAAATTGTATGAACAAACATTGGACAATGTTTATTGCGCTGTAACATATCATTGAACGTTTTGTTGCGGCTGAATATTATCTGGTCTTATAATTTACAAAGACAATAAACCAAGCTGAAAAACATCCATACCAAAAATCTGAAAAAGTCAAAATAACTCACTCTTAATGTGTGTGTGTGTGTGTGTGTTTGTGTGTGTGTGTTGAACATCGCAAATACGATGGTAAAAAACCACGCCATCACCTCTAAATAGGAATGGTGACCCCATGTTTGTATTTGATCTATAAAAAAGGCATTTCACCGAATGCAAAATTTTAATATCCACAATGTATTCACCAAAACACTGGAATTGTTTTATGTCATTAAGAGTTAGTTATATGTCATTAAGAATTGGCTATATGTCATTGAGAGTTAGTTATATGTCATTAAGAATTAGCTATATGTCATTAAGAATTAGCTATATGTCATTAAGAGTTAGTTATATGTCATTAAGAATTAGCTATATATATATGTCATTAAGAATTAGCTATATGTCATTAAGCGCTACATGTCATTGAGAGTTACATGACATTAAGAAGAATAATACGTAATTAAGCGTTATGTGTCGTTAAGAGTTGTCATTAAGAGTGATATGTCATTAAGAGACATTTGTCATTAAGAGGTATGCTTCATTAATGTTTGCGAACTTTGTGAAGCATTAATAGTTATAGGTATATGAAGAGTTATTGAGCACGTGTTACTGCTACAATATAAACATACCCACTGGCTGGTATTATGCTACAATATAAACATACCCACTGGCTGGTATTATGCTACAATATAAACATACCCACTGGCTGGTATTATGCTACAATATAAACATACCCACTGGCTGGCATTATGCTACAATATAAACATACCCACTGGCCGGCATTAGGCTACAATATAAACATACCCACTGGCTGGTATTATGCTACAATACAAACATACCCACTGGCTGGTATTATCTCTGCTGTGGGAGTTTATAAAATGTTTTAAATATAAAGTTGACGATTCTGGGAATACGCTTAATTATGATAACGTAATAACATATATGTATATTTGTATATATGTATAAGTTTGACTTGAAAATCAATGATTCTGCGACAGAATCACGATGTTTGGAAGATTACCAAAAATAATTCTCATCTCATATCCTGAAAAAGATCCATCATTTTGAAATGATTTTTAAGTTCCAGATTTTTACAACATTTGCTTCAAACATTTCATATTTAAACTTAGAATTTCTTAATCTCAGTTATTTGTGAGCTTTATAACTGCGTTATGAGTACCTTTAAATTTAATCAGATCTTTTAGTGGTATTGTGGAATCTATCTTTTTGTTATTTCAAAAGTCACTAAAATCTATCTTGGCCACCACATGAAGCCAATGTGAAGTCTCGTGAAGTCATGTGTGTGAACTGTGTTACTTATTCACTGTTCATAGTTCATTATTCAAATCTTTTTCTAAATTTATGGTAGAAATTTATGTCAACATGTCAGATTTATAAAAATTGAATAATGAACTGTGAACAGTGATTAAGTAACAAAGTTCACACGCAACGTGAAGTCAACGTGTGTGTGACATGGTCATATTATTTGACGGAACTTCACAATCTCCCTGGGTGCAGCATTCCCCAATAGTTGCAATTTGTTTCAGTTTGTGTTTTGAGTAAAACGGTCCATTTCACTGCTGGGTTGTCCATTAGATGGGTCCTATGATTATTTGTGATTGTTTTTTTAGCCAGTAAATATGAAATACTAGTATATAAAACAAGAACAGCAACATAAAGTTCTTCCAATACGGACATATGATGAGCACGTTATGTAGGCAGTTATGCCAATCTTTGAAGAAAAAACAACAACAGGAAAGGTTCAAGTAAAGGTTAAATTAAGAAAAAATATCAATTGTTAAAGTGTCACTTTTTGCTCCAGTTACACGGAATGCATACTTGGACAGATTACCCACGGACCGTGGCTTCCTGGTCAGAAAACACCCCCACTCCCCCTGCCAATGTATGCTGGGACGGATTACCCACGGACTTCCTGGTCAAAAAGCACCCCCACTCCCCCCTGCCAATGTATGCTGGGACGGATTACCCACGGACTTCCTGGTCAGAAAGCACCCCCACTCCCCCCTGCCAATGTATGCTGGGACGGATTACCCACGGACTTACTGGTCAGAAAGCACCCCCACTCCCCCCTGCCAATGTATGCTGGGACGGATTACCCACGGACTTCCTGGTCAGAAAGCACCCCCACTCCCCCCTGCCAATGTATGCTGGGACGGATTACCCACGGACTTCCTGGTCAGAAAGCACCCCCACTCCCCCCTGCCAATGTATGCTGGGACAGATTACCCACGGACTTCCTGGTCAGAAAGCACCCCCACTCTCCCCTGTCAATGTATGCTGGGACGGATTACCCACGGACCTCCTGGTCAGAAAGCACCCCCACTCCCCCCTGCCAATGTATGCTGGGACAGATTACCCACGGACTTCCTGGTCAGAAAGCACCCCCACTCTCCCCTGTCAATGTATGCTGGGACGGATTGCCCACGGACCTCCTGGTCAGAAAGCACCCCCACTCTCCCCTGTCAATGTATGCTGGGACGGATTACCCACGGACCTCCTGGTCAGAAAGCACCCCCACTCCCCCACTGCCAATGTATGCTGGGACGGATTACCCACGGACCTCCTGGTCAGAAAGCACCCCCACTCCCCCCTGCCAATGTGTGCTGGGACGGATTACCCACGGACCTCCTGGTCAGAAAGCACCCCCACTCCCCCACTGCCAATGTATGCTGGGACGGATTACCCACGGACTTCCTGGTCAGAAAGCACCCCCACTCCCCCTGCCAATGTGTGCTGGGACGGATTACCCACGGACTTCCTGGTCAGAAAGCACCCCCACTAACTTCGCATCATCCTAAGCACAAACTAATGAGGTTTTAGTTGTTTGATTAATTACATATTGCCCTACTCCCCCTAAACATCGACTTTAACTGACGTTGTTTGTCATGATTCTGTTTGAACAAAAGTAATTATTGATATTTTCAATATGAAACGTTGGGAGTAATAATAATAATAATAATAATAATAAAATTTATATCGCGCTGATACCAGTCGGAACTGTTCATAGCGCTAGGTTCAGAACATGAGTTCTGAATAGATGAGTTTTGAGTCTACTCTTAAAAGAGTCGACTGAGGTACTAATTCTAATATTAGTTGGTAATGCATTCCAAAGTCGGGGGCCGATAGCGGAGAAAGCTCTATCACCCACTGTCTTCAGGCGCATTTTTGGTACGCATAGATAGGTACCATCATTTGATCTAAGGTTACGTTCACCCTGTTTTACATGCAGGAGGTCACGCAGGTAAGGGGGTGCCTTGCCGTTTAGGGCCTTCCAGGTCATTAAGAGTATTTTAAATTTTATTCTCGCATGAATCGGCAGCCAATGTAGTTTCTTCAATTTATCTGATATATGATCAAATTTTCTAAGTTTACATACGACCCGTGCTGCAGCGTTCTGTACATATTGCAGTTTTCTAATTTCAGAATTTGGCAGGCCTGCTAGTAATCCGTTTCCATAGTCCAAGGTAGAGGTCACAAAGGCATGAGTTAGAGTAACTGCGGTCTTTTCATCTAGGCAATGCCTAATGGCAGATAGGTTCCTTATGTGGTAATAGCCTTTTTTACACATTTTTCTGACTTGTGACTTCAGATTCATGCTTGAGTCAAGTGTGATGCCTAGGTCTACCACATTAGTTGAAGGTGATATGGTTGAATCACCGACTCTGACAGATGAGGGTAGGTATGCATTGATACCATGGTTATCCGTGCACAGTAGCATTTCAGTCTTCCCATCATTTATCTTCATTTTGTTTGATATTAGAAAGGCCCTGACTTCATCAACACATTTTTCAAGTTTAATTTTACTCAATTCCCCATCTCTTTTGGAGTACCAGAGTACCAGAAATGGAGTGTATTATTTTTTAATATGGATAATTATAATTTACGACATTAGTGCAGTTCCATTTCTAGGAGCCCAGAGCCCAAAGGCATTGTATCACTGATACACATTGATAGATAAACCTTGGAGTAATTATGAATGGAGGCGTGACGTCGTGGGATCAAAGGGGACAACATAGTTGCCGCCTTGGGCATTGTTTGATGACGCCATGTAGGCGCAAGATATAAAATTTTTGGCGTAATTCTATTTCAAAGCAATTTTGACTCCACAAATCTATGATTTAGAGCCACACATATCGCGAAAGAAATGTTCCCCTTGTTTCACTGATTATAAAGGTATAAATTTGATTTCTCTGCTCCAAGTTTAGACGATTTTGTGAAGAGATTTGCAAATTCATATCATATTTATGAAAATGAATTAATATTTCTGTTTTACCCTCACATTATCAGGAAATCGTGTACTTAATTGTTATTTTTATCTTTCCAGTTTATTTTCAATTATTGACGCATATATTGGCAGCTTAGAAAAATATACCACGTTGTTCAGTGAAAAAAATACTATCAGAAAATGTAATTTATAGCCCTGCCAATTTATGTGCCGTTATAAATAAATTGACCTAATACATATCATGTCATCATTTAAATCAACAAAAAATAACAATAACAAATTGCAAGAAGAATTTTAATAAATACTATATCATTATCAATACTTTGTTTTAAAAGTTTATAAAAAGCAATATGAATATGAATTATGATTTTTTTATAAACATGTTTAAAAAATAAAAGGTTTGGAATATGCATTTCTCTTTTTTTCATAATATCTATTATTGAAGAAATCAGAACAGAAATGAACAGATTTATTTGAAGTAATTTTGAGTGGATGGTATTGTAAGCTTCATAAAAGCAACTATTCTGATTTTTTCTTTAAAAAAAAAAAACTAAAATGTGGTATAATTCTTCAATAAAACTTTGGCCAATTCATTTTTTTTAAATATGAATCTTCAATTTTTCACTGTTCTGAAGTCGGCAACTATGATAGGATCAAAGGATTTTGAATCCATTGTGTGGAACAATGCGTTACCATGACGCCATATCTCATATAACGGCCGTCACGCCTCCATTCATAATTACTCCAAGGATAAACCAAGAACAAAATCCCATTTGCAATCTAATATATTTATATAAAATGCCAAATATACATCAAATGTGACTCAATTCCTTTTTGTCCTGAAATATTATTGGGGAACAGTGTCTTTTTTATTCTTTTAATAGACCAAAAGAATTGCTTTCTACATTTGAGCCCAAAATAATGACATGTTGCAAGTAAAATCTTTTGAATTGAAAGTTCTACAAAACTGATGACACTTTTTTATTTTGATCCATAATTTACTTCTCTAGTTACTTTGGATAAATTACACTAATGGTAGATTGAATATTCCAGTAACATTTTTGTCACTAACCACACAACCAATCTGTATAATTTAGGCATGTATCTCTAGCTTGATCTTGCTTTTTAGTCCAAAGACAGACATTTGATAAATGTCCTATACTTCAAGTAAAATATGTTTTTGTAAAAAAAAAAGAATTTAATATTTTCATTGAGTGTAGTGTAATTGTCACCTAATTCTTGAATTGAACATACAAATGTTCTTAATATTACCATTTTTTAGGGGAAAATATCTGTATTATTGAACAGTGATTTGTATTACCGGACAGTGATAAGCACACTGTCCACCAGAGGCACACGCAAACTATTAATAGGTTCACCATGTCGCCCTCTGGTGGAGTTTGAGTGATAAGGTCTGATGCAGCAAATAATGACCAATAATTGTGAAATAAATATTAAATAAACTACATTTCTATTTGTAAGAACTATACCTCATTCCTTCTTTATGGAAATATATGATGTCCTTTGTTAGACATATTTATACACTATTTCATAATTGTGCACTAACACTATAAGGCTGCATTGGCAACTTGTTGGTTTTGTGTTTCCTATAAATTATTGCACCCACAAGCCCAGACTGAACAAATAAATACTGAATAAAAATTGAAGATTTAAGTTTTATTTCAGTATATATATCTAATATACAATAAAGATATTCATGATGATCAAAAAATTTAAGATCAAGTATAGAAAACAAAAGCAAACTGACTAGCATAAATATTCAAATGGTTTGTTTTGTGTACATGTTAAATATATCATTACAATTTATGAATACACAATGTTACAATATCTTATCAACCAGGACCATGCATTTATGAGATACTTTGTCAATTTTGATAAAATCTTTAAAACACTTTTACTATTGAAACAATACTTAAAATGGGAATTTATTACTGCAAGTACTAAAAATCTATGTTACTGAAGCAGAAAGATGTGTTCCACAACATTTAAGCATGAAATACAGATTTATACAATTTGTTTTCCACGGCCAACGCTGACGTTCCTCCGGATGAACACTCCCCCTTCTTTGGCCAATGCCTTTTTCTTGCTTGGCTTCTTCTTTTTGCGTTTGTCACGAACATCAGCTTCACTGTCATACTGGAAGCAGAATATCAAAGGACGTTATAATTTATAAGCAAAAATGGGGCAAACTATATATACATATTCTTAGATGTTTTTATTTCATAATTTATAGGAACTATCATAACTCTTTAAAATCAAGTCATGGTATTCACATTTCTATCATATTGATTTAGACAATATTTCAATATCTAAGGAAATAAAATCAATAAAACATGCTGCCAAAACTTATTGGGAATTCTGATTAGTTGAGTTCAGACGCAGAGGAGTTTACTTACTGCGCTCATGTTCTGTGCCTCTTCTATGCGTGACTGCAAGTAGGCAATCTCACGACGGTACTCATCGAGGCTCGCCTCCAACTTCTCCCGACGAATCCTCTCATAGTCCAGCTGAGCCTCCAGCTCATTGATTGTCCTAAATAAACGGAATCCAAGTTTAAAAAAAAAAACACATTTATTTACATTTTCACCCAGCCATATGAATCCAGAAAATATTTGGGGATCTCTTTATAATTTACATAGAAAATCGTGAATGTTATGGCAGTTTAGTTTACCAGCTGTGGTACCTTAAACTATAAATGAGTGATATCCTAGGTATGTGACCTAACATGGCTAATCATAAAAATAATGAATATATCAGGTAAAATCTCAGGATTGAATTGAAGCATAAAGCATGGATACTTTTTTGTTCATATTTGCTTTGGCACGATACTAAGCCCTAGTTTGATTAAATATACTGTTAAGCCACTAATGATAGAGAAAGGATACAACTGAAGAATACAAATAGCTTTAGAAAATATAGAACACATATGCATGTTTCGAGAGAAAAAAAAAAGAAAAAAGACATTATTTTCCA
This sequence comes from Amphiduros pacificus, assembly GCA_949316495.1. NCBI lineage: Eukaryota > Metazoa > Annelida > Polychaeta > Phyllodocida > Hesionidae > Amphiduros > Amphiduros pacificus. The sequence continues at coordinate 15,966,277 of OX439003.1, read as the reverse complement.
TAAATGCAAAATCGCAAAACCATACCAGTTATTAAGTGTTTATAATTAAAAAGTAAATATATCATATGCAATAATCTTTTTTATTTTTGCTAAGCAGTGCAGTAGTAAGCCTGATTGTCACTGCATCAGGCAAAGCCAAGAATGATATGATTTAATGAAAAAAATGCTTAAAAATATAGATATTTTCAAATGAAAATATCTTATTTTTTAGCACAATATATGAAAATAAATTGCACGGAAAAGTATAAATAAAGGATTTTTGAATGAATCTTAATCACTCATATGAAAAAACATCTATGACAAACTCTGAAATTAAAAAAAAAATAACCTGGAACCATTCCACTTTGCTCTAAATATATAATAAATGAAATTTTAAAACATTTAAGTTGTCATGTAAGTGAAGGGGGCGACATTCCCGCATAAGCAGTGGGCCAGAAACAAGATGAGTATTATAGAAAGTGATTTATGAATATAGAAAATCCCTGAACATCTCTTTCAATGTTAAGGTCTGTGTGGCAAGTTCTAAGGTATTGTTTATTGTTAATCTATTTATGGTATCATTTTGTTTTGTTTTTGGTGCAAAGTCTTGAATTTTTTTTTAAGTTGGTGAGATATTGGTCTTCCAACACTATTCCTGCCATGCATTTCCAGTTTTAACCCCTGACATCATTTGATAAACTCTGTTACACAGGAAAGAACACAGAATGTTTATCTTTGACATGGAGTCTTATCCATTGAAAAAGACCATAACCCTTAACTATAAGAAAATGTCAAAGGCATCCAAAGGGACTGGGAGATATACCGGTAGGAGAAATGAATGAGAAATATATAGATAATGGTGTATTCAATGTCTGTACAATGCAAATCATAAATTGCTGATAAGTTGGGAATGTGTAGAAGACTATTTTTTATAAGAGAAATTCCCAAATCCCATGATTTATATTCATATGTGCTGTAATCATGTACATGTCTGTCTTGAAGTTAGCACAAAAAGTAAAATAATTCAATATTAGAAAGAAAAAAAAAATCAACTGAAACTCAATACCTTGTGACAATGTCACAAAAGGCACTTTAATAGCCTGTGGTGTCAACAATAATAGTAATGATCTAGCTTTTGTACTCTGCGCTGCAGTCTGTTTAGTGCACTTGCAGTCTGTTGTCTGATCTAATTCGAATAAACTATTAAATATTAAGGTTCCTGTCCCATCCCCATACCAGTGGCCTGAAAACAGATACCAACAAGCATAGTCTACTGTGTGCCTTGTATAACACCACACATATTGTCATTTCTTTCAGGATCGTCATTGTGCGTCATGATTCCATTGAGGGTGGCACACTGTGTAAGCTTAAATAATACCTTTACACAGTACAAAACACATCTTTTAATACCAATAGCAGCTATGTCAAAGGCTATTTTTAGCACTGATAGTTCAAATGTAGGTCAATAGGTCTTCCAGCTAGGGTATGGTAGCTTAAAGTATGTCCCATATGTCCCCTGATGTTACATGAGTTTGTGTAACCAGCAACTAAGGGTCAAAGGATGCACAGAAAAAAATTCCACCAGTGAGGGATAGATTCACATGACGTGTGGTCATCAAGTCAAAATTACTTTATGACATTCTTATATTTTGTCAAAATAAATCACTAAATAATGATCATTCAGATTGGTTTTTACAAAAATTTCCTAAAATGTCCTTAAATGACTCCAATTGGTCAATTGCTCCAATTTAGCCTGAAATAACTTATATAAGTTTGCTGATGCTCAAATATACATATGGCCTGAAATAACTTACATGCTGCTAACTACATGTATAACCAAAAATCTTATGGATGCTCAGATGCCTCATATTCTCCTTCCCGAAAATCCCCAATTATCACTCGCACATAGGTGGCGCTACGAATTTCGTGTGGGTCTGTAACTGACAGCTGATAACAAGAAATCACTATTTTGAAGATATCTTAAAAACTACACCATTTATCAGAAAACCGAAAACAGTTTTGAAATCAGTGAGATAATAAGAAGATAGTAGACAACTTTTGGAAGAAATGACGTCGAGATAAACAAAACTTAAGTGTCTTTGATGCATAGTGAGGCAGTCACACCAAGCCAAGGTGACGAGTTGTTCATATGTCACTTCAGTCAGGCAACCATACGCTTTCACACCATTGTCACCCAAAATCATTTGAATTTTATGATCAAAGACCTTTTTTGTCATTGTTTCCCAGCTCAAGCTTTGAAGGGGAATTGTTTGTAGCCTTTGTGTCATCTAAAATTGTTGCTCCGAGGCTCTCAGTTGTCATGTCTTCCTGACAGCTCCGTCCCGATTAACGATCATTTACGATAACAAATATTGTACAGGGCAATACATAACCAACATATTTAGATTCCTAGTGGAATTTTAATACAGATGAAAAAAAAGTTTGTTCAATTTAGTGGATTCTAGTCGAAATAAATGCGAAATCAGTGAGTGCTTCTCAGTACTGTTAATATTTGACTCACCGGAACGTGTGGCGACACCTAGTGGCCGACGGCGTATGACGTACGAGTTTGGAAAGGCAATATAAATAAATCTAGTACCTTACCATGTAAACATAGTTGCATTGTTGCATTGGAGTGGATGAACGAACAGACGAAAACAAAGATGGATAAACAGACGAACGGACAAATAAAGGGACACAGGACAGACAGAGTGATTATTATGAGGTACTGGAAGTTAAACATGTGCCCCGGAAGTATAGCGTGCAACAAATCGGCCCACAATGCATTGCGAATCAACCGAGCTGACATCTGGTGTTCAATAAACCGGGAGAGCAGATAGCGAGAATTAAAATCTACTCTTTTAAAAAAAAATGAAATATATTTTATGATAACTTCAAAAGCCTAATTTGTCATCAGAGATTTTTTAGATTTCATCATACAACATCACCATCAATCCCATTTGGAGAGGACAGGTTTGCATGTGTTATATATATGCCCAAAATGAAACCAAGAATACACAAATATAAAGATATAATTCCCTTAATGATATAAGAAGGAAATATATATATTTGTTCCTGCAATACCATATAATCTTAATAAACTATACATTGAACAAATTTTAATTAATAAGGTAATTATAGTTCTGGGACATACAATGTGCAAAAATGGTGCCAATACATTTTAAGTTGGTGAGATTTACTGTAACATGCACAAGAAGCTAGAACGCTCACTTTACTTATTAGTTTAGACTTCTATTAATAGCATAAGCATGATTCAATGTTATTTGTATAAATTCAATTTGAAATAAAAGTTTAAGTTTAAAATATCAAGAAACAAAAAAACAATTGAAAGATTCTACAACAAATCACATTACAAATTATTTAAATATTCTGATAAGTGACCATAATGATCTGGATCTTTTACAGATTTAAAAGAAAATTTTCAAAATAATATTACTTGAATCCATTGAATCATGCAATATGATGATAGATATGTGGGATGTTAGGTAATACTCACTCTCTGAAGCTGTTAGGTGGAGGTTAAAGTGAGGGAAAAACAAATGTCAATCTTAAAATCACACTTTTTAAACAACATATTTTAAAAACTGAGGTTTGTAACACTATTGCTTTGGCCTCAAAATTAATTCCATTATTCTGTAAATTTTCAAGAATCAAAAGTCTTCCTGTGTTGTGAGATTGCAAAAGTTGTTTTCAGAGTCAGCAATTTGTTTTTATCTTTCCATGTCTGGCTGAGGCAAGTGCAAAATAAAATAAATGGGACAGGTTCTACAAATGTACTCCAACACATTTATGAATGGACAATAAAACAAATATTGAAGGGTTTCAATTTTCAAAGAATCTACTTCTATATAAACCACAAATAAACTGACTATTTTACTGTTGTGACTTACCGCCTATGATTAGTGCATGCACTTATTAATCTATAGTATCAAAATCAGTGTTAAAATTACTTTTTAAAAAACAAGTTAATGAATTATTTTACTTTTTAATTCAATTAATGCTTTTTTTTACCAAAAAAAAAGAAGAAACATAAAGAAGATAAGAACCTTTTACTGTCTCTATCCTCCTTCAGTCTGCGCCGGTCTTCTGCTATTTTGCCGCCAAGCTGCACATAGTTGCCCTTGGCAACCTCTAGCAATCGCTCCAGCTCCTCCACCTTCTTCCTGGCTCTCCCTATAGAGTTAAAGCAAAACAGTTAATGACCTTTTTCAAAATGAAATAAATCTGTTGCCATCCTTTATAAATTAACAGCAAACATATCCAATTTAATCTCACAGATATGTCAAATATTCCTGCTCTTCATTGTACTCCTATTTTTCACGTTGTTCACAGTAACTTTTAAGTCAATGAAAAATACATAATATCATTAATTTGTATGGCAATCACTCATACCTAAGGCATTTTTGACTTCCTTCTTTTTACATTGTTCACAATCACTTTTAAATCAATAAAAAAAAACATAATATCATTAATTTGTATGGCAATCACTCATACCTTTGGCATTTTTGACTTCCCTCTTAGACATAGGAATTCCGTCACCCTCTGTGTTGCCAGCAGGTGGAGCACCCAGCCCATCATCAGATTCATCAGTTGCGGCTCCATAGGGGCGATCATCTTCCTCATCCGAGCCTTCTTCTGAAAACCGGTAAAATAGGGCTGATTTATGCACCCTCAATCTGACTTAAAACATGAAAAATATAATACACATTAAATAATCCATCCTCTTTTTTTTCTTGTTTAATTTAAGAACATGTTTGCAAAAAGAAGCAAGGTAGATAAAAGTATATATTCATGGATATTTAGTAATATATTTTATGCTGGATTTTTATTTCAAATGTAACAAGTAGGAGAATCATTGTATATCTGTTGTGACAAATCTGCCATCACAGATTTACATGCTTTTCATATATCTGTTGAGGCAAAATCTATCATGTTTCAGATGCTGTTCCAAAATATGTATCAAAAATCTATCATGATTTTACATGCTTCTCATGTATCTATGGTGACAAATCTAACATGTGAAACATAATATATGTATAGTGATGTAATGTATCATGATTTTACAGGCTTCTCATGTATATTATCGTGGCAAATCAAACACATTTAACATGATTCTCTTCTGAATGTATTAACAAATTATCATGTTTTACATGCTTCTATCCTGTATGACATGCTTATGAAATGTTTTATATAATTCTCAGATTATCTCAGAGGAAACAAATCTATCCTGTTTGGCATGCTTTTGAAATCTAACTTGTTTTATATGCTTATCAAGATTGGTAAATTTCTCAAGTTACCTTACATACAATGACACAAATTTATAAAAAAAATATATAAAAGACAAATCTATCATAATTTACATGCATTTCAAACTTTTCCTTGAATTTTGGTTAAATCTTATCACATTTGATAGAGATAAAAACATGTATCTGGGAAATCCACTGAAAGCTATGCTTAGTTCTCAAAAGATTGTGAAAGCTAAAAAAGAAAAATGTAAATGTCACTGTTCATGCAGTGAACATTGCATTCATGATTATCATTTCCAAAAATGCACTGCTAAAAGCCGACCTGTGCTGGGCTGAGACTCTGAGTCCGACCTTTGAGCAGGTCTTCTGTGATTTTTCCTTCCACTCTTGGAACTTTCCTCACTCTGTCCACTTCGTACATGTCTCTCACTTCTAGTATGTACTACAGGGTGGTGCATACTTTATTAGCCAAGAGTTATATTTTTTCTTGATGTTTATAAAATTTATCAATGATTTACACTATCCCCACAATTCTATTTATCGCGATTCAATTTACTAGAATAGTGAATATGCAGTATGGTTTTCATTAAAAAACAAAACCGATCCTTTGTTTAGGCATAAGAATGAGCCACACCTTCATCTTCATCTTCCTCTTCTCCATCTTCACCATTCTCTCCACCACTGCCCTTTGACCTTGACCTTCTCTTGGTTTTTTTGTTCTTGCAACCTTTGCGTGACTTTCGCGTTTGCCTCCTGCCACCTCCAGATGCTCCAGCCTCATAGTCGTCCTCTTCATCTTTTGTAATTAAGGTAATTTTTTTTATCAAATGCATAACACGTAGTTGCATATGCAGGCTAAATTATACACAATGCTGAGGAGAAAATTATATCTTGCATCAAACATCATGTCTCACTATTCTGAAACCTTCTATGTATTCTTGTGATTCTCCATGTCGCAGTGTTTTTATATGATGTCATGTTCATAGTTAAGTTAAGTTTCATATTATGTAATCAGGAAACAAAACAGTATGTGTGGAATCACAACTATGCATAGAGGGCCTCTTTGAAATCTGGGAATTGATTTATCAATGGCTCTTGGACATATGCATAAGATGGTGAAAATATCAAAATTCAAAGTAATATCAATCTAGTTGAGACGTTTTTGCAACTTTATGACTTAATTAATGAAATGATAGACAATGAATACAATAGAAAAGAAAATTTAAATTTTCTGAAAACTGATAGGAGAATAAATATTCTCATTACTCTTTACATTTATAGTTATACCAATACCAACGTGAGTCATTTTGTTTTGTTACATAAGTTATATAAGGACTCACCATCTTCCCCACCAAGAAGTTTGATGACTGCAAGCTGCGCAAAGCGGCGTGCAACATCCTTGGGGTTTTCTCCTGCATTGTTGGTGATATTCATATTGGCTCCCATCTCTATCAGCCACTCCAGAATGTCCAAGTGACCTTGCCCAGATGCTGACAATTCACAAAATGCTCATATCAATAGTGTTAAGAGGAATTAATCAGTGTAGAGATGTGAAACATTATTCAAGATTTAACATATTACAGAATTGATTCCACATCTGTGGAATTATAAACTAAGAATTTGAATATTCAGAGATATATATTTCTTAAAGTGAAATCAAATCTTTTCTCTCCCATAATATTAGAAACAGAAGATGACCTCCATATTATTGATATCATCTTAAACAGTGCTTTGTATAATCATGTTCCTAGTTCCTTTTAATAGTGTAAGCCATGTATTACAAAATAACTCCTTGTTTGTATGTTACCTTTGTGTGCAGGGGTAGATCCCTTATCATCCCTCTCATTGATGTTTACTATGCCATTTTCCACGAGCATGCGGAGGTGGGGCAGGTCTCCTGTGTATGCTGCAACATGGGCTGGGAAGGCCAAGTCTGAAAACAACACCACTCGTTTAATATCTTAGTTTATAGAGAAAAATATATACCTGCTGTGATAAATTATTCATGTTTATTATCAGTCTAGGTGAAATTTAAAAAACAGATCCCATTTTGTGTAAATTTTTTCGTTGATGTTTGGGATATAATCCTTTGTATTAGCAATCCATGGTTGTTTAAGCATATAACTCACTTTCAGACTCTTCAGGGTGATCTCTTTCCCACTCTATGTTGCTGATGTATTCCACAATGTTTTCCTTGTAGAACTGCTGAGCTAGCATCTTGGGGGTCTCACCATTATCATTCCTGGCCCCCAGAATATGGGTTGGGTTGGGACCTTCACCCACTAGGAACTTAAGACAAGCAAGATGACCTTCCATCCCAGACAGATGGGCTGCAATTGTTTATTTAATAGTCTCAGTAAAATTAATAATTAAATGAATTGTAACATCTAGATGGAACAAAGTAGTCATGCTTTGTCTTAAGCCTCAAATGAGGCAAATATTTATTTTTTTTCGCTTATTACCTAATTTGTAAGTTCTTATCTTAGCTTTAAAAATTATATATTTATATCTTGCAAACAAAAGAAATTGATCTTCTGTATTGACTAAAACACATTGTTATAAGAGGATAACCATTTATAATTTAAGAGTTAAATCAAAGGTTCTCTAACTGAACAGACACCATTTAATATACAACCATAATATAGATACCTGGTGTATTTCCCTGGTTATCTGTGTCGTCAAGTCCAGATCCCCATCTAATGAGTAGTTGCAGACACCCCAGGCGACCATGGAAGCAGGCCGAGTGCACTGGAGTCCAGCCATACTTGTCAATGGCATTCACATCCTACAAAAGTTATGACAGATTTCATTCTATTAAGATGTCTGATGTCCAAAGATAAGAGGAACATGAAAATCTCTCACACACATAAAGACATTTTGGATCCATAACACAGAAATCATGAACTCTGATTATCTATCTTCAGAATAACATCACTATGTGATATATTTGTTACTGACCACTCCAGATCTGAGTGAGGAATGGAGAGTGAAGGAGTTGCCATGGGCTGCGGCCATATGAGCTGGGGTGGCACCACGATTGTCCTTAGCATTGAGATTTGCCCCATTATTTGCCAGTGCCTAGAAATATACATAGAAATCAAAATTCAATATACTTGTAAAAAAATGAAAAAAATTAATCTGTTACACTGAATGCATGTCTAAATTTACTGAGATAAAGTTATCGTAAATTTAAAATATTGACAAGCTAAACTGTAAAATTAGGGGTCATCAGGTCAAATGAATGAGGCGGATGCATATTAGCATGTCTTTTGGCTTCAGATACAATAGTTTGCTGATCTTACCTGCATGCATGCATCCTGCCCTTTGATGGCTGCAATGTGGGCTGGGGTCCAACCTTTTGGGGTTGTCACTGTTGTGTCTGCTCCATGCCACAGCAACCAATGTAAACACTGAAATTATCAACATATTTGTAATCAGTTCACTGATAGTTTTACCAATTATACAATTAATGTTTTATTAAAAACCTTCTGCTGTACAAAATTTGTATTCCATCTCAACTATAAAAAGACCATTTCTTCCTGGTATTGTAATAATTGCATACCTCGAGGGCTCCCCTGTAGCATGCCCAGTGCAGAGGAGTGAACTTATCCTTTGTATTGTCTATTTCGTTGATGCTAGCGCCCTCTTTAACCATGGCTTCCAGGGACTCCACATCTGCCGCCTTGATGGCTTCATGGATGCTGCTATACCGCATCTGTCTCGCTGTGGACAAAAATATTTGAATATGTGATTGCAGATCTCTTTTTTCTATGTTTTTTATGTTTTTATCATATTTTGCAAGAACCTCAAACAATACCCCTAAGACAGTGAAAAATTACTTCTAACGATGCATAAGAACTGTAGTGTATTTACACATGGCATTGTGCCCATTTTAACTGGGCAACCAGCTGGAGTTTTAGCTCCTGTAAAAGTGTTATTGCTCATCTAAGACCTGATCAAAATGTTTGTTTTTCATCTGGATATTGGAGAAAACAGATTACCCTTTGTGTACAACCAATTAGGCCCTTGAACATCATGATATTTTTATTCTCATTTCAGGGCAATCATGTGAGGGCAATTACTTGACGGCAAAGGATAAGTAACCACAGAGTCTAAAATAAACTAGGAAATCAGAAACAAATAAGCTTATTCCTTTTTTTAGACCCGATTAGAAAGATAGTAAATGGGTCATTTTGACATCTAGAAGGCAACCCAATAATTTTTTTTGGGCATTTATGCTTTTGGTCCCCTCACACTAGAGTCACAGTCATGTGAATGTCTGTCCACTTCAGAGAGGGTCCATTTTAGCCTTGAATGACAAGTTGTGCTAGACACCATTGCTTTACCCTTTCGCTCCAGTATTGTGGGTCACTCTTGAACAAAGCAAAATCAAGCACAAGACTCAAGAGATGGCTATGCCTATGGTATCTAAGTTGAGGTTAGGGTCCATTTCAGCTTGCTCTTCAAGGATTTATAAATCTACGTCTACATCTATAAGTTTACTCGGCAAAACCAATTGGTATCCCACCGAGAGTGTACTAGGGGGGCAGTTGCTACATACCAGCTGCTTGACGCCAACCTTTAAACTCTGGCAAGGGAGTTCCTGAAGGATGCCGAGCTACCGGAATCCAATGGAGTTAATTGAGGGGGAGATTATTCAAATCAGTCGCAGTCCTTGGAAAATAGCTGTATTTATAAGGGTCACAGCTTGTCGCCAAATCTATATAGCAATTTCCATGGCTTTTCCTTGTAGGAGCTGATTTCATTTTGACAAGCTATTTCACCATTTATAGCCTTGTACAATAAAACTAGCCTCTGCAGGCTCTGGGTCCTCCCTGCTGAATACTAAATAGGAGTGTCTGCCAATTTCCCCTTTTCAATACCTGACAACCAACACATTATTATGCCACTGTTTTGTAACAAACTGTTTCAAATATTTCTAGATGTATTTAGATTAATATCTTGCATGAATTTGTTCCATATCGTGGGACCTACCTGGCATCTTGGAGCGAGAAAGTAGCTTTGTTGATAGGAGTTTCTTTGGTGGCATGTAAACACATTTAGTCCCGCACCTTGACTACCCAAATTCCTAAAATAGAAACATATAAAATTTGATCTAAAACACCATTCAAAAATAAAGAGTATAAGTATTGTAATATAATAAATTTCTCTGTGTAATAAAATATCATAACAGTTCTTTATTTATATTGATTTGTGGCACGGAAAAAATATTATTTAAACCGGAAACAAAACAAATCCGGAGCTTACATTTATTCAACACGTGTGGAAAGACATGTCGAGATCGCCACATTTTCGAGGGTTTCCGTCACAAAGACGTGGATATGGTACTCCAAGACCTGCTAACTTTAGGGGAAGACCTTTACCCAACTATGGACCGAGGGGTGGTCCTGTATCACCCTATTTTTATCATCCACAAGAAGGGTATAGACATGAGGGCGGCCCTGGCCATCCGGTATTATCGCCCACAGGGGCACCTGCTAGGGCACCTGCACCAACCAACTGGACAGGGAACCAGGGTCCACCCAAGTCATATCACCCAGGTGGCCCCCCACCACATCATGCATACCACGGTCCTCAACATGGCCAACCATTCCATCCACGGGGTACAGGACGAGGCAGTTATGGACGTGGGCGGGGATCCAAAAGAATGAATGAGGAGTCACAACCACAGGTATCGATTTCTTTACTTGTGAGGGACCAGTTTTCTGTCGCTACCAATAACTAAGCTAGAGAGGACCCTTGTAGCCGCTGCCAGTCACGGTCTACTTCATCAGCAGTAACTGGTCCAGCGCGAGTATTCATATGTGTCAGTGAAAAGTTTCTGTTGATAGGCCGATTGCTGATCTTGTTTTTATATTTCCCATTGAAAAGTACATACTGGAACTGTACAACCCTGCCGTAACCAGAAGTGTATTACACCTCAAAATTTAATCATTCGTAATAGTGATCGGCATGGGGCCTATGAAGTGTTCTGTAATTCTCGCTATCTGCTCTCCCGGCTTTTTAGCTGGTCCGTGAAAAAATGACGAAATTGGCGCGCGAGAGAGATGCTTGACGGGAAAGATGTTGCATTGTAAACTTCTACCTGCCTTGCTTCAAGATGGGAGGGAAATTTCAGACTGACATCATACATTGACAAGCTAATGTCAGTGCTATTGAGTGTTTGTTGTGTAATCTTCATATAAGTATATTGCAATCTACGTAATTTATGTCAACATTGCGGAGGCAAAACTGACAAAAACAACGATGGAAAGATGAAAGGCAGAGGCGACAATGCCCCAAACAAGCTGTCGCCACTCTTCCCAGATGTGCGGTGTGCAAAGAATTGGGTCAAATACGATTGCAGCGCTCTGAAAATACAGTGTATATGGTAGAGCAGATTGGGAGAATTGCCAGCGACCACAAGGGTTCCCTACAACTTAGCTTCTGTAATCAGTGTGGCTATTGGTAGTGATGGAATACAACTTTTTCTAATTACATTGCAATCTACTTTGCAGCGACCTCAACTATGCCAAAATCCATACATTTTAGCAATCCTCATTCCGAATTTTCAAAGATCTGCCAAAACTGAAAACAAATTCCTTACATCAACAGCTTTCAGGCAATCTGCAGTTTGTAAGAGGTTATTTATTATAATGTTTGGTCACATGACCTCCTGAAGCATTTTGGAAGTGTTTAAATCACTAAAGAACATGGATATCCACCTTGAAAGTGTGGAAAAACAATATAGGAATCTAAGATGACATTTAAACTCAAAACATTCAACTTAATGTTGTTATGATAGCAACTTTAGTCCATTGAACATTTGACCCAGCTAATTATAATTTAGTGTCAGACTTTTTTTTCAGAGTATTTTACAGGTTGATTGAAACTAAGTCTCTTATTAATAATTACAATCGAGTCACTGATTATCATTTCGGTATATAAAACTTAACTATCATCACAACTCTATTTTATGTTTTCACAATGTATATAGTTAAGAAATGCAATTTATGATATCATCATCAAGATTTAAACCCATAGATAATAATGAAAATTTATATCCATATCCCACATGGCATGTTATTGATGATAATATGGTAAAGTACTGTTTCAAACCAAAGTTTATATTTTGCAGCACAATTTTAAGAAAGCAAAAAAGCAGAAAGTGGACAAGCGAGAACTTGCAGAATTTAATGTTTATTTCTGTGAAACATGTGACCGTGGATTTAAAGATGAAGACAAATACAAAATTCATGTTGATGGCCATGAAACAGTAAGTTTAATTGCTTTCCTTGTGAATTAATAAATAATAATCATAAACATTTGAATCAGTTAGCATTTTTTTCATCTGATTAGTTGATAATTAAAAATATAAAAAAACACCACATGTTCACCCAAGTGACTTTTTTTTTCAATTAACCAGATGAAATAAATTCTTCCAAGTGTCTCCAATATACATATAACATGCCCAATTTTTCTTAAATCTATTTGAAGACAATCAGATTATTTTTAATATTAAGTTGAAGAAAGTATATTTCATATAGTTTCATAACCCAAACAAATTTGTAAAGATAATTAATGTAACAAAGAACATTTTAACACAAGATATTCTTCATGTGCCATGTAAAACATAGTTACATACAAATGTCTGTCTGTCTATTAACTGTGTATCACCCCAGTCATGTATGATGCTGTTCTAAGCTGCACAGAGGTTCCTGACATCCCGTGTTTTTTATACTGTAAAAGATTTCATACAGTTGTGATCTTTTCCATGTCGACCCTAGCGAAGGAATTTGTTTTGGTTATGTATATCTACAGTTAAAAAAGGATTTTATTTTCACACATCATCTAGTTGTGCCCTTTGCAAGTTTGATACAAACATTAAGCAATAATCTTCACATTGTGTACAGATGAAACTCTTGGCCTTCAATATTGACCTTATAATTTAACTAGATAATTTTTATAGGATCACTAAAATATGTGTACATATCAGCAGTAACATTGTTCAAATTAAAATCCATATATTATTGGACGCTTAAAGTTCCTTTCAAGATTGTGGATGTCTGGATGTGGGGCACATGTCATTGTACAAAATGTTATTTTAACATTGGAAGTAAAATTCACTTTAAAACTTGTGATTTCAGTGTAATGTAGAAGGGTGTTCATATACTGCTGCACCTAAACTACTTCGTCTCCACTTTCAATGGGTAGGTGTTATAAACTTTGAGCCAAATATTGAGTTCATGTTGTAACTTTACTCAAATAAGTGGCAATTTTACTTTTGACTCCTGCAAATAACATTTTAGCATCAAATGCATATTGATTAAACACATGTAAATATGAGGTATTTCTGAGTTTTTAAAAAATTATTCTATATGAGATTATCGTGAAAATTGTAGCAACACAGAACAGGCCTTGCTAAGAAAATTTGGCAGTTGGAATCAAAAGAAGATATCCAGAAATGGAAGAATGAAAGAAAGAGGTAACAAGCTACATTTGATAGTCCTTCTATTTCAGGTTTCCAAAAAATATTTTCAAAATGAAATGTGATTTCCAGTTTGTTGTTAGTACTTCTTTGGACACATTTCAGTGGGCGTTGATATCCCAGGAAAGGACTTTTTTGATAATTTTTAATATTCTCTTTAAATCTTTTGGAATGATATAAGATCTAATCATATTGTCAAGACCTGCAATTATCATATTTATTGAAAAGAAGTTTATTTTATTCTGTTTGATACAGTTTCTCCTCAAATAAAACAAAACCTGATTGATCAGATCTAAATGGAACTATTATTGCATACCTGAAACGTTACTGATTTTAAAAATATCGTTTGAAAGGAATTTCCCAACTGCAGCTAATATAGCTAGAAAGAAAGCAACAAATGAAGAGAAGAAGGAGAGAGGAGAAGTTCTGGAAACAAAATATTTTGGGTATGTAAAAATTAATTAAACAGTGTAATATAGTTAACGGATCATATATTTGCATATATTTAACAAGAAGAAAGATGTATACTGTCAGCAGCCAACAAATCCTTGTACATTTTTAAACCAGAAACCATTGATATTCATAATTTGGCCATTTTTTCTTTGGATAGTCCAATTCAGAAAAAAATGGTATTCAAACCAATTTGTAACAGTACCTTTTGTGACATGTGTCACAAGGTCTCTGTTCTCAGCACAAAAACAATTCTAAGTGACACTATATGATTTCATAATATTGCTATAATTTTGTGATAATTACACAACATTCTGTTTTTTCTAAAGTAAAATGAGAGGCAGGGGCAGAGGGAGAGGGCAAAATAGATCATCAAACAACAGGGGGCAGCAAAGAGGAAACCGAGATAGAAACGACGGGGAAAACCAAGGAAATAGAGTCAGTGATGAAATAGAAAGAGGAGAAAACAAGAATGATAAAGACAAGCAAAAGTCTTTACCACTGGTAAGAAATATACATTGCATAGCTCCAAACTAGATAGTGATGGGACATATACTAAGAGGGAGATTAGTGAAGCATATGACCATTTCTAAGAAACTATTTGAAAGAGCTTTATAAATTTATCTCCTGATAAAAATCCCAAACTTTCCTTCACACAAGTTTTATGCAGTGTCGTAGATATTAATTCCTAGCTAATAATTAGTGTTCCAAAAACAAAAACAAAAATAAAAACAAAAGATTTGTAATATTTTGTTGGGGCCTCTGCTATTTTAATGATTTTTAAAGGAATTTCCTTTAAAGCAATGCCCTGATAATAGTTTTTGATAATTTAAACAAAAAAGATACTTTTTGCTTTTATACCAGTATTTTATGATAAACATTGTTCTTTTTGTATTGTGCATCATCAGGTATCAAGTGCAAACTCTAATCAACTGCAAGTGGATCCTCTTGCTCTTTTGCTTAGTAAGCAAAGTAAGTGCAATTCATAATATCTTTCATACTCAGGAAATCCAAAGTTATGGAAATAATGCTGTATATCTAAAACGACTTTATAAATAAAATAGTGCTACATATATATGTTTATGTAAAGCTCTAATTTATTACCTGTCCTTATTCCATGTGCTTTTTCATGGTCTAAACCTAATCTATGACCGTTCCCTGAAGGCCAAAATCAAGTTTAAAAGAGAAACCAGAAAGTAGGCAGTTTAATTTAACTCACAGAATCAAAGAGTCACAGTCACACAGTCTAACAGGGGATCATGCGAAACAGCCAGTCACTATGTTTATGTATGGTGCATATTTATGTACATGTAAAAACAATACTGTTGACCAATATGAAGTTTTCACAACATATTTACACGATTGTCTGAAGATCATTAAAATATATTTAAGGAAATACATAAAAAAATGAACTGTTTTTATTGATTAAAGATTCTGATACTGGGGAACCAGAAGTTCTGAAAACTGACAAACCACAGAGTGTGAATTCAAGTTCTCCAGTAGGTCTGCCCGGAGCACTAGGATCCTTGGTTTCATCTTATGGAGATGATTCTGAGAGTGATGGGGAAGAAATCCAGACACATTCAACAAAATTTGCTTCAGCGGACAGTAAATCTATCACATATAACAAGCTCATAACAACTGCAGAAACGCAGGAAACTCTGTCAGGTAAAGAATACATATAGTAGTAATATTAGAGTGGAACCACAAGCATTTTTAATGAATTGTACTTATTTGAATATAGAATTTTTTTTCTCCACACAATCTCTTTCAGCTTTTCATGTGACGAGATTGCTCCTTTTAGTCAAAGCTAATCTTTGTTGCACTATGAATCAACCTTCATTGTTGTCTTGATGAATGCTTTGTTTTGTATTGTGCAACTTGATTAAATAATTTGATTATAACCTTATTTAGAGAATTAACATAATATTAAAAAATTGTGTCACATTTACATGAGCTTTTATAAGAGATCTACATATGCATTATCTCACTTCCTAAAAACTTCTCGGTTCACAAGATTCTGTTTTAATGTGATGCATCACAAATTGAAAGAGCATCACAAATGGTTTTTCTTAAATGTTGTATTAAATTTCAAAGATATTTTTTTTTTCTAATTTAGTTGGGTATTTGTTTTGTGTTGTTTCTAGAGGCTCATCCAGAACAAAATCTACATGATTCCCCAACAGAAAGGAACAGAACAAATGAGAATAAAGATGCCAATAATCAACAAGAAACATTGAGAGGAAAACCCCATAATGTCAAAAACCAACATAAAAGGCGTCAGAGGGGCAAAAAAGGAGGAGCAAAACAACCAATGGTTCCGAAGAAAAGATTAACCCTGCTGGAAAAGGTTATATCATTGTATATTTCATACAAGTTTCTTGATCTAATGTGAACTTTGAGGATTTATATCTTTAAAATTCAGATTATAAAAAAAGGTTTAGGTAATGCTACAAGCCCCATTTATCACAGGATATCAGA
This sequence comes from Amphiduros pacificus, assembly GCA_949316495.1. NCBI lineage: Eukaryota > Metazoa > Annelida > Polychaeta > Phyllodocida > Hesionidae > Amphiduros > Amphiduros pacificus. The sequence goes on along the minus strand of OX439003.1, from coordinate 15,949,612 downwards.
GTATATACAAAATGTATTAACATGTTAATAATGTTTTATTTCATCTTAAAAGTTATCCTTTAGTGTAGAAAGTACTATAATGATAATAAATATTAACTCTCATTTAATTGTTGCATGTTTTTTATTTTGACAGTTGCTGGCCGGTGATATCCGTCATGAGAGGAACGTACTACTTCAGTGCATAAGGCACTGTGTTAAGACTCGATTTCTAGGTGTTGGACAGAAAAATATCTCTTCAGTGAAAACCCAAAGTGAAGTAGTAGATGGACACACTGATAAAGAGGAAAACAATGATAATGCATCTGTGCCAAAAACAGTGTCACACTTAATTGATGAAGAGATATGGGAAGAAGGTGTATGAACTTATATGTACAAAAAATTTATAAAGTAATTCAGTTGTAATGCAGCTTCAGTTTTTATATTGCTGGATACTTTGGTTATATAAGAGTTCAGATCAGAAAACAGATCAGAGAAATTAATCAGTTTGTTTTTCATTCAGTTGATCTATCTTTATACCATAGAGATGTCAATATTTAACTTCATTTGTTAGTGAAGAAGAAAACTGGTATCTAATGGAGAGAAAACAATTTGTTACTGTATAAAAACATGTTTCAGATTGTAAATTGGAAGAAAAACTATTGTACTGTGATGTGGTTGTTGTCCATTCAGAGCACACATTAATAATGGTGGTATTAATTATTTGATTTATCTATCAAACTCAAATGTACAAATAAGAATTAATAAATTATAAATTAAGTATTTGTTAACTTAATATGATACAAGAGAAAAGGCCTTGTTCTGCTCCAATTTTTAAAAATGGGCAAAAATGGATGTTTTTTTATCCAGCCTTTAGATTTGCACAGGTCAATACCTGAAGGGGTGTTCGTCTTGAGCGACATGGTCTGATGATTAGGAATAGAAGATAAACAGGAACCAGTGGAAGTAATTTTGCACATCTTGCATTTGACAAGTCCAAAATTAAAATAAATGAAATATTTGAAAAATAAAACAAGAAAACTCAAGACCTCCACTACATGAATACAAGCTGATTCTTGCATTTCAAGTTGATAACTTCTTTAAGATTTTGATAAATTAAGATGAAGATTGGTCTTGCCTGCATCATTTATCTGTTGATCAGTCCATTACAATAAAATACTTCAACCCTTTATATTACCATAGATAATTTGAGGGAAAGGAATATTGAGGACTCGGGTCAAAATAGAAAGGCTTGGTGGAGTTCAATAATGGGTGACCTTCATTTTCAAGGTTGCACATGCACATTTCTTTAAACCGCTGTTTGTTTGGAGAACTTTTAAAAAAGTGAATGGAATTCTTTAATATTATTTGGGTTGCTGTAAAAAAAAGCATTGATGAGATTGTTGATAGGTGACCATATATTAATTGGATATTTTTCACATGTCCCTATACAAGGGCTTAGATGAGTTTGAAAAAAGGTGATCTTTATCATTATAGCATAGCTTCTGCAATGAGAGAGGAGAATTTGTCCACTTTGATCTTCTCAGAAAGAACTGGTTCTCTGCTATTAGTATAAGATATATTTCCAGGGAACCAATTATATCTATTTTTCATTAGACTTCATTTTTTATGAATTCTTGAATAAAAATGTAATATTTATCATTGAGTTATTTATGAGTCTGACTTTTTGAATAACATGACAAATATTAACCAATGAGAATCGAGATAACAAATTCAGTAGGAAACATGTATTTGATTGGCCGAAATTATCTGCTTAAATTAAATGAGTTGATGGAAAGGATTTAAATGATCATTTGTGAAGCAATTTGCAGACATTTCAAGAAAATATTACAAACCAATGATCAGCATAGCAATAAAGCCATTGGCCAATGTTTTAATTATGCAATTAAGGGATTAAAAAAATAATATAAAAACTTATAAACTGTGTCGGCTTCCTCAGGATACTGTTTTATACTTGTGAAAAATAAGATAGGTACCCATGGCAGTTTTAATCAACACAACATTAGTTAAAGTGACAGAAATGAAATTAATTTTCTCACATCCAGAATACCATGAACATTTCCTTTATGATAATGATTTGTTATGATGATGATATTTTATACTTTATCTATTATCTTTAAAATGGCTTGGGCAGTAACAATTAATATATCACAGTTGGTTTCATTACATCTTGCTTAAGTTTAAATATATAATGCAAAACTCTCCAGATGCATTCTAAACATTTGGAATGATGGTAAAATATATCCACACCATTTGATAGTTTGAATTTGAGATGCATTTTATTAATCCCCATTACTAAAAAATTGCATTAACATGCCATAAAAGGTCACAGTTATTAAGAACTTGGAAATTGCATCATCCTGAATCATGCTAATTAAATATTGCCATTCTCATCTTGAATATATTAATAGGGGTCAATCTCATTGGACCCAGAAAAAGGCCACAAAATAGTATATGTTGTTGGCAGACATTCAGTTGGTTAGTTGTTGTTACATAAAGACTAATTTGTAATTTGGCAGGTTTGGCACCTCTCATTTCCTAATAGACACCATACATCATATTACACAGATATCATTTACTTGTTCTGTAGAAATCGATGATGAATCACAACTATAGGATTTTAAAAGTGGTTTCTGGCAGATAGAGTGGCTTTCATGAACACATTTCTTTCCACACCTCAGTCTTGGCTGCAATGCAAACCTCACTTCTTTCCAAAAAGTATTTATATACCTTGCTTTTATTCCTTCAGTAACGTCACTTTCAATTTTGTCATGAATCGACCTGTCCATTGGCACTGGGCTCATTTGAAATTCTTCTTTTGTTTGATTTTCTGAAGAAGTTGTTTTTTGACTTCCACTTTTTGTTTTTTTGTCCTCATTCCTACTACTATTTCCTTCTCTTGACGATAAAGACCAAAATGACATTGATAAGTAAGATTTTCTCTTATTTTCAGGGTTGGGCCAAATTATTTTATGCTTTGCAACACTGATTGCTTTTTTCAATGGTTCTACGTTGTGGCTTGACCATAATGCATCTGGGATTTGTTTGTAAACAATAAACACCATGTCTCTGTATTCTTGTGCCACAGCATGTTGAAATATAAACTCACACCACTCATTGTGCAGGAATGCTGGGGACAATATGAAGACCAAGCATTGACTTGTAGACATGAAGTTCAAGTAATTATTTACTTCAGCTGAAAAAAAATATATATCACAATTTTATTGGGTATGATGACAATATCTTAACATTTGATGTGTTATTTAAAAATCTTTGGTGGAATTAATACTGAACTGAGTCTACTATTTCATATGTGGGACCAGGGCATACAAAAGTAGTGCTTGATAATTTCATACTCCCCTTTATTATACATGATAATAATGAGATGCAGATCAAAGGAGATATTAAATGAATTGTGCTATTTAATAATACAATAATGGCTTGTTTTGTCGAAGTTATTAAAAAAATAATGAGATAAATTGAAAGGACTATATATATATATATTGATCTTTGCTGTCAAGGACTCATTCCTATATTTCCATGTTTTGTTCTTTCTTTTCAAGGTAGGTGGCACTTTAACAGATCCTGGCGAAAAAATTAAAAGGTCAACCTCACTTCACACTCTACTTTTAGAAAGACGAATATTTTTGCCATCTGATAAGTATTGTTCAAAATACCCTAGATCGATACATATATTTTTTATGAATTTTTGAAGGTGAGGCATTGCTATGGATTGAGTTACTATGGATTTCAATGGAAAATTATAATTGTGGTCCGAGGCCTACTTGATAATTCAAACGGAATTCTTTATCAAAACTTCTTGATTTTCATCAAATAGAAAGTGTTATTAATTGTAGGTTTTGTAACATTTCTATTTCAAAGGCTGGTCAATTTCAACTGACTTCATTCTGAATGAGGATTTTGGTCATTACATCTCGTTTGAATTATCAGTAAGGGGTGGACAAATAACACATGATATTTCTGCCAAATTTCTGTATTTGGTAAATGTCTATTGATGAGATTGAAACTCACCATCTCCAACAAGGAAATCTCTTTCAGCAAGACACAGCTTATAACCAAACTTAACCTCAAGTTTTGGGAGCATGTGTTTGATAATAAAGCGACGATCATCTTCATTGTCAACATTGTGAACAATGAATGCATCATAAATCTTATCTGAAAAATGTTTTTCACCAATTAATTCATAAGAAAGTATTAATAACTCAAACATAATTTTGCTACAGTTAACTTAAGAACACCAAATGGCATTATTTTTTAATTGATTGGGTATTGGAAATTTAAAACAAAAACATATTAATATCTTTAGAAATTGAACTAATTTTTTGAATAAACCCTTATTGTTCTTCAGCATTTCTTTTAATTTTAAGGAAATTCTGATACAGTAAATTCACAAAAGCTGGCTGATGCTACTTTTTTTTCTTTTAAACCCACCTAGAAACCCAAACAACATGTTAGTAACATACTTACTTGGAGAAACCCAAAACAACATGTTAGTAACATACTTACTTGGATTGACAGTCCTATTGAACCGATCTTTAATATAAAGCATGATGTCTAACTTAAAATAATACAGAAGTATTGTTAAAACAATAAATGTGCTCAATGATGCCAAGATTCCAACAAGAACTGCATTCAACTTATTCTTTACTTCTACCCTCCCCTGAACAGCTGCAAATAGAAAATGCAATGTTTATTATTTTTCTTCAGTCATATCATAAAAAGATATATTTTACTTGGGTAAAAATTACAAAAGAATGTGATGTTAGGCATTATATAATATAACAATTTTTATAATGCTTCTTTCTTGACATAACCATATATTTTTGTGTGTCTGGATTTAATTCTGGGAGCACTGGGTGGTCTATTTGAGGTACTGGGAGCACTGGGTGGTCTATTTGAGGTACTGGGAGCACTGGATGGTCTATTTGAGGTACTGGGAGCACTGGGTGGTCTATTTGAGGTACTGGGAGCACTGGGTGGTCTATTTGAGGTACTGGGAGCACTGGGTGGTCTATTTGAGGTACTGGGAGCACTGGGTGGTCTATTTGAGGTACTGGGAGCACTGGGTGGTTTATTTGAGGCACTGGGAGCACTGGGTGGTCTATTTGAGGCACTGAGTGGTTATTTTTGGTGGTCACCTTTGATATGCATCCTAATAGGAATTTAGATTATCATCATGAACATTCAAATTTAAATACCTACGGGACTTTGTGAGTATAACTGAGTTAATAACATTTTTTCCACTCATAGACAAGGAACACGTGTATTTTCCATAGTCCTCCTTTGATATATTGTAGATATGAAGATCTAAAATCATATTGTATTGCTCCTTCCTGAAATTAGATGAAAATACATTCACATGTTAATTTATAGAATGGATATTACTTTTGTCAATATTTTTATGTTTTATATACCGGTAACTACCGGTAACATAAAACAAAACCTTATATAACAAAAACAGAAAAGTCTCAGCTAGCTCCCCAGTGTCTGCTACTTTGAGTATAAATTTTAAATATCACAAATGCAGTGAATTATTGTTGTTAATGTTATTGTTAATGTTATTTTAGCAGTTGGGAGTACGACATATATTTGGTCACCAATAAGGTCATGCATCATCTGGTCATGCATTGACACAATATCTTGCATGGCACAATATGGTCACATGATGGTTGTGCGTGATGTCATCTGGTCACATTCATGCATGACCCAATAAATGTTTGCCTCCAACTGGTCATTGTAGCTATGAAGAACTTTCACAAAGATGCTTGAGTGTTCATGTTAAACATTTGTACATAAAAAATAACATAAAAATAATCACTGAAGAGAAGACTAAGAGCAGAAACAAAGAATGATATTTTTGTTTACCTCAGAGTTACATTAAATCTGGATAGATTTGCCACGATAGGTGGAATCCATGTTTCAATATATGTATTGTTGACAGGTCTGTACCAACCAATCATTGGTGTAAACTTCTTGTCATATTCTGGACCATAAAATCCTTCACAAGTCAATTTAGCATTCTCCCCCAGGCTTGCATAGTGGAGACTGTTATTAACCGGTGTTATAGATATTGGTGCTTCATTGTAGGAGATGCACTCTGTAATGTAATTTTTTAATTACATTCCTTTTATCTTTTTGACAATAAGTAAGAAATATTTGTGCCCTGAGAACATTTTATAATACACAAAACCCTAAGTGGAACAAGGTGCTTTTTTTGGCCCAAAAAGACTGGCTTTTCATTTACAAACTTTGTCAATTGTCACTCTATGACAACCCAAAAAGTAAATTTTCAGTCAAATTGGTGAATAATGGCAGATAAGAATAGCATAATAGTTTTAATTTTTACCAGGATATAATTGACACTTCATATGAGTCTAAAAATCCTCTAAAAAAAAAAACAAAAAAAAAAAACAAAGGAAAAATATGAATAATATCTTTATTGCACCATATCCATTTTGAGAACTCATAAACAGACAAAGAAGTTTTTATCTTTTTTTATGTAGTAAAAAGACAAGATGTTTTGGGAGAATAATACTTAAGATATAACGTACCACTGATATCCAACTTGATTGTTGCATTAATGACATTTCCTTGGTCATCTGAGGCAACACATTTATAATCTGTCTCATCATATTGACTTGTTACTTTCTGGAGCCAAAGTGTCTGGTTGCCCTCTAAGTAATACTTATTTCCATAACCCACATATTCGCTCAAGTCAAACCACTGGCCATCATAGGTACTTTTTTTCAGCCAATACAAATTGGTATATTCTGAGATGCAACAGTACATATCGACTTGACTGTTTTCACATGTCAAAATATTTACTGATGGCTTCTGGACAAAGTAAAGCCCTTAGAATAAAATAAACACAAAAAACATATAATCTAATTGTATAAATCAACACCTTCATAGAAGAAATATTTCACATTCATAGCATTCATTAAAATGTAATTGTTTTCAATGATTATGGATTGTGTTGTATTTCTTTCAATGATTTAAATCACAAGAATTAAGAGATAATGACAATTTGACAATACAAAATATAAACACTAAAAATAAACATAGGCATCAGAGATGCATCAACCCTCAGCCCTGGTAACTTATTGCACAACATTCGCTCCACACATATTTGTGAACAAAACGTCACCGCACCACATAATTGTTCCTGTGACCTTGAAAAGTAGGTGAAGGTCTTCACTGAGGTCTTCACCAGATGCTTATGTGTGTCAAGTCTCACAAAGCTGCCATCAATCGTTCTCGAGTTATAGCAACAATAGGGATTTCACATAATTGTCACTGTGACCTTGAAAAGTAGGTGAAGGTCATGTTCCATAGAAAAATGTCTGAGGTCTTCAACAGATGCTCATGTGTGTCAAATCTCATAAAGCTGCCATCATTTGTTCTTGAGTTATTGTGATTCTTGTGATTTCACATAATTGTCCCTGTGACCTTGAAAAGGAGATGAAGGTCATGTTTCATAGAAAAAATTATGAGATCTTTACCAGATGCTTATGTGTGTCAAATCTCATATAGCTGCCATCATTCGTTCTTGAGTTATTGCGATTCTTAGGATTTCACATAATTGTCCTTGTGACCTTGAAAAATAGGTCAAGGTCACCGTCCACTGAACTCGTCCGAGATTTTCACCTGATGCTTATGTGTGTCAAGTTTCATGAAGCTGCCAGCATTTGTTTTCAAGTTATCATGATGACAAGGACGATTTCACATAATTGTCCCTGTGACCTTGAAAAGTAGGTGAAGGTCATGTTTCATAGAAAAATTTCTGAGGTCTTCAACAGATGCTCATGTGTGTCAAATCTCATAAAGCTGCCATCATTTGTTCTTGAGTTATTGCGATTCTTGGAATTTCACATAATTGTCCATGTGACCTTGAAAAATAGGTCAAGGTCGCTGTTCATCGAACTCGTCCGAGGTTTTCACCAGATGCTTATGTGTGTAAAGTTTCATGAAGCTGCCATCATTTGTTCTAGAGTTATCGCGATGACAAGGATTTCACATAATTATCCCTGTGACCTTGAAAAGTAGGTAAAGGTCATGTTTCATAGAAAAAATTCTGAGGTCTTCAATAGATGCTTATGTGTGTCAAATCTCATAAAGCTGCCATCATTTGTTCTTAAGTTATTGCAATTCTTGGGATTTCATATAATTGTCCCTGTGACCTTGAAAAATAGGTCAAGGTCGCTGTCCATCGAACTCGTCCGAGGTTTTCACCTGATGCTTATGTGTGTCAAGTTTCATGAAGCTGTTATCATTTGTTCTCAAGTTATCGCGATGACAAGGATGTTCGCTACAGACATACATACATACAGACATACATACATACAGACATACATACATACATACATACATACCCACGCCAGGAGTACTGCAATACCCTCAGCCTGATTACATCAGGGGCTGAGGGTAAAAATTATCTATGTTTAAATACTACAGATGCACTGTGTATCCGATAATTTTGGTTCATATCTCATTTCATCTCTTGAAATTTGTTTACAGTCAGCAAACATTTTATAATTTGATGAGATCAGTAATAGGGCAATTCATATCCTTGAGTAATAATGTTATCTCATGGCCATCTTTTTTGTCTTATCTCTTTTCAACAATGATAAGATTTAGTACTTGAGCATTCTTTCTTTGTAATGTACAAGTACATGTATATTTGCTTTTGTGTGATTATCAGTTAACTGACAACCGAGATACAGATATACGAGTACTTCTCTCAGGTTACACATAAAAATTGTATACAAACCATGTTTTGTTGATGTTTCACAGTTTGGTTCTAGATAAACAGCTGCACAACAAGTATGGATAATAAATGCCAAGATACAAGCCAAAGAGATAAGGTGTTCCATTTTCTCTGTGGCCCACTACTGTGACTAAAATTATGTGAAATGAAGTCACCCCTCGGCTGAGTACATGTCACACACTGACACAGTAGTCCATTACTGGCATTAGTGTGTCCTGTTTCATCGGAAACTGAGATGTGATCTGGAGCAGATACCAGTCGCGAGTGTCAATTGATAGGACTTGTCTCACAATGACATACACCAACGTAGCCGGGAACTGTCGTGAACTATAACTGAGAGGGCTGTCCTGGTTTCATTGGACCTTGTGAACTGAGTGTCAGAGTGATAGTCACACAAGCACCTGGTTTGTTTTGGCCAGAAACTAGGTCAAAGTTTACGAGCAGAAATCTATTTCCTGTTAAGATATTTAAAAAAAAATCAATGTGGAAATTATACTAGTAAAATACGTCATTATATGTTTATCGGTTATTGTTGGTAATCAAATATTTGAGAATATTATGATAGATATAATAAAATTTTCTTTGACACGCCGCTTTCTTTTCTATTACTTCCGGGTCACAAGGAAAGTTTTGTTGGGTGGAACAGAACCACGTCACAAGTTTATTGATACCGCACTAAAAGACGGCAAATCGAAGTTTTACGTGGATTGAAAACATCAGAATATACCATTTCCTTCTGAAGCACCAATTGAGGGTGAATTTGAACCTGTCATGGCGGTAGGTAACAAATAAATCAGGTTCCACTTGGAATAAACACCCAGTAAAATGTCAAACCAGTCCCTGTCATGTCACTGTCATGCAGTGCCAGTGGTAACCTCGCCCGTCCTCGGCCTCACTCGACCTCAAGCCTGGCTAGGTGAGGAACCCAGTGGCTGACACTGGCTAATACTCGTGTGGGACCAGTTTTCCATCGCTACCAGTAACTGCTGATTACAGCATTGCAGTCAGCACAAGCACTGCCACTTTCAAGACAATCTCTCGCCCAAACTTAGCCCTGGATGACCACATCAGCTACAGCAGAGCTGGGCTGATTGGGGTCATGGATACTCCTTACCATTTTACCAGTCAGTCAGCAGATAATCAAGTTTTCTTTTATACATAATATATTTCAGAGGAACTCTTGATATCATCTTAAAGAATAAACTAACCTTAAGTGATTCACCTAGATTTGGACACCCTTTTTCCTGCCAATACTATACTTGGAGGATTAAATCCATCTGACAAAACTAGTGTCTTCTGCTTTGATATCCAAAATGGTTCCTGTCACAACCAATCCATAAATATGCAGTAGAGACCTCTGGTAAGAGAAAAATGGCAGGGAGCAGTCCATAGTTCTAGCAGAGTGACCTTGTCAAACTGCATTGTGAGTGAATTTATCAACACATTTTGTGATTCAAATGCATTACTCATTTGCATAGTGATACTTGTAGTCAGTGAGACTGAGAGGCTCATGGTGAGATATTAGGTTAATTTCACTCTTAAGCCTCTAGACTCCTGCTTATAACAAACATCTATCTACACAGATTTCCCTATGAAATCATAAGTTCCCTTTCAAAAATTGACTTTATAATTCCCAAAATACCAAATGTTAGTTGATTCTAATGTTTTGGAATTTACATTCAGTTTTTTCCCCCATAACTTGACATGAGCTATAATCAGTGTAATGAAGTTGCACTTGGGTCCACATGTGAGTTGTTCACATGAACTTGTATGACCTGAATGCAGCCCATTCATTCACAAATAGCAAAATTCGTCCATTTCATGGAAACTTCCTTTGACATTGCTCAGGTCGTAAGTTACCGAATGAGTAAGATTTGGCTTCATTGACATACAAATGTCTATCAGCCTGCCACCTGGTGGATAAGTATATCATTTAAATTTAGTTTGCAAAACTAGTTTGCAAAACTAATGATTACTCCCCAGATCCTATTTTCTGACTTCCTTTCTGGGTTCATGCAGTGGTTTGGCCTTCTTGCCACCATTTTTTAAAATGGCTGAAAAACAACTCCTGGTTATTGTGAGGATTAAAGTACAGAATTATAGCAATTCGTTTATTGAATAATGATGTTCTGATGGTGACGAGCTAGATTGAGGCCAGGGCAACAACATACCTGTTGATAACGAGACAAAGTCACCATTAAGTAGGTGAAATCAAGGATATTCAAGTTCCTACCAAGGAAATGATTAACAGTAAATGGAGCTGAATTCACAAGTGAATCCAGCTCCATGGAGTAAGCCCAAACTACTACAGGTTGCCGAGTACTTTGCGCTCGCAAGTACTTTGCGCTCAGGGCCTTTCACATCCTGTTGGTGAAGTTTTGTATCCACGATTAAAAGTCTTTGATTTGTTTACAAATCCGGGCATCCATTGTTGCAACTGAATCCCAAGATCCATAGCGCGTCCAAGGACAAGGGATCATTATTTTTTTTCTCCAAAAGTTATTGACTCTTTCATTGATTAAATCTGTGCAAATAATACGAAGAATGTACGTATATTTTAAGTATTACAGGCAGAATTTTTCTCTTGAAACTTGTCATGTACCTTCCCAAATACATCATTGTAATTTTAGAACAATTTTAAATTGTCCACAAACTTCTAATTTGGAAGAATTTAGATGCAAAAAGACGAGCGCAAAGTGCTCCACCTGCTTAAGTTTGTGACCTCAAAAAGGCCTAACAAATGAGTGATGCTCCCTCTTCATCAGCGGGGCATGGCAGACACTCGGTATGGCCAACTTCTGCAGCTCGAACCCAAGATGAAATGGTTAAAAATTTGAATGTTTTATTTAGCTTTGTTGTTGATATATTGTCCATTAGGTTATTATTTTGAGTGCAAAGTACTCGGCAGCCCGTATTCAACTGCTCCCCTGTTCAACCCCGGGGGTTGAACCTAACCTTGTTTACCTAATGGCTTTCCACTTTGGTCACTCCTCTTCACAAGGGTCCCTGGACCCAGTGACAGTTTCAGAGCCAACTCGGATGAAATTTCATTAGTTCTGAGGGGGTGAAGTGGTAATGAGACGAACACGCATTGAGGTGGAGAGACAGGCAATTAAAGCTCTGTTCGATTGCATGAGTTTAATTTAAACACTCCCTTAGTTTCTTCTCTTTTAAACATCAACCCTTACAAAATCAGTGCATGCATATTCTAAAATTGGAATATATCAAAGAACTCTAGCTCAAGTTAGAGAGTGGTTCAGCCCAAGTCACTCTTTAAGTCTTTAACTGCTCAAAGCTCATGAAATCTCAAGGCCTGAGTCTGGGACTTTTGTGGTAATGCGATCGGCAAAAGTAAGATTTATATCATTTGTCCTATTAATATAAATTCAGTGTAGATAGGCCACTTTGGTGCATAAAATCCTGGGTTTGACCAAGTTTGATACCAAAATAGGCCTTCAGTACCTGGGATCAATCAATCAATCAATCAAAGGGGATATTTATATAGCGCCCTTTCCGTAATGCTCAAAGGCGCTGTACATAAGTCAGTCTAATCTACATTACTTATATGCCATGCTGAATAAATGAGTCTTGAGTTTAGCTTTGAAACTGTCAAAGTTGGTGCATAGTCTCAAATTCATTGGGAGTGCATTCCACAATACAGGTCCAGCCTTACAGAAACTGCGATCCCCATAAGTCTTTTGATTTGTCTTAGGGACTTTTAACAGCATTTTGGAAGCAGATCGTAGACCTGGACGCTGGTCCAACACAATGAGATCACATATATATATTGGTGCTTTTCCGTGTAAAGCCTTGAAAACCATTGTTAGGATTTTGTATTCAACCCTTTTTGCCACTGGTAGCCAATGAAGTTCCTTTAATAGTGGCGTCACATGGTCGTATTTCCGTCCCCCCAGAATCATTCTGGCAGCGGTGTTCTGGATTTTCTGCAAGCCATTCATCAGTGATACTGGTATGCCATATAACAGGCTGTTGCAATAATCCAGCTTACTAGAGATAAGGGCATGGATTGTGCGTATACGAGCTTCATGTGAGAGGAACTTCCTGACTTTTGACAGCTTTCTCAGTTGATAATGACAAGATTTAATGATGGCCTTAACTTGTACGTCCATGGACATTGTTTCATCAAAGAAAACTCCAATGTTTCGCACACTCTTCTTGGGCTCGATTACTGATGATCCGACCTTTAATGGGGGGAAATCAAAATCCGGCTGAAACCTTGATCGTATCACGCAGGCCTCAGTCTTCCCATCATTGCACATAAGAAACAGAAAAGCCAAGCATAAACGTACATCAAGAACACATGACTCCATTTTCATCACATTACTTCTGATAGATGCTAGCACTTTTGGTTTGAAGAAGACCATGAGCTGCTTGTCATCTGCATAAAACTCGTAATCCATTTCATGCTTTCGCATAATATCTCCAACTAGGAGTGTGTAAATAGTGAACAAGATGGGTCCCAATACACTGCCTTGAGGAACACCAAATTTGAGCTCATGGGTTGCAGAATACTGCCCATCAATTCCAAATTGATGAATTGAAGTGTGCAAAAATAGTATAATTTTGAATGCAAAAGCAAAAGCTTGTTATGTATGTGAAAAATGTTATTTATGTATTAAAGGAATTAAACATCAAAATGTATTAAAATCAAAAATATTTGCCTTTTATGTGAAAAATCTGATGCCTCCCCAAATCACAGATGCTGAAAATTAAAATGTTTTCAAGAGTTAATGGCAATATGCTAATGACATCTTCAAAGTCATTGCATCAAATGGCATTAGCCTAGTTTGAGCCTTACCTGGGATCAAAAAGAGATTAGCTTTCCATCCTGTCACTTGCAGCTCTAGGCTGACACACCTCTGCTGATAATGCAACTTTTCTGCTTCATTAATTATTCTTGACCTACAAAGCTTGGACATGTTTCCATACAGAGAAATGACAAATGCATTTTACATCTCAGACATTGCGATATATTACAGTAAACATGCTAATGTCATAAAATAACCTGAATGGATAAGTGAAATGGTTTGTAGAGTTCAAGTGATGGATGGGGTGATTGGGGTGAGGATGGTGATCCCCTGGATACTAAAGCTGAAGAAAATAAAACTCCAGAGAAACCGACTGCAGAACAGGCTAAACCAAAGTCACAGGTAGTTCATTTCTACATACATTTAACCAAAGCACTTACAACAAATTTAAGCTGCATGGGAAATAAGTTTCATAAAATTGAGATTTATATTATACTATGATAGTATTATCAGTGTATATTACCTATATCAGTGATGCTGAAAAAAATAACTTGTGATTGTATTTTTATCTTCACTATGCTTAAAAACTTGTACCTTTATTTTCCTGTTTTAAGTTGGAGGGTTTAGCAAGAGAAGATCTGGTTAAGTTTGTAAAAAAACAAATGCTTCTTCTGCAAAAATCAAAGAATGAAAATAAAGGTAGGTTTAATTTTTTCATACTATTTCCATAGATTGTTTCATGTCCTCCAGTATCGGTATATATGTCATTGTGTCTTCTGCAGCAGTGCTTATAAAGGCTGTCTTTTTCAATCTTATTTTGTTATATTGCTATGTGCTCCTGCGTCAATGCATTATAAAGGCCATGTCTTCTTGGATCTCTTATCACTAAATAGCAATGCCCTTCTGCCTCAGTGCATTATAAAAGCCATGTCTTGAAACTTATATTGTTATATAGCTCTGTCCTTCCTCAGGCCATGTCTTCTTGGATCTCTTATTACTATATAGCTATGTCCTATGGCATCAATGCATAACAAAAAGAATAGGATGCTCAGAGGTCATGTAGTGAATGATCACAAAGTGATCAATATTGATCTTGACCTTAAAAAAACAAAACCAAGAAGTCAATTGGGTTCAGGAATTTCAAGAAGCTAAGCTAAGAAAATAAGGAATTCCTCAGATGTGACTTCAAATCTGAATTCTCCGAATTCAATAAATGGATTTGCATGCATCATTCTAAATGAAAAAAAAATGGAAAATAAAAATGTAATTCAAATTGATAAGGAGTTATACAATGCCAAGAGGAATAAATAAGATTTTATTAAACAATTCTCAAACTTATTTCTTCTCTCAACATTCCATCCACCTTTGATGAGGTATCAAAACTTGTTTAGAAGGCAGCAAATAAATTATGTTAACTTGATGAAATCCCGCCATAGTCTGAATATGGGCAGTAAGTAAAATGGGTCGATGACCTCGTGTGTATCTGGAGGAGGATAGATACCAATATTCAGAGATTATTTGTATTGTTTGCTTCCTTTATCTGAATCTGACCATGTTGCCTACAAAAGTGATTCTTATTATCATTAAAGGAACATCCTCATGGGCACTCTTAAAGCAATATCCTGATGTTGATTGGCAAATGAGAAGGCTAACTGTGGCTATAAATATACAGGGAAAATCCTTAGTACATAGAAAGTAGAGATTTGCCTCCTAAAGGAGGAAGGAAGTTCATCATATTGTCACATATATTATCTGATGATACTTAAATTTCTGGCACAAAAGTAAAATCAGAATTTCTTGTTAACACTGCAGAATTTTCATAAATTACATTTACCATTGTAGCTCTTGTCTGCACATAAAAATATTTATTGGTGAAAGTTTTGTGAGAAAATTATGAAATAAGATATAATCTTGCATTCTGCAAACTACCTTTTGTCACTCATAGATATTCATTGATTGATATTCATACGTGCATGTTAAGCATTGAAAATAGCCACACAAAATTGTTGGTTTAATGTTGTAGACAAGGATTTGGACAGTTTAATATCACACCTTTGCCAAGAACAATAAGCACTGACTTGACTGCCCCAGCAAGTGATACTTGGGTTCCTTTGAATTATTACCGATAAATTATTTTAGACCATATGTATTGGAGCCACCATAATTTTCTACCAATTGGAGTCATTTAATGATTTTGCTTGTTAATTACTTTAGCGTTCGTTATGTCAGGGGATATATTTGTATGATCCTTTGAATTGCTAGGCATCTGTGAGCCAAATTTCTACCTGTAAAAATGGCTGGCTTTTGTCACAGATGTGAAAGCACTAGCCACAATTTAAAATTGCCAGGTGACCAAGATGAAATACACATTGTGCATGTTGAGAAATGATTTCTCAAAATCAGTTCATGTCTTATATGTGTTCATTTTAATAGCTTATTCATATTTTGTGAAGGTTTTCTTTGCTTTTAAGCCATGCCCACTATTATTGTTGACACTACAGATTGTTGCAGTGACTTTTGTGACATTTGTCACAGGATGTCTACTTTATCAATGAAGTGGTTACTTCATGCTATCTGGAGACTTAACAGTGCTTAGAAAGGCTACAGCTGTATATCACCCCTTTTCATGAAAACATCTGCTCTAGATTCTTGAATTTTTTCAGAAAAATTAATATCCCTTATAAGAAAGGACTGTGATCAGGGCATTTAAATAACTTGGCATTGAATAATTCTTAATGTCCAAATTTCTAACAAAAAGGTTACTCTTGAAAACTTTTTGGGATTTAAAAAAACACTTTTGAAACCAATTATTTCCATTTAAATACAAATGATTTTTATATTTAACTCTTCTTATGAAAGTATCTTTTATTGATTTTTTTTCTTCAAAATTCACAAGAAAAAGTCATAGTTTACACTCATTCCATGGTTCATGTATAAGTATTATGCCAGAGATTGTGTTGTACTATTTCATTCTTCGAGAGTTCATTATTTCATTTTGTGAGGTATACCACATGATGTAATATGAGAACAGTCTTTACAAAGCATGGAATAGCTAATAATGGATTATTGATGTAACATATCATCAATTCCAGGATTAGGATCATTAAAGATAATTAGCTCTTTATTGTTTTAATGTTCTAATGATAGCATCATAATTATCCGATTAAAAAATTAAGACAGTTATTTTGTTTGTGTTATGTAGTATTGTAATTAGTATCACATTAAAATAAGCCCGGATAAAACTTCATGTGGATCAAGTCTATGATGTTTTGACCATCATTGTCCTGGTATAGAATTATAACTGACAATTGTCATTTGCAACACAGGAAACATCCAGGATATTCTGACCTTTATCAGTCGTTCCCACACATTTTTTGATCACAGAACTCCAAACAAGATGGTGAACACAAAAATATTTTGATGATTTCAATGTATTGTGGAGGTATAATTTTTTTAAAATTCTGACAATATCCTTAAATCACCTAAAAAATACCCCAAACTTTGATCAGAGGCTTGTAATGTTCAGCAATTAATTTACTATTTATCTATTGTGCTGTATCTTTCATTTCTGTATTTTGTCCTATTAAAAGCATATTTCCTAACTGTGATGACATACTTGGTGCATTATTTTTTTTTCAATAAATTGAATTCCTTGTTTTCTAAAATATGCTATCAGAGAGGACTTCCATTTTTGTTTATCATTCTATAGACTTAGTAATATAAATTACCAGGTTATGCCATGCTGGTCATGCTGTTGCTATGCTATGCCATGCTGGGCATCCTGTTGCTATGCTGTGCCTTGCTGGTCATGCTGTTGCTATGCTATGCCATGCTGTTGCCATGCTGTGCCATGCTAGTCATGCTGTTGCTATGCTATGCCATGCTGGTCATGCTGTTGCTATGCTATGCCATGCTGGTCATGCTGTTGCTATGCTATGCCATGCTGGTCATGCTGTTGCTATGCTGTGCCATGCTAGTCATGCTGTTGCTATGCTATGTCATGCTGGTCATGCTGTTGCTATGCTATGCCATGCTGGAAATGCTGTTGCTATGCTATGCCATGCTGGTCATGCTGTTGCCATGCTGTTGCCATGCTGTTGCCATGCTGTTGCCATGCTATTGCATATCCTGTTTAAGAAGCATAGACTTTTCAATGTCTTTGTATTTTTGTCCCCTGGCCAACAATAATGGAGGAGGGGGACTTATTTAAGTTTCTTGTCCCTCCATGTGTTTTGTCAGAGTGATAAAATCTATTATATTGTTATGTTTGCTTTGAAATTTAACAACTTTCTCACAACAACATCTACTGCATGTTTGAAGCTGACCTTTCTTTGACCTTCCTGTGTGCAAGTTGCCTTGTTTGTATCAAATATTGCCAATTATTGTAAAAGGTGTAAAATCAGATACACAAGGGATTGCTCTTTAATAAACATATTTGTTACACATCAGAGAAGTTAACATGTATTTTCCTTTCTCCCCAGATTGTCATAGGCTTTATTGTAATATTGAGTTTCCATGGAGGGGGACACAAAGCCTATTATTTTTGTTATTATATTAATAAGGATAATGATGTTATTGCAGTGCTGATGAAACAGCTAGCTGAAGCTAAATCAAAGGCACAGTCTATGTCAGCAGATGATAGTGCCGTGAATCTTGTCAAGGTAAGAAAGATTTTTTTATAATTCTGTCAATGCCTTTATTTCCCTCAAAATTATTGAAATGATAATCCATAATTTTATTGTTGTGATTGTGTCTGTGATCATTTTGATCATGATATCTCATAACAACAATGATGGACCGACTGTGAAATATGCTGCAGTATAATATTTATAAATTATAATTGACATATTGTTCACCAATGGCAGTATCAGATCATAAAGTTGAGTCTGGTGCCAAAACATCCCAGGGATATTATTAAATTTTTATATCCACATATCTAACTCAAGTAGTGAAGCCATGGGCCGTGGCGCAGTTGGTTAAAGCGCCAGCTTATTAGCAACAGTTCCTCTGTGGTGATCCAAAGGTCGTGGGTTCGATCCCCGGCCATGCCGCGATTGAATTCATGATACAATTTCACACATGAGCTGAGGCCTGTGCCATAGGGTTAACCCATTGTCCTTGTAAATCTGTGACTGGGTGGGTTGTCATGTCAAGGACCTGTGACATGACAATTCAGTGAGGCAGCACTATATCTTCTACAGGTAGGTCTCATCACGAAATGACTGAAATAATGTTGAAAGTGATGTAAAACCCCAAACAAACAAGTAATGAAATGTTACAGTGTTTAACACCAACAAGCAACCTTTCAAGTTTCATGCATCTTAACACCCCATGATGTAGGTTTTTTGGGCTGGGGCAATATTATATTTCTTTATCTGATATTCTTGACATGATATCCATCTTTAAAAAAATAAATGAAATAAGTAGTGAAAATCTCAGAAAAGTTAGATATGATACAATTTATAGATATGTTGATAAGAAGATTTAAGTGTGGAAATAATGCTGAAATAATCTTTTTCGAAACCTCATTTGCCAAGTTGATAATTTGAAATGATGAGAGAGAATGATCTCATTGAAGTTCTGGTTTTGAATTATTCTTAGTGTTATTAAGTATGCCACTCTCTGAGCAGTGTGATATTTGCAGGCGCTGGAGTGTGAGCTGGTGGAGGTGAAGGAGGAGAGAGACCAGGCCGTGGCAGCGTACAATGCCGCACAGAGCACTCAGTCCCAGGCAGCCGAAACCCTCCAAGTACGTCCTCCACATTGAATACTGATATTATACCTTCCTCTGACATTAAAATGTTTGTTGAGATCTGCTTGAAATTATCTTGTTGATGTTTATATTTCCACAGAAACTGGAGACAGATTTGGCAGAGAGCAAGTCAGAACTGGCACAAGCTGCTGGCAAAGTACAAGCCATTGAGAATGAGAAAAAGGTAAGTTGCCTTTCCTTGATATGAGATGGGATGGATTAAGGCACCCAAATTATATCTCAACCTCGTCAAGCCCATTGTGCTGTATATTGTGAATTGATTTTTTTCCTACAAGTGTAGATTTAAAAAAATATTGGCAAGAATTTTGCCTGGCTATTCTGGCAGTTGAGATGACAAAATAGGCCATAAGTGGAGTTTTCAGTTTATGCTGTCTCGAAATACCAAAACATAGCTAGTAAAACACTTAACGTAAAAGATCCAGAATGAGATGGAGATTGTATGATTATATTCTCAATGAACGCATTGCAGACACTAAGTGAGCAGATAGAATGTATGAAGATGAAAGACGAGACCTTGACTTCCTCATTCCATGGTATGCAACAAGAGCTTGACAAACTCAAGCAACAAAATAAGGTAATTTCACTGTCCTTATTCAATATAGATTACTCAAGAGAAATACCATACTCAGGATTGTTATTGCAATAAATAATGTAAAATAAACATTAATGTCCCACAGTATAATCCTTTTAATCGGTTGCAAGTTTACAAAATACTTTTTTTGTTTTTTTTACTGGTTGCAGTTAGGAAAAATATTATTAGGTTCTTGGTGAAAAAAGTTAGAATTTTGTTCAGTAATATTCACTGGGGATGTGTCAATGCTTGTGAATTCCAAAGAGATATAAGATGGGTATCATCCAGGCCTTGACAGGCCTCTGTTGTAGTGGCCCAGTTGGGCAGCCACATTTTTTGGTCTATTATTGGTCCAAAATATCTTGATTTTATTCTAATCCTTGATAGATATTTGTCTGATGTCACGATCAATGGACTTGTAAATATTGATTGGGACCGCACTAAGACGCTGGTCACTACACAGCCTTGTGTACAATGCTCTTTATTGCATCATGCATCCTATTTTCTTAAGAAACTTTGGGCCACTACTTCTCATGATCTACCAACTAATATATCATATCATATGGACAACCAACATTTTTCTCTTTATTTCAAGGCCTGTCATCATCATTGCGTTTTATATAATTCACTGTTTAAAAATGACCTTTTTTTACATGGATATCAGTGATTATATCATAAAACATTTCTAAGCACTTGCCCAATGTATAGTTTGATAGAGTTAGGGATTTGAACAAATTAGCCATACAAAACTGATCAAATGATTCAAAAATACAAATACAAATACTAAATTTTATTCTCGGAGAGACCTCTAGTGAGGTATGGGAGAAAGGCCTGGTGGCAATAGGATAGTTACACTCTATCCACCAGATTATCATACAATCAATTGTGAAAAGTCTAACAATGTAACTAACAATGCAAACACATTATAACAGGTTGATTCAGACTGCGATTTGCAGTACATAATATGAATAATGTGTAAGTGAAATGATATAACAATATATTTCCTAAATAATATGCATGGCCTGGTCTATTGTGTTCCAATTTTATAAAGGATTAACACCTGTAAAAGAATATTGCTATGATGTGACTTTATTTTGGAATTCAGGAGTTGGAGGAACAACAGGCAGTTCTGAGTCAGGCCAGGGATGATGCTCTAGCAACGTTAAAGTCCGTGAAGAACCAGCAGTCTTCAAATTCAGAACAAGCAGAGCATTTAGAAAAACTGGAGCATGATATAAAGGTCTCACTGCACCTCCCTATGAGGGCTCTCATGATACCATTACTTTTACTTAACTGATATGTTTCTTTAGGCTTCTATTTATTCATTTAAAAAAATTATTTCTTTTTCAATTAGATTTATTATTTCTGGTAATATTATTATTAACTTGAATGATATGCAGATGTTTTGAAAATTGCTATTGTTGCCCTTAATCTAATCAGATTTAGATTTCAAAAGAAGCTTTTTTATGAGTTTGAGCTCATGAGATTGTTGTTCACAATGGTATCAACAATCTTTATCAATTGTCTTAATTAAAAGGATTAGGCTGTGAAGAGAAGATTAACACTTGAAAGAAAAGAAATTGTATTTTTTTTTAAATTTAAGCATATCCAAATCTTAAGGTTTATTGTATCTAATTATGAACAATATTGCAGGAGCTGGAAACAGAAAAACAAAATTGGGAGATTGAGAGAAAAGATACAATATCAAAACTATCCGAAATGGAGAAAGAACTGGACACTGCAAATGAAGAAAAGAAAGACTTAGAAAAAGAAATACAAGAAGCTGTGAAATATATTGAAAATCTGAAAGCAACAACAGCTGATGAAAAGGACCAGCTCTATAAAGACACTGAAAAGATGAAGAAAACAATTCAAAGCTTTCCCGAGAGGATGGCTGAGATACAGAAGTTATTAGAGGTTAAAGAACGTGAGAAAGAATTACATGATAATGAAATGGCAGAGGTGCTGTCCAAATTGAAAGATGTAGAAACAAATATGGGAGGAGTAGTTAGTGATAGGGACCAACTACAGGAGCAGAATAACAGTATGAAACAGTATGTAGAAAGATTAAAAGAAGAACTACAAATGTCTAAAGAGGCAATGAACCATGCCATGACAGAAAGAGAGGAGAAAAATACATCGGTAGATGAAATCAAGAAACAAAAAGAAGAAGTTGAAAGGGAAGTAGATGAATTGTCAATAGAACTGGGAAAAACAAAACAAAAAATTGCAAATTTGGAAGAAGAGATACATAAAAATGCTGAAAATTTAAAAGAGCAAGAGGAAAAGCTTTTTGATGAAGAGAAAAAGAATAAATTATTATTGGAAGAGAAAGAAAGATACAAAAGTGATGTTGAAGAGTATGTGAAAGCAACTGAGATATTGAACAAAAAATTAGAAGAACAGCAGAGTAGCAATGAACAGGCAAATCATCAAGAAGAAACTGACCTTACAGAAAAATTACAGGCTGCTGAGAACAAACTTAATGAATGGGAAAACCTCATGCACCTTCTGAAAGATGACCGAGATAAATTTGAGTCAGAACTTTTGCAGATAGAGGAGAGAGAACAAAATGCAATAAGTGAGTTGGATGACATGAACACATCCTTATTGGAGGCCCTACAAGAGAGAGATATCCTTAGGGATGAAATCTGCAAGATGACTGAAGAAAATGGAGGAATCAAGGGTCGACTTTCAAATCTGAAGCAGATGCTCGATGAAATGAATTTCGAACGTGATGAAATGAATGAGAAATGTCATTCTCTGGAATACAGTGTCCAGGAACTGAAGGGACAAAAGGAACAGTTACAGAAAGACACAGAACTACTAAATGCTGAGAATGAGACCCAAATGTCAGAAAAGGAAAATCTTAAAAGGGATTTTGAATGTGTGAAGGCTGAGAAGGAAGAGCTCTTAAATCAAATGGATAAAACCAAAGGAGATGAAGGAAACTTAGTTATAGAGCTGTCTGAGGCTAAGGGCAAAGTACAACAACTAGAAATAGACTGTGAAACTATAAAGCAAGAAAAAGAAAAGTTATGGATAGAGGTTGAAGAATTTAAAAGACAAATAGATATTGTGGAATCAGAAAAATCAAAATTGAAAAGAGAACTGGAAGAAAGTAAGAGGCAGATTGAAAGTTTTGCTCCTGAGAGAGAAATGATGGAGTTAAAGTTACAGGAGTTTTCAAATGTAAGACGGCAGATAGATTCCCTTAAAGATGATAACAGTTTGTTAGTAAAAGAGCTTGAAAATTATAGAGAAAAGGAAAAAGGAGAAGATGTAGTTGATCAAATGAGAGCAGAAATAGACAATCTAAAAGAAGTGAATGGAAATTTAATCATTTCTGAAGAAGAAAAAAATAAAAAAATAACTGAAATGAGCACTGATTATGACTCATTAAAGACAGAAAAAGATGAACAGACTCAAAAACATGACAGAGACATAGAATCCTTGAAAGCCACATTTCAGAGTGATTTTGATGAACAAAATAAAATCTTGGTCAGTAGAGAGGAAACTGTCATTCGGTTACAGGAAGAGATGAAGAATTTATGTGATAAAGTGGAGAGATATGAGGAAGAGGCAGTTCAAACCAAAACCGATGAAGATGGAATAGTAAAGGAATTGACTACCAAAGTTGAAAAACTTCAAAGGGAGAAGGAAGATCTAGAAGAAACAGAAAGCAAAATCAAAGCATTGCTCGAAGAACAAAATATGCATGTAAATTCACTTCAAGACAAGATAATCCAAAAAGATGAACATATCCAAACTGTGGAAAAGGAAACGAATGATTTGAAACATTCTCTTGAAGATAGAGACAGACCTTTGACAGAAATGAAAGAGGAGTTAAATGTTTTATTGCAGGAAAAATCAAATGCTGTTGAAGAATTAAAAGCACTTGCAGATTCTCAAAAACAAAATATTGAGGAAATGACAACTGAAAAGGGGAAATTAGAGGAAAAGTTGATGGATCTAAAGAGCAACAATGACAGTTTGGAAGAGGAAAAAGAAAATTTAATCAAGATGAATAACCAACTTGAGCAAAGTTCAAACGAAATGAAGGGTGAGATTGATAGAATGAATAATGTGGAAAAAGAGCTTTCAGGTGTTATAGATAAACTGGAAAGTGAATTAAGAGGAGCAAAGGAAGGGCTTGATGCCATCAGAGAAGGAAGTGATGCATCGACACAAGAACTCTCAAAGATTCAGGAGGAATTAGCAAAGACAAAATCTGAGAAAGAGCATCTGAATGTTCAAATATGTGACCTAGAGGCTAAGCATTCTGAGCTGTACCAGGAAAAAGAAAAAGAACTCCAAGACATAAAGAATAGATTTGAACAGTTGAGTGAGGAAAAACACCTATTAGAGGCTAAACTTTCTGAGCTGTTTCAGGAAAAAGAAAAAGAACTCCAAGACATAAAGAATAGATTTGAACAGTTGAGTGAGGAAAAACACTTAATGGAGGAAAACATAAACAAAGATTCTTTAAGGAGAGAGGATATGGAAAAACAAATCACTGAATTGAATGAAGCCATTCAACTAAATAAAAACCAAGAAGAAGAAGAAAGGAAAAAGAGTCATGAAGATAAAGAGCAAGTTATGCAACAAATGAAGCAAAAGTGTGAGAAAGCTCTAAAGGCTGCAAAAGAATTTAAGGTAAAGCTTGAAACCAAAAATAGTGAATTCAATGAAATTCAAGAGCTTTTATCTGCTAAACAGAATCAAATCAGTGAACTTGAAAAGCATGCAGAAGAAAATCAGTTTTCTTCAAATGCTTCAGGGGAAACAATAGTTAAACTTGAGTCAAAGATTGACAGTTTGAATGAGGAATTAGAATTGGTCAGAGCACAAATAGAAGAAAAAGACACAAAGATAAGTCAAATTGAGGAAGACCTTAAAAGTAATGCTGATAAGGTCATGGAGACAGAAGAGGCAATAAATACAATGAAGAATGAAACTGAAAAACTGAGAGAAAAACTTGATGACAAAGACAAGGAACTGAAGCAGATCCAATCAGAACTGATGACAACTACACAGGAGTGTGCAGATCTGCAAAATGAAAAGCAGAGCTTAATGTTAAAACTAAGAGAAGCATCGGTCAAAGAGGAAACTATACAGGAATCACAAGTAAGGACATTTTATTAACATAGTTTATCATATTAGACACCAAAAGGTCTTTATAAAATTCTGAAATATATTTTCCTGATAATATAGTGATGGTTATTGCCATTTTCAGCAGCCAGATGATAGGCTCAAGGCCCTGGAGAAAGAGGTGAAGGAAGCCAATGACAAAGGCAACAAATTTAAGCTCTTGGCTCTTAAAGCCAAGAAGGAATCTAATGAATATAAGAACAAGGCAAGTATCTTTTTCTGTTTCAACCAAGAACATTAAACACAATTTTCAGTTTTGGTATTTCCAGACTTTCACCAATATTTGGTGTAGAGGATGGTCTTATAAGGTTAGTCATTTATGAGCAGAAACACCACAGATGCATCATGTTCAATTTCATAAACCTGCATGTGTATGCCAAATGAAAAGGTTTATTTTTCTCCGGAATTCTTCAAAAGAACTATCTCAAATTATTGTCTTTCCAGACTGGCTTCAACATTATACATTGTTTTTTTTTCTTCTTTCAGATGACAGTTCTGGAACAAGAAAAACAGGAAATTCAAAAGCAGCTTCATGATAGTCATGATATGGCGAAACAACAAGCACTGAACTATCAGGTAATTTGTAGCTACACACTGGCAGCATCTCCCTTGGCTGGGTAGAATGAGTTGGGAGTGCACTTTCAGCAGTTTTATGTATTAATTCTAAAGAGTTTCTCAGTTTTTTTTTCATATTGAAAAATGCTTCTATTTTTGGGGTAGAAATTACTGAACTTTTTATCGGTTGTCACAGAGTCTGCAAGCTGAGTATGATAAGCTGATGGACAACACAGATCATGCCAAGGATACAGAGTCTAAGATGGCTGCTGATCTCAAACAGGCCATTGATGAATTGACCTCTTTAAAAGTCACAATGTCAGAGGTCAAAGATGAAAAAGACAAACTGAACATTCAGATTGAAAATCTCACCAAGGAGAAAAAGGTAAACTCATTGGTGGGGCTGCTGTTGACTTAATGATTTTTAATGTTTAATTTAATGAAAAATCATTATTATTCTTACAGTTTAAAGAAAAATCATTATTATTCTGACAGTTTAAAGAAAAATCATTATTATTCTTATTGTTTATTTGATAGGATTTGGAACAGGGAAAGAAACAGTTGGAGCAGGAAAAAGAGGCAGATAGAATACAGAGAGAGCAGCTTATCAAGGAGAAACAACAGGTGAGGTCATCACATACAGGCACAGTGAGAATATATGGTCAGGAAAATTAAACATGTCATTAACCAGACTTACATCTGTCCAGTCTATTCTGGTAATATCCAAGAATACAATTGTCTCTATCGGGGCATGCGAGTGTCTGTTATCAATTTGCATGTTAAAATATTTTCCACTTATTGCAAGAGAACAATTAGTTTGGTAACTCACTGATACTAATGTATGCTTTACTAATCATACACATTAGTATTACACAGACATCTCAGCAATTAAGAATAATTTGTTTACTTTACCACTAGATGGAAAGTGTAGTGTCAGATATGAATATTAAACAACAAAACATCAAAGATGAACACCAATCTGAATTGCTGAAACTAAAGGAGCAGCTTGACTTTACCAAGGAGAAACTTCAACATGCCTCAAAGGTCTGTACATCTTTTACAGCAGGATTGAACACATAATTCTATGTTTACTGTGAAGTAGTTAGTGTGTTATGACATGTTGAATGCACCGATGTGTGAACTATAATGTTAGGAGAGGATATGATATATTGAGTTTGTGCATTCAGGAGGCCAAGCAGAGCAGCATGATGGACCTGGAGATAGCCGACTACGAGAGGACGGTGCAGACCCTGCACACTGCCGTGGCTGACAGAGACGCCAAGCTGCAGGAACGTGACACAGAGATAGAGAGGCACCTGGAAAAGGTCAACTCCCTGCAAAAACAACTAGGTTTGTGCCTGACTTATTAAGCTATAGATATATCTGATTTCAACTTAGTTGTTTATCAAATGGTAAAATAGAGGAAATTATGCTTTTTAATGTGTTTATTATAGATTGTTTTAGATTTTTCTTTATTTTTCAAGAAAAGAATAACATATCTGGTGATCTCAATGAAATTAAAAAAAAAACATTTAACATTGATTAACAGAGTCTTCCGAGTCTCAATATCTTCAGGCTGAGGACCGAGGAAACAAGTTAAAGGCCTTGCTGGTCAAGGCAAAGAAAGACCTCGCCGATGCCAAAAAATTGGTAAGAATAATTGTATTACAATGTATTGCACCAGTCAAAGTTCTAGTGCCCAAGTTCCAGTGCCGAAGTAAGAATTGTGGTCACATAAACTTAGGATTGGAAAGGAGAAGAAACAGTTGTGTTTGTGGAGTAATCCTCATCTTTGTACCAGTATTTTCCTGACCATTCCAGCCATCATGTGTGTTGTTTTGTTTATTTCAGGAAGGAGAGCAGAGAACATGCGATGCCCAGCTTAGAGGCCAGCTGGAAATGTTTAATCAGCAGGCTGAAGAACAAAAGGTGATAAATCAGAAGGATTGATTTAGAACTCTTTTTTTTTTGCTCTTGAATAGAAATTTTAAAAAAATATTTTAAAAAATGCATATAAACCATGCCAATGAAATATGAAGAGAATGTTTGTATTTATGCATGGCATGTTTGCTTTAGATCCAGATATCAGGGTTGGTATCTGAGAACCAGAAGCTCCAGGAGAAGGTACGCAGTTCCACAGATTCTCACCAGAGGTCATCACGAACCTTGGAGACAAAAGTAGTTTCCCTGCAGTCTGACCTGGAGCTGGCTCGCAGTGAATTAGACATGGTGCAGGCAGAATATGAGAGCTACAAGGTAAGATATGAATATATATATATAAATATATAATATCCATGATATAAATAACAGTTTGAAAACAAAAACAAAACAACTTGCAGGATATTTTTTATAGATGAATGGATAATTGATTGCAGGTTCGAGTGCACAGTGTGCTGAAGCAACAGAAAACAAAATCACCTTCTGATGCCAACAATGCAGAAGTCATGAAAGAAAAGTAGGCACAATTTTGATCATGTTCTTTTGGTTTTGTTAAAAAATTTAAACTTATAATGCCGAGGATAAAACAGTCATCTTGCCCTGCAATTAAGTGTGTTCCTTATTCTTTCAGAGAAAGATTGGAAAATGTTGTTGATCAACTAAAATCAAAATTACAAGAAACAAGGTGAGTAAGAAACTAAAGAATACAGATTGAACAAGTTATTTAATCATCCTTTAAAAAAACAAAAAAATATTCACAGACATTTGTCAAATGTGTTACAAAAAGGATTATGATAGGCTAAGTCTATAGAATGTGATGGGGTGTTGAGATGTATTTGCTGCGGTGTTACAGTGACCAGCTGGTAACTTCGCAGAATGAGGCCGAGACACTGCAGGAGGAGCTGGACAGACTACAGCTCAGACACAGCAAACTCATACAAGACATGCAGGATAAGGAATCAGAGTGGAGAATTAGGTACATTCCTTGTACTATTTTTGAACCTTTACATTCTTGGTTAATGGATTTATTAAGCATGTACAGAATTGCAGCTTATATATATATATTGGCCTGGGAAAGTTAATCTTAAAGAAGTTGATCTAATTGAGGTGGTTAATTAAAGATAATCTGATGAAAATGGCTAATGGACGTTAATCTAATTAATCATAGGTTAATGCAATCAAATATATACAAAATCAAAGACATACCAGATCTTATTATTGATATTGATCTTTTGATAAGATGGCATATTTGATTATTTTAGGCTCGAGCAGACAGTTATGGAGACATCTGTCAACAAGACAGAACACGTGGAGACCATCAGGCAGCTGACTCTGCAGAATGAAAGTCTCACTCAAACCTTCAAGGTGCCTTTTTATCATAATTTTAATTTTTAAATTTCATTGTAAAAGTTTTTCGTAAATAGTGATTAAAAAAAGACATGATGGGGGGAGATATTTGTCTTGGTCATCTTAATTCCATTTTTGTTCAGACTGATTTTATATTCAATCCTTATTTTATTGTAATGACTTAAATGGAATTCAGTATATATAATGATTAGATGATCTAATTTGCATGAGCACTCGACAAATATTAAATTGTGTTAACATATGATGCTTGCAGGATCAGATGCGTGTGATGCAGGAGGAACACCACCGAGGTATGGAGCTTCTGCAGCGGCAGGTGGACTCCACAGAGCATGATAATTACCGCCTCCAGAGGGAGCTGCAGCAGACCTCCCCTAGTGGCGGAGCTGAGGGTAAACTGATGGAACCTTCCGAGTTTATACAGGATCCGAGAGCAGAGGAGAGGCAACAAGGAGAAGTGAGTAACTCTATGTACAACCCTCATAAGATGCTTGTGTTGGGAATCAAACAACATATTCAGATATTTATTTTTTACTTTAATAAGGTATGCTAGCAGATTTCAACCCGTAATTACCATGATGCTTCAGTGTTGCATTTCCTTCAATTATTTTGGTTTTAAAATAAACAGCTAATTTTATTGAATATGTTTTCCAAGCAGTCTCAGCTTCAGGAAATTAGTCCCACTTCTGGGATCCCAAACATGACACGATTTCCCCCACAGGTAGATGATTTTGACCAAGGATATTTTTGGTTTATAAGCTTTGCTTTTTTTTCTCTGCATGCAAAGATCTATAACTTTAGATATATTCACAAGGATCAGAGAAGCAAGCATTGCATTTTCAAATTTTATGACATCCACTGCGAAAGGTTGGTCAATTTATCTGCCCCCAAGACAATGCTTATTCACCAGATTAGTGAGAAATCCTGTCACACACAGTGCTTAGACAGAAGGTTTCATGTCATGTCACAGAACGTTTCTGCTCTCTTATAAGTGTTTTGATTTTTTTCTCAAATTGCAACATTTTCAACTAATGTGCCTATTGGTGACTTGCATAAAGTTTAATGTACAGAATTCTTTGAAAAATGCTATTTAAGTTATATTATACAGTGTTATATTATACAGTGTTGAACATATAATTTCTCTACTATCATCACTTTTACTTGGCAAACCAGGTGCTGCCTGGATTAATCACTATGTGAATTCAGTCTGCCGGGTAATCTCTGTTTTGTTTTCTGTTGACTGCATTCTTTGTCTGATAGGTGTACATCGTTTCAATTTTTTCCTGAATTTATTTTTCAAATAGATGTTTTGATGCAAATACTAACTTTAAGCTGAGAGCAATAATATAAGTTATAAGTTAAATTGCTCTCAGCTTTAAGATAGTTGCAAAGAGTTCATGAGGAAACTTGTATTTGATAGAATAATTAAATATTTACTCATTACTTAACATATAATTTTGATACATTAAAATAAGTATATTTCAAAATGCCCTTTCTATTATTACTCAGCATTTTGTTATGTGTGACATAATCTTACTTTTCAGGGCATGGAGCACACAGATGTGGAGCTTCAGAACCAGAGAATTCAGGTAAATGCCCAGGAAATCATACCATGTTCATACAACTATAGAACAAGTTATGTATGAAAAGATATTTCACAATTTAAAATCATACTTTTCTTGTATGGTATATTATATTTTACAACACAGGTAGGATAAAACTGAGAGTATAACATGACTGGTTTCAGATATACATTTAGCATTTCAAATATTTTATACTTGTTTTATTTTGAAATGAATAAATTAGTCAAGTTCACAAAGAACGATAATAGATATTATGTTTCCATTCTATTTTTAAGGTAATAATGAAAAAAA
The DNA here is from genome assembly GCA_949316495.1 of Amphiduros pacificus. Taxonomy (NCBI): domain Eukaryota; kingdom Metazoa; phylum Annelida; class Polychaeta; order Phyllodocida; family Hesionidae; genus Amphiduros; species Amphiduros pacificus. Next base: position 15,918,831 of record OX439003.1, on the reverse strand, counting down.
ATGAATTGTTTTATCTATATTTGCAGAGTCCCACTCCAAGCACTCCGTCCATTGTGCCATTTGAACAACTACTTAACTCGCCAATTCTGGACATTCCAAGTAAGATACTCTACATTCAAAATCAGCACCACAGAATGGTGCTTCTAGATAAAGATTAAAGAGTAACAGATGAAAGATCAAGAAGATTGGCTCAAGAAGATTGGCTCAAATATCAATCAACAGCCATGATATATTTCAATAGAGGCCATAACTTATATTAAATGAATCATCTTAAATATTTAAATTTAAAGTTAAGAAAAAATAAAATATGTTAAAATTTGCATCTGTATTTTAATCTTCTAAATGTTTTATTGTAGGTGGGAAAGTACTGATGGAGCAGCAAGATGAAGGGATGCTGAGAGAAAGCCTTAATGCAGCCTACAAGAAGATAGAACATCTCAGTGAGGTCAGTGTGGACCACATACCCTCCACCAGGGTAACATACACACACAAAATGCCGGTGTTAATTCTCACTGCATTCAAAATACTTCTACTATTTGTCAACTAATCCAACTTGAAATGTTTTAGAGCTTTTCAATATTTATAAGAGTACAACAATGACAATAAAATTACTTTAAAAAAAGTATAACAGGATATCAAGGCTAGTTGGAAAGTTTTTGGAGTGAATGTTTGTGAGATGGAATAAAGCAATAATTTTGATGGTGGAATTACCGCTATCAATTGGCAAAATTTGGGTCTTGAAATTTTATCCCAGAATTTAGCATTTTTGTAATGATTTATATTATTTAATGTATCATCCTGTGCACTTTTTGGGAAAGTTTATCCAATATAGTATTTCCAATCACAGTGATATTCAAATGATAAGAAATGTGTGATACGATTTCAGTTGTTGAATGAGAGTGAGGCCACCATTTTGAGGCTGACCGAGCAAGCCAAAGTCCTGAAGGAAGAGATACGACGTCTGGAGAAGAACCAGGAAAGAGAAAACTCCATTTCAAATATGGAATACTTGAAAAATATAATTCTAAAGGTAAACTGCTTGTCTACATAAATTAGTGTAAATGTTAATTTAACCAGTTTCAACTACCGGTATGTTCTTTTGATCACCTATATGAAATAAAGGCAGGCATTAAGAAATTAAATTGAACTAGAAGTATCAGGTATTATATACCATTGCTTGCTGTAAAGTTTAACATCCCTTTGGCTTGCAGTTCTTGACACTTAAGAGTGAGGATGAGAGACAGCAGCTCATTCCAGTCATCAATACAATGCTGAGGCTCAGCAATGATGAGAAGGAGACACTCCTTCAGATTGCCAGAGGTAACCTATAAACTCCTGTCTTCTTAATACCCCTTGTTATTAAATTTAACTTGATCATGCTTTCTTCATTATATTGGTGTGTTAATATCTCAAAATTTTATTCAACATTTCCCAGTTATAAAATCCATCTCAGATTATACAAAACTAAATTTTATTTGTTGCAATATATCAAAAAATATTTTTGGGAAGAAATTCTTTATATAATTTTGTTTTTGATGGATGTTTCATGTTTCCTAGGTGGTGAGGCTGCCCAAGCTGAAGCGACAGGTTGGAGCTCCTACCTGCACAGGTGGTCAGGACTGGTGTGAGGCTCACTACCACATAATATATCCTGGGTGATCCAAACAGGTGTTCCTGCCTTCATATTGAAGACTGGCATGGCTCCTGCATTATCAATCAAAGCTTGTGTGAGGCTATTGAGGCTTTGACTCCTCTCTTTATATCGAATACTTGTTTGAGGCTGTGGAGGACTTGATTCCAATTTTTGCATTGGAGACTGGCATGAGGCTGTATCATTCAAGGCTTGTTTGAGGCTGTCAAGGCTTTGACTCCTGTCTTTATTTTGAAGATTAGCACGAGGCTATCTAGCATGTATCAATGTCAAATATTTTCACATGCAGATAATTAAACGATTCTGATAATGAGACGAGATACATAATGATACATAATCAAATGAGAAGAGGGGTCAATGAACATCATTTATAATGCTGATGACAAACATGGCTGTCTCCATACACAATGCATATGGCAGATGTGTTAACATTAAGCATATATTATTCTCTACCACAGATGCCTCTCCTTTGTACTGTAGGCCTCCACCATACCCACATGTCAGCTTATATTGCTACACTGCATTGAAAATAACATAAATTCAAAACTTTCCATTCAGGCTAATTAAGATAAGCTGGTTGCATATTGTGATCTATATTGCATTATTGTGATATTTAGAATTATTAGACGAATAGGTATTAGACCAAAATGTGATAGATGCTACTTGCGTTATTTCAGTATCGCTTATAAATATATATAATTTCAACCATTGATATATGAGAGTTATAAATTAAATATAAATATGCAGTCAGTGCTCAATGAAGCTATGTTGCTTTGTGCCTGATAACAGTTTATTTCTGATCATTTTCAAGTTTCAATAGTATTTCTTGACACATCAAATTTTTTCATGTTCTATCCATTTTTGAGTCTATTTTTCCAAGAAATAAAGAACATATTCTTGGAAAAGAAGTCATAATACACGTTTATTTGAATAAGATCTATTTGTATTTTTGAGTTTAATGCATATAAGCAGATATAAAAGTGCAGGGATCTTACTTTGGCACTGACAAATATGTTAGCAGACAAAGAATGTTCAAATAATTGATAGTTGCAGTAGAGCAGAGAGCACAACTGTTAAGGTCATCACGGAAAGTTCAAATGAGGTTTTCAGGAATTCTGTGAATTTTGTTCCAAGGTCACAAGGGTACTTTCAGTATGACCATATTTCATAATTAAGTTCTTAAGTGATAACATTCCACTTATATTTGTGTAGATTTGACCATTTAAATGAGACCTACAGGGCTGGGAAATATATGAAGAGAAAACATGAATAGATGGAAATAATAACAGTCAGGATCGAGCCGCCCTTCAATGATCAATTGCCTTTGCCATTTGCCTCGTCTTGAACTACATGGAAACAATTAAAAAATTTGGCTGCCAAGTGTTCGTATATAGCTGTAGAAAACAGCTTTGACCCATTTGTACCATTGAAACCAATGCATCCAGGTTGACTTGCTGGAGGCTGTCAATCAACACTGCAACACGTTCTTATTACACATAGCACCACTTGCGTGCCTCAAAATTGAAGCAGTGATGATTGACAGATGGTCTTAACAGATTTCACAAACCTTTTAAATTTTTGAAATAAATTAAGTAAAGAGAAATGCTTTGAATCTATACTGTGCTCTTATACTATAGATGGCATGACAATCACATTTAAAAGTAAATGTTCCATCTGGCAGGAAAAGTGGCAGCTTGGTCCTGACTGATAAAAAATATCTTCAGTAAGATAAAATGAGGTTGATATTGAAAATTAGTGTGTACAGAATGTGGAATATAGGAATGTATTATTTAATTTTATCTCTAAAGTGCCATTCCATGCATGTCCAAATTAAATTAAAGGTAAATATTTATTTGTCATGATATTTTAACATAGCTGCATAATAGGAAAAAATGCAAACATATTAGGGAATACATGTACTTTAAGTGTGGTTCATAAACTTTATTCACTATTTTCCAATTGCTGATGATTTAGTACATAATTTGTTTATAATTCAGGAAAACACCATAGTTTTGTGAGATCTATTTCTTCATTTTCAGGTTGTATTGATCTCGTTATTTTGATATTGTGTTCTGAGCAGTAATAATAACCCTGAAACTATATATATATATATTAATTAGTTTCAGGGTAATGTAAAGATCAGCATGCTAGGAGACACAAACTAATTGAAACCCATTTGCTTTAAATCATTGAAAAAATGTTCTACTTGTGTGTTCTAATCTTGAATTAATAGTAATTATTCTAGTGTTGTCATATTGATTTTAAATATACAGGACTTCTAATTTGATATTTGGGTGTTAAACATTTGTACTTTGGGTATGAACAAATGGAATAAATATGGGATTTAAATCAGTATGTCAGTGTTTTTATTGCCTTACAAACATAACATCAGCAAATGCTGTTAAATTGTATCCTATGAACTAAAAATGTTTGCCAGGGTAATTAAACACCACACAATTGTGCTTAGATATTAAGTATTTAAGCTGTATTAACTTTGTAAGCAAAGCTTGTGCAGTTAGAAGTATTTTTTGTTTTGTTTTCATTCTGTCCATCTCGGTGTTACAATCTCTTCTCCGACGAGACTTCTAGGAGGTTTATAAGCCATTTATAGGTAGAATGTAGTATTATCTAGAGAACATATTTATAAAAAGGCTCAATTTTTAAAATTATGTTTTGAAAAATAGTTCACTGACCAACATAATGTGTCTCAAAGTACATCTCAAACATCCAGTGTTTTTTTCTCATAATTTAAATATTGTGTCGGAGACCTCACATGAAATCTGTCCTTATAGGAATTGTGTTGTATTTTTGTAAATAACAAAAAATCTGATATAGATGATTAATATATTTGCATTGCACTTTCACTGACATTTTGGGTTGGTCATTGCCATATATTTATAAACCATATTTAATCAGACCCTAATTTATAGCCCCTTTGAAAGAACACTCCTTGCTGGGCATAATTTGCAAATGGAGTCTTATTAAAACAAATCTTACATGAACCTACCATATTGTTCTCAACATGTACAGACAGTAATTCAAATAACATAATTTATTCTGAAGACAATTCTGAAGATTTTTTCCCTGTTGACCTGCATGGTCTTGAAAGTTTACCAAACTAACACCAAGTGGTTGGCCACTGGACATCTATGTATTTGATTTTTCCTGCTCATAAGAACCAGATTCAGAGAAAATCGTTCAATTAAAGTAAATCAGAATGTGTAACTCCTTTTAAAAATAACAGGAAAGTTTAAATTATATTTTCACAAAGATCAGTTTACCATTTCATGAAAGTGAAAGATGCCTGATGAGGTCATGCTGATAGCCTGATGGTGCTGACATCTGGGTGTCTCATAATGATATGAGGGTAAACATTTTCTGTGACAGTATTTGTATTAACTCTCAAAATCTGCTTACAATTACAGGCAAACGTTTCAAAGCTGTTCTCTTTAATATGCGTAAAACCGAGTATAGAAACTTAAATATTCCTATTTTTAACCAGTTGTTATATATCAAACATATTTAATGATTAAAGATTTTTGCAAGTGGGATATCATAAAATATTTTAATATCAGACCCTCCTGCAGATGGTGGCTTGTTGGAGGCAATCATCACGTGATGTTTACAGGATTTGGGACAGGAGAAAGCAGACTTTATTTGGTTTTCGTTTGAGGGCTATACTGTTTGTCGTCAAAATGAAGAAGAAGGTAGGTTTAGGAACGCTGGAAAATTAAGAAATTACGTGATTATTATCACATTAAATTAACACATATTACATCCTGTGTCCGATCAAAACTTAACATCATTCATCAGTCTGACAGTGACACAGTGACAGTGACAAAATTTAACACTCAGTTATGACAGCAGTGCCTGAAAACTTTTGTGTTTTGACACAATATTGGTTGACACAAGGGTGCTCTCTCATGATAATAAACATTGAATTGAACCATTTAATACTGACAGCAGTTTCATTAAAAGCACTGATCTGAAAACTGAGACTTGGAAGTCTATACTTGAGTAGACGTAGAACCAAATCATCGCAAACAGAAAGTTCTGTCTCTTTGAAGAGTCTTTCAAGAACTCCCTTGCCACGGCCAGAGTGTAAATGCTGGAACGTTATCAGCTATCATTCCAGCTGTACCCCTACTGGCCCTAGAGCAATTATATATTTTTTCTCATGCTTGTACTGCTGGATGTTCAAGGTTTAACACATAAATTAAACCTGAAAAAAAATATTTTGACATTATCCACTTTTCTCTGGGCAGGATGCCAATTGGTTTTGCCAAGTATACTTATAGATGTTGATGTACAGACCAAGCTTGAGAACAATCTGCATATTGATATGACAGATCATTCAGTTTTCCAAATCCTGAAGAAAAGATGTAATTGTTTATTTGAACCAGTTGTATCAAAGCTTTGATATGTTGTGTATCTTTATATTATAACATGCATTTGTAAGCATGTATACATGGAAGCTGTGGATCACTTGAAATCTGTTATTCAGTTTATCAAATATTTTATACACTGTTTGACTCATTTTAATGAGGAACCTTTGCATATCATTGAATATTGAAAGCCTTGAATATCACCATATTCAACATTTAATTTCTCTCTCAATATGAATTTTGATAATTTTCTTGGAATCCCTCTCACACTTTTGATGTTTCAATAAAAATATAATTAAGACTGATGAAAAAACTCATTATTCTTGCATTCCTAGCCCTGTTTTGGCAAGCCAATTTCTACTGTTTATATTGCAGGTTTTGTTGATGGGAAAGAGTGGGTCTGGTAAGACCAGTATGAGATCAATCATATTTGCCAACTATATTGCCAGGGATACACGCAGACTTGGAGCCACAAGTAAGAAAAATATAGTTGTCAAGTTATTTTGTTATTGAAGGATGGGAAGCATTGTATTTAGATTGGCATCACTGTGATTTCAGAAAATAGAAATAGCCCAGGAGAAAAAGCAGGTAGTGAAACATGACTAGTTTTGAGGACTACACTTAAGTTTGCCTTGATATGAATTTACATTAATTTTACACTTAACATTTGATATTTATATTTACATTGAATTATATTCTAGCAATAAAATCACTTTGAGATTTTTCAAATGATTTTGATAATTGAAAACAAGAACTTGTAAGGTTTGCACCATATCCCCACAACATTTTTACACCCTGTATTTTTTCATACTACAATATTTTAAGGTGGATTTGTCAATTTAGGAAACTTTCACCAATGAACATTAATGTCGGTCAGGATCCTAATGTCAAATATTTGATCTCCAAAAGAGACAAAGCCTGAGCATTAATGTCTGAAATTGAGGAATATTTTAATAGTATTAAATGCCTTACTTAAGCATTCTTTATTTCTTGCAGTTGATGTTGAGCACTCTCATGTACGCTTCCTTGGAAATCTTGTCTTGAATTTATGGGATTGTGGAGGGTAAGTTTAAAAGATAGCAATCCGATTTCATGGACTGTAGACTAACAGTCCATAGGGATGTTGCCCTTTCCGGGGAAAACTGCAAAATTCATATATACTTGGGTATATTGTAATATAATTTAAGCCAATATAACAATCTATGTTACATTCTTTTTAAAAAAAAATATGACTCAATTTGTCCTATTTTGAATTCATCATATGATTGTCATGGCAAACATGTAGGGCAGTTTCTAGCTCATCATTAAAATATGACAAGTGTAACCAATATATTTAAAGGCTTAATTTCCTTATCTATGAAGGCTTTATACAAAGGTCAGAGATAGCATGAATGCATACTCTTGGGGATACAACATGCACTTGAAGCTCTGTTTAATCCCTAATTTTTCAGACAAGAAGCCTTTATGGAGAATTACTTTGCAAGTCAGCGAGATAATATCTTCCGTAATGTGGAGGTTCTCATTTATGTGTTTGATGTGGAGTCAAGAGAGTTGGAAAAAGACATGCATTATTATCAGTCCTGCCTGGAAGCTATACTCCAGAATTCCCCAGATGCCCAGGTTTTCTGCCTTGTTCACAAGATGGATCTTGTCCAAGAGGACCAAAGGGAATTGGTAAATATCTTCTTGGACAAATTTATGGTTATCATTATTTTGATAACAAATTCATTAAAAAGGCAATTGCTTAAAAAAAGGAAATAAATAAATAACAAAATCAAAGAAAATTGCGAGAACTTATTTGGTTGAAAAAAGATTCTGCAAAAATTCATTTGTGATATCTGGTACAGAGTTCTTTGACTCATCTTTTCTTATCTGCAGATTTTCCGGGAAAGAGAGGACGATTTGAAGAGATTATCAAAGCCATTGGAGTGCACATGTTTCGCCACATCGATTTGGGATGAAACTCTTTACAAGGTAAGTTATAATGATGGACATAGCTCTCATTAATAGTATTAATGGTCAAAATATTTGTGTACAGTAAAAACGTGGTTTCTGACTTCCATCTAGTTCCACGTTATTGGTTCTCAAATGCTGTGATTGTGTCAATATGATAATAAGATAGAAAGATCTCAAACCACTTTTTAGGAGGGTAGAATATTGGGTTTTAGTGGTATGATTCAATCTTTGACCTGATATATGTTAACGATTTTAGTATATAAACAATCAGTTAATCAGCTGAAGATAACGATCAATTAATTTGATGTTTTATTGCATTAAAGGCCTGGTCTTCTATAGTTTACCAGCTGATTCCCAATGTACAAGCTTTAGAAACCAACCTAAAGAACTTTGCTGACATCATAGATGCTGACGAGGTTTTGCTGTTTGAAAGAGCTACATTCCTGGTAAGTATCTTTGTATTGAAGGTTCTGGTGCAATATTTACTACTCATCCCACTTTTGATCTTTTAGAAAGAGGCCATTTATCTGATTCACATTTCTTGGTATTGTCATGTACAAAGCATCTTTGTTTCAGAGTCATGTAAACAAAGTAAATGATTTTTTTCTATGTCCATAGACATTTCCAACAATTTTGGATTGCACTGATTTTTCTTTGCCAGAGACAAATTTGGGGCAACATTTTGGGTGTCTGGTGTGAAAACAGGGTTTGAGAGCCATGCAAGCAGAATAGGGTTTCTAAAACACAATCAAAATAAAAATCTTTTAAAAGTCATATTTTAGTGAATTCCCATGTTGATCGAATTTCATCAAATAATACATTGATATCCACTTTCTGAATTAATCACTTGCTTGTAAATGTTATTCTTTGTGTACATGTATTTATGCAATCACACAGTAAGGTCATCAAGTGGCCAATATGGTTATTAAAGCTTCAAAATGAAGACTAACATTGCTACTTGTTGGATGTTTATGCAGGTGATATCCCACTGTCAGTGCCAATCTCCTCACCGTGATGTCCACCGTTTTGAGAAGATCAGCAACATCATCAAACAGTTCAAGTTGAGTTGCAGCAAGCTGGCTGCCTCCTTCCAGAGTATGGAGGTGCGCAATTCTAGCTTTGCTGCCTTCATCGACGTGTTCACATCAAACACTTACGTCATGGTTATCATGTCTGACCCTAGTATACGTAAGTATTTGTTTATCTAGATTACTGATATTTTATCACAAATACAAAGATCAATAATGACTACTTTTATTTAACAAATACACATTAGGAATATTTCCACCAACCTATATTTGCTCACTCAGACCTTAGTCTCCAGGTCATTAAATGGGGTTGATTTTGTCTGATTTGTGGTCCTGAAATCTTGAAAGCCATTGAAACTTCATAAATAATAAATAAGACATGTATTAGTTTATAAAGACTAATGCCAACAAATCTTTCAGGACTATATGCCAGTCAGGGATGAATGGGAAATTTAATGACTCCTATTAAGGTCACAAAACCTGAATGTCACAAAATATTGTTTTTGCAAAAGAAAATGCAGGTAAAAATGTTTTATTTTGGTTCTTTCCAGCATCAGCAGCAACACTGATCAACATTAAAAATGCCAGAAAGCATTTTGAGAAGTTAGAAAGGGTTCAGCAAGATCACCATCTTAACATGGCTGCAAGGTGATGCAATTAGCATCCTCTGGAAAGTCAGATGTTACATTGAATTATGGGTAATTCCATCTTTTGAGACATTGTGATATGGAAATGTTCTTGTAATTACATGTAATGATATCATATTTACATGTACAACAAAGTTATGCTCACCATAGACTTGTCTCAATGTAAACATATTTTATCTGCTTCATTCCTGAAAGTGGTTTGTATATGTTACTGTAAATAACTGTATAAAATGCAAATAATTACATGAGAAAGGACTTTTTCATGATCATTGGTAGAGATTTGAAATGCTAATTTTTTGTAGGTGCTCAACAATATTATATAGAATAGAGATTTGTTACTGAATAATACTAGAGAACCCTTGGTACAGTGCATAGGTCTGTGTCCTCACTTTTCAGTTTTCCGTCATTCTGTCTGTCCGTCATCAATCAGAGTCCTTCAGTATTAGTAGGTAAGATGTTGTATTTGTCCCCTGAAAATACATTTTCTCTGCATATAGCAAAGAACTCTGACCAGTTTCAAAGTTGATGGACAGAATGACAAACTTTACCCCCATCTGTGCAGAATCTATGCTACCTAAAAATTATAGAAATAAAATAATCAACATTATGGCACAGGTCTTAAATGTCAAAAAGCCATTGAAGCATATTTCAGTGAGACATACCCTGTCACCAAAACTTGACATAAATTGATATAAGCTTATAAAATTGTTCAGTATTTGTTGATTCGCCTCTTGGCTTGTTAGCAAGCACCCGACATCAGGGATGAAAGTCAGCATTCAGGAAAAAACCTGAAACCCTTAAAAATTAACCTGAAGATATCCTACCCCCTTTCAGAAATGTCATTTTTGGATGTTCAGACCATTTTGAATTTCATATTTGAAGAAAAAAACCGGAATTCAGGTTATTTCCAGAAGACTTTCATCACTGTGACATTTATTTTGTTTGTATATTTTTTTATTGTTAAACTTTAATAATAAATGTTTGTTAATGTTCATTATTTCTGCTTTCATTATATTGCTTATCATTGTATAAGTTTTGTTTTGAATAATGTACAGTTTATCAGTGAAATTAAGAGCAGAATGTTAAAACTCATTGACACAATGCTGATTCTTGATGTATGCTTGTGTCATATTATGTGTAAATAAAAACAAAATCTTCAGTAAAATATTATTTTTATTGTTATATAAAGTAATATCATATAGTGCTACAAATAAATTCCCTGAGCAACACCTCTAAGAAATAGAATAAGAGTCACTCCCATGCACAATGTGTTTATATGCATGTTTTGTAAAATGTGCTAAATATATTCTTCCTTAAAAATATCAAATACACATAAATTTATACTCTTTGAAATAGTTCATATATTTGGACTCCAATAAAAAAATATACCAAGTAACCCCTGATGGAATGTTAACAATTTAACATATTTTGCTTGCATACAATCAATGATCAAACATTGTATGTAAACTGTATGTGATGCAAGTGCAACATTTTTTACCACCATTGTTTTCAATATTCCCGATATATTTTTAGATCAATGAAACAAGGATGACCATATATAATGGGCTATTGAGTTAAACAAATATATCTTACATTGATTTTTTTCATGACTAGTTTTGCAATGTTCATGACTTATATTGTAATACTAAAGGAATAATACACCAACTTTGAAAAAAAAGATACAGTGATAAATATATAAAGGAATAATACACCAACTTTGAAAAAAAAGATGGAATGATAAATATATATTTGTCTATCACATATATTTACTTATTTGATAGTTGCATTCTAAAAGGTATCTGAAATCCATTTCAACATGACAGAGTGAAAGCATAATGACATTGCAAGATAAAATTATGACATGGAAGTATGGTAATATGCTCATAATGTCATCAAATTAAATGGGACCAGAATGTCATTGAATGAATCTTACTAGAAAAGCATCATACCACATTAGGGAGTTGGGGCATAATATGCCTTTAAGTACATATTAATTTGGCTATGTCTCTGCAACAGTGCAAATTGATTTTGACTTAGTTTGTTACAATGGGGTACAATCCCGTTGTTCACCGGATGCCAAGGCAGAAAGTGGACTACTCCAATTATCATTTTTTGTTATTTAAATGGAAATTGCTCCAAAGAGCCTTACCAGTGAAGAATACCACCCATAATTGTCACATTTTCCAGAGGTGGAGCTGTCCTGGTTATAATACAATGACCCGGTTATAATACATTGACCTGGTTATAATACAATGACCTGGTTACAATACAATGACCGGTTATAATACATTGACCCAGTTATAATACATTGACCTGGTTATAATACAATGACCCGGTTATAATACATTGACCTGGTTATAATACATTGACCTGGTTATAATAAATCTGTCTAGAACCAAGTGAGAATCAATCACAGAAAATTCACAAGGATTATAACACTGCCTTAGTAAAACTTCCCAATTTATATATTTACTCGTCTTACTCGATAAAACTTGAGATCAGTCTTCAAGTCTGTCCAAGCTGACTCTGTTTTCCCCATCTCTTATAACTAGGTCACTGTGTTAATCACTAATGTGTGCAAAATTAATTGAATTCGATATCATTTGTATGTTATCAGTATCAAGAATGGGTTTGAAGTATAGACATCTTGACCTATTTAATATTACGTTAACACTTTTATTTAAGTGTCCATTAGAATTATTTGATTTCATGACCTTTTGATGTTTTTTTAAAGGTAAAGGTCATGTACTTTATTTATGAGAGCTCTATAGACTGTAAATTATGTGATATAAATCAAAATATTGCACATGTGATTGACCAATGAAAGATGAGTGTGAATTTGACATTGGGTCAATATTACCTTTTGTGAAGGTCACAATTAATTCTCAACAACTAGGCTAAATGCATTATTTTAAGAGACACCAAAAAACATTTAATTTCCTCCACATCTATTTCCGGTAAATACATGTTTATAAATCTTTTGAAAATAATTTAGGATTCTAGGTCACTCTGACCTAATTATGGACCAAATATTTAGTGTTATGCTTTGTTGTAAATGCTGTCCTCACTTTTGAAATACAGGGAAATCACTTTAACTTGGCAGTACTGTTTATAATCCAACTGTTAGGGTTGGGCGAGTTAAATATTACGTGAACCAAATATGTATTAATGGTTGTGTTGACATCTGCTTTGAGCCATACACAAACCATCTAGTTTTCTGCAAGCATATATCACGAATACTGAGTTTAAAAAATTGTATCAAAAGGAAAGATTGAAATTTTACTTTCATATTACCTATTCTTGACTTTTGGCAATACTATGATATTTTATAATCACTTATGATGAAATAATAAAAATACATTCAATCAAAATTTTGAATTGTAAATTAATATCTTTTTCGCCATCGTATCTTTTTCTCCATTTAACCACCTAAGATGTTCCAATGCTATCAGGCTAATAGGCGATGATTTCTAATTAATTATTATGGAATGAATGGCATACTTTATATATCTTTTCCATCTGGTCTTTTTACATCGAAGAAATATGCCAGTATTAGTCCTATAAGAAACAAAGAGAGTTTGCATTAGACATATTCACATTGAATGGTATTGGTCAATAGTGTAATCTTTTACAAATATGGTATTTCAATTACCTGGTAGTACAATATGCTATTTCAAATAGATAAGTACATAAAAAGTGATGAAAATACTTGCCAATGAATAGAAATCCTGAAACCAGTGAAAACATGCCAAACCAGCCAAGAATGTTCCCCAAAGTGGATGCCAGAATAGCCCCTACTGGTCCAGTGATGGTCTGCAATGGGGAACAAGTGATAATTTTTGACAAAAAAAAAAAAAATGCACAAAAGTGATGAATGATAGGCCTAATAATCTGTGATAAATTCTTACCTGAGATGTAAACAAAAGACCAAAGTTTATGGCCATATATTTAGTTCCAAAGGATTTAGCAATTGCTGTGGGGAAAAGGGCAAAGTTTCCTGAGAAGGTAAAGAAGAGTAGACATATCCAGATGAAGAACAATGCCTTGCCAGCTTCCTGTGTCGCCACTAGCGTCATCATCAGGGCAAACATGGTGCCACACTGAATCAGCATGGCGGTCTGCAAGAAACCATTAGTGTATTCCATTATAAAGGAGATAGAAAATTCAACTTGTCTCATAAATTTGAAAACTAGCTGAAAATTCTCCATTCATGAAAGTCACGTGAGTATTTTCCACTTCAGAAATTGTTACAGGAAAGTATACAGTCCTCATGGGGCCAAATATTGATTTTTTATTATGAAGTTATATGCCAATTTACTTGAAAAAAATGGAGGTAAATTAATATTTAATAATGGTTTTAAAATCTTACTCGAAATGAAACTTTGTCAGCAAAATGTCCCCAGCAAATTCGACCCACAGAGTTAAAGACAGATGCGAAGGATCCGAGCAGAGCCAAGAAATGATCATCTGTAATAAAGGTTTGCCCATAAGCCTGAAAAATAAAAATGAAATCTCTGTTATGTGCCACATTTCCTTCAAGAGGCAATTAGAGCAACCTGTGACTGATCTTCATAGCAAAGAATGGCTCCCACACAATATGTAGTGGTCACCACACCCTTTAGCTTTGGGATGTTCAGTTGAGGGCCTGAATTAGAAGTGAACGTTACATTGTGTCTCAGACTGATCATAGTGTATATTTATAGACACAAATTTAAATTTTAGAAAAGTGTTTCATAATATCAGTCTTTTTCCTTGCACTATTGTCCAAAATCTTTCCTTTGCCATGGAGGAATACATGCATTTGTGATCTAATTTTGATTAATTGTATATTGATCCCTGCAAGATTCAGGTGATTGTTGCATGTAACTTTATTAAACGTGTGAGCAGCTCTTGGATTGAGTTACTTCTGTGAACTCCATGTTTTAACCAGGCATTCAATTAACCACCCAGTATTTTCATTTAAAATAGATCCATACTATTGATTTTAAAATTTCAGTAACCCAACATACCTTATATAAAGTAGAGATGAACACAACTCCCTGTCCATTGACAAGAAACATGAACCAGAGGATATAGAATGGCTTGGTCCTCAGCATGAGTGAGGGAGGCACATCATTTGCCACCATATCTGCATTTCTCTTCTGACTAAGAAAACATAGTCACTAAGATTATGCAGTGAACAAATCATGTCAGTAGAACTGATCAAATCAATCCCAAAGGTGGTGACTTTTACATATAAAATGAGTTTTTTGTAACTCTCAAAATATCTTTAATAATTTTGTTGCTTCAAATATGTTGGTCTTACAGCTATGTACCTTTGAAGTTCGACAAAGATGTCGGTATCTGATTCTTCAGACAGAAGGGCATCATATTCCCCCCTGATGTCTTGCTGCTGCAATGATAAGAACAAAAATGACAATTAAACTTCCTTCATAGTCAAGAGGGTATTTTGAATGGGCCTGGCTATCCTAAATGTATTACAAAGGATAAATAAAAGAAATTACTGGCATTACTTTTTCTTTTCAATTTCATAATGATATCAATAATAGCCTTTAATTCAGTGTTATTTTTTGGAACTGGAGCAGATAACTTCTTTCTTTTATAGACAGTATAAAACTAAAGTTGCTTTTATTGCCTCCGACTGTTGCACATCAGCCAAATATTGAAAAGGATAAATGTTGATCTCTGTTTAAAAGTCAAATATTCCAATCAACAAACCTCTGTAGGAGGATCTGAGATCATTAGGGAACCAATTAATTGCATAACTGCATAGCAACCACCTAGCAACAGGAAGGAATCGGGTACTCTTTTTAAAACATCAGCAGCTTTTTCCACTGAAAAGTACCTGAAAGCAAAAAAATGTTCACTTTATTACATCCTTAAAGAAGAGTGTTTTTTCAGGGATCAGACAATGAATTCAGACAATTAAAATGCACATTACATATTGAACTCGGCCCCAACTTTCACTGTTATCTCAATTCTCATTGGCTGATGATATTTGTCATGTTATTCAATATGGCAGCCTCCTTCACAACTCTGTGATAGCTATTAAAGGAATTAAGTACATATTTGAAAGAAAAAAAACGCTTAAAATTCACTCACAGGTGATAAATGTCTTTCATGTCTTTTAACTTTTTTGATTGAGTGTCTATTAAATCTATTTCAACAAGAACCTAATTTATGGCCCCCTTATAAAAGCACACTTCTTTCTTGACGTCGTTTTGACTGTTATCATAGAGGCGCTCAAAGGTAAAATAACGTCATTAGAGTATGGCAATATACTTATGATGTCATGAAGGTATTGTCCTTTGAATAGGGCCAAGATGATGTCAAACAGTATGACCTTACTTTGAGCCTCGTCTGAGGTAAAAAAAAATGTTCACGCTACCTGTGTTTTCCCATCATGTGCAACTGGTGGTTGAGACAGATCTCTGCTAAGAGTGCAACTTCTATGTCTTATTGCAACTCATCTTATTACTTTATGTGAAACTTCAATGTCAATATGTTCATTAATAAATATGCTCTTTATACACAAATTTACAGGTTTAATGCTTGATACCTTTAAAAAATGTAAAACAAATATGAGCTGAATGGAAAATAGACAGAATTGGTCCTCTAACAATACAACATTTTATCTATTCATTGTTGGGGTTTCAAACTTACAATTTGAATGTAATCATATTTATCTGTTTCTTGAGTTAGTATAATTTACTTACTTCTCATCTGAACCAGGCTCAAGAGGAAGATCTGGTGATTTGTTGTGTGGGTTAATGTACATAGTTTGCACCTGATCAAAGATAAAAGCTCCACCTCCAAATCCAGCCAGAACAATTCCATTGACAAGACCTTTGTGATTTGGCAGCCACTGAAAATTGCATACAGTACAAATCAACATCTTCATTCCAGACTCAGCTGAATATATAAACATAAACAGCAATGGCCCATATTTTAAGGGTTAAGAAAACAATGAAAACATTATCTTCTCTTCATGTAAATACTTGATGAGAATATTGTTAAACACAGTTATTTAAAATATACTGTAAAATGAGAAAGCAAAGGTAAAGCTAAGCTAGTGACTGTATATCATCTTCATGTATTTCTTTGGGAAGAATATTATTAAACAGTTATTTTAAATGCACAATATAGTGAGCTAGTGAGTTTAACCTTGATTGCTGCAGCCAGTGGGGGAGCGTAGGCAATCCCTATCCCAGTCCCAACCAGAACTCCATTTGAAAACAGGACAGCATAGAAGGACTTCTTTATCAAAACACTCGTCAGGAAAACTCCTATACTGATATATTTATGCATTTTCATAAATTAATAAATAAATGGTAATAATATAAGGGTTATAATTTCTTTCGTTAGTAGAAATGAAAGCAGATTTTTAAAATTGTTCAAAAAGAAATTTATTATTTCAAATCTGAGAATTGTTAATTAAATAGAATACAATAATAAAATGAGTAAGCTGTTTGTTCATATTGGAAAATATAAACAAAATATTAATTTATAAATGTCAAACTAGTCTAAAGTTTTCTCACATAATGGCATGTGATGTGGAAATTTGAAAAAATTGTAAGACATTAGCATTAAAAAAATTAGATCTTTAATCAATTCAAATCACAGCAAATTGTTCTGTAAATATATCAGAGAAATAAACTCAATAAATATTTATATAAAAGTGCAAACCTAAAAATCGAACTGCCAAGCAATGTTGTCCATCTTGGCCCAATCTTTGTGTTTATTATACCTCCCACAAACATTGAGAGTCCTTGGAATGCCAAATTAAGAGCAAAAATCCAGATACTTTCTGAATATTGAAGGCTGGTTGGTGAACTGTAGGCACGGATATATGATGTTAAGTATGGTGTTATATTACCTGAAATTATAAAACAGTACGAAATGAAATATTGACATATATATTTATTTATAATAGGGCAAGTGTATATGAATTTTTAAAGCATTCATGAAACCACAGAGGTCACAGGCAATTTTACAGAGGTTTGGGGTATGGCTTAAATGATGTGTGGCCATGAAACTGTGATACAAGAAAGCTATCTCACTAAATTCAACCAAAATGCTCAGACCATGGTTATTGTGTTTTGGTGAAAGTGCCAAGTACTGCTTGTACTCTTTTGACCACCAGGCGGCTACATGTATACAATCATGTGAGCTCTATTGTGGTTTGTCAGGGTGTTAGGACTGTATCAGTGGACAAACATTAATGGACAAACATGGCTCTGTAAGCCAAATCACTACATTGTCCCAATCTAAAGGAGACCCACTATTAGCAAAATTTTACTAGGGTGTTTGCACAAGATCACTGGTCAGCTAAACAAAGTTTGTTGAGAAAGTCTTAAATGGATGATTTGGATTTTAGCAGAAGACTCATCTACTTTCAAATGGCACAGGAATTTATGTAGGGGAAATATGATGGGTAATAACTTTTGATCGCAAAGTGGGGTATAAACATTTATATTATGCAAGGAAAAACCTCATTTCATGAATGCTTTAAGCATGTTCAGAAAACAGCCTCAAAGTATGTTTTTATGATTTTGTTATTTATTTTAAATGTTTATGTTTTTTTCAAGGGTTAACATTAATCATGACAATAAGAATTGTAATTACTCTTATGTCTCACTGTTTGTAGATTTGGCCATTTGAAACATGGCAGCATTTGATAATGGGTCCTCAAAGGAAGGACCCATCACACAAAAGGCCATTTCCATTACATTGGAATCATTTGGAATTCACACAGGAAAACAAATTGAATCACGACAACTGAGTTTGCGATACAAAGTTTGAAGACTGCAAAATATTCTTACCAAAGGTATATATAGTTCCTAGGGTGAGATGGACCAGAAAACCACCAAGAACTGAAAGCCAACCTCTCCATTTTTCTCTGGCATGACATCCTTCACAAGACTGATATATATTCATTTTTCTCCTCAGCCAGTACAGTGTATCAAGGATACTTCTGTCCTTCTTGCCACACAAATATTTTGTATACACATACAAAACTTTTCACCTGCCAGCATTAGAGTTTTCTGCTGAATTCATTTCTAGCTCCTATTTTTTATCTGCGGTTTTACTGCAGAACTCTGTAAATATAAATACAACAAACCTGGATGAGAAAAGAGGGATTTGAAAGGAAGCTTAATGGGAAGTTAATGATGCAACTTCATGATCTGGCAGACAAAACTGCCGAGCAGTTTGGGATATTTGGGATATTTGATTTCATATTATACCTTTTATATTTTTTTAAATGTCCCATATTTGTTATCTGCTGATCAAAGCAAACATTGTGATATGAACACATGTTTATATGCCTGCTGGGAGATAAATAATTCTCACTGCTTGAGTGGGTCACATGCTGCCACCCGGTGTGTTAAAATCTGGCATGCATAGGGGAACTTTGTCAACATTCAATCTTGGCTCATAGTATGAAAAATGTTGATAAATATGTCATGTTATTTCCCTTTAACATCTTTCTATTCTTCTCAAGATTCTATATCTATTTTTTTTCTGTTAGCGCATTTAATTAATTTTAACTTAATATTTATAAACTCAAATAAATTGAAAATTTTCCAAATATGCACAATTTTTTCAGCGTGTATAGAGTCTGGGTCAAAAACTTTTTAGGGTTCTAGACAATCGGGCTAGTAAGTGGAGATTTGCACTAGCCTGAATCAAAGTTTACTAGCTATTTTAGGTTTATGCACTATTCTCTACTTTCTGTGTGCTTATACACAATAAGATGGTTCCCAATGCTTCATTGGTTCATATTTAGTCAGATTGATCTAATCACAAAAAGATATTTTTAACCAATAATTGAAAAATCATGATCGCGAGACAGTCAGGGTTGCATCAGGGGAAGGTGTACTAGCCCAAAGGTGTTTCTACTAGTCTGGGACTTTGGGCTAGTCCTAAAACCCCAGAATGGTATATAAAATCCATTCCCCTAATTTTCAAATGTCTACATTTTGTTTGTATTATATTATATGTACACATAATAACAATAACATCAGAGAGAACAGGTATGGAATATATTTTGAGTTGTTGACCTTTGCTAAGATACCAGCAAGATGTTTTGACAATTTCTTTGACAAATTGTCGCATCACCATTACGATGTTATTTCTCCCACCAGCATTAACACAAATATAACACAAGAAATCAAACTAAATAGATAACATATTTCTGTTCCGAAAAGTTAAGCATTGATAGTTTGACCCGGAAACCTTATTTAGTTATCCTTTAGGTCTAATCTATCAGCCAGTCACAAGTGCAATAGGCCAGTGAAATCTCTGCCCAATGATAAAAAAAATTATCATTTTTAGAAAACAATGTTTTTCTTAAGATTTTCCACAATTCTAATGATAAAATTGAGAATACTTGCAATTTTCACGGACAAATCTTTATTTGTATTGTAAATATTAGACCATTATTCATTGAGGAGGGGGCGAAGGGGGAGACTCAAAAAATGGACTTTTAAAGGTATTAGACATTAAACCTGTAAATTTGTTTATAAAGAGCATATCTATGTATGAACATCATGGCATATTGAAGTTTAACATAAGGTAATAAGTTAGGGCTTGACATAAGCACTGGCCCAGTGGCCCCGGGCCAGCAGATCCTCTGTTCGGGCCAGTGAATGCTCTGTTGTAGTGGCCTAGGTGGGCCATCCTATTTTTGGTCTTTTATTTCTGGCCCAAACTATCTTGATTTTATTATTTTAATCCTTGATAGATATCATATCATGATCAATATACATTTGATTGGGACAAGTATCCCCTACTCGGACACTATACAGCCGTATGTACAATCACTCGGCACTACAATATTCCCCCAAACCATGTTTTAGGGAACATACCATCTATTTCAAATATGTCTTATTGTTATGTACCAGTATGTTTGCAAGACCAATGTCTTTGATTGATCAAAATAATGCTCAACTGACAAAAGTGGACATCAAAAAAGGACTTCTCTTTCTGTGTTACAAAAAGATCATTTGTAGACATATCTGAATTTCAAATATTGTAGTGCTTAAATTGTGATTAAATTCATTGATGTTTATGACATCTACTAAAGAATGTATTATAATAATGGAAAAGTACCATTTCCCATATGGTATATATTTAGGTTATTTTTTTAACTGCCACCTGGGGGGACTCATTGAAAAGACTCATAACTACTATTAAGATATATAGGTTTCAATTGTTTGTACATACTATTCAATATTATTTCAGTCATTTCATGACGAGACCTACTTGTAATAGATAAAGAGTTGCTTGAATTGTTATGCCACAGGCATTGACATGACAACCAATCTGGACACAGATTCACAAAGACAATGGGGTTAACCTTTTAGGCAAGGTCCTCAGCTCAAATGAGAAATTGTAATTCAATCTCGGCATGGCCGAGAATCGAACCCAGAACCTTTGGACCATCATAGAGTACCTGGCGCTGACAAGCTTTCTCTCTTGCAAACTGCGCCAAGTCCTGTTCCTCAATATTATTTTTTTTTGTGTGAGACATGATCCGGTTTCATGATGTAAATCTGATTTCTAATTTTTTTGTTGCCAATCTCTGATCAGCTGATTCAAACTCTCCTGAGGGGAACGTGGTGAACCTATCAAGCTATCAACCTACATAATAATAAAAGTGTACCTCTGGTGTACAGTTAGATACCATTGCCATCTCTTGTGCTTGATTCTGCTTTCCAAAACACTGGAGCGAAAGGGTACAGTGTCAACAGTAGTGCCTCGTAGTGGACAGGCAGCTGATACTACAGTCGACACCATACTTCTCTTCAGCCTGCCTACCCTGAAGTGGTTGAGTTTACACTAAACAAAAACAAACTGTAAATCTTACATGTTTCTTCAATGAATTAAAATATATCTAAAATAAGCTCAGTTCTCACTCGCCGAAGCATCCATATGTGCAATTAACTTCATGTCACAAGACAACCCTTGAAGGTTGAACTGGAGAGCTACAAAAATAAAACAACGGATGTCTGGGAACACCAGATTCTCTTCATCATGATTTGCAGACAAGACAGTTGGTAAATAAGTAGAGTCAAATAGTGACCTAGTTCTGCGGAGCGCGGAAGAATATAAAGACATGGTTTTTAATTTAGCTGGGCGGGCAATATTTTTCTTGGAATAACTTTATTTGTTTAGTAGACCGAGATGTAGCATAGTCCTGACCAAATAATTTTGTTCTATCGTCATTGAAAACCTGAACACTGATTTTATTGAAGAGGGAAGACAATAGGCGAACTATTTTAATCTCGGCACTGCATAACCCTTGACAGCGGGAAATCGTCAGTTACTAAAAATAATTTTAGTCACATGTCTCAATTTCAACCAATCCCAGAATCCGACACAAAAAGTATTTGGCAGTTTTGGAGCTTGCTGTTTGGAAAGGTTGGCAGACGGAGACAGAATCAAAATTACCGCAATAAACGACATTTTGGAGCTGTACTTGACGTTTTAAGGTAAGCCACATTCCGAAATAATCAGCATAGAAGTCTCAGTTAGTCACTGATTGACAAAATTAGGTTTAAGTGAAACGCAGGAACACGCGGAACAACCGCTGATGATTTGCTCAAAGTGAGCTATCCAACTCTTATTTTTTACCCACAATGTATACATTTTTGCCTTGCTAGAATAACAGAGAAGTTACTTAAGATACTTTGGGTTATTTGGATATGAAATACTGAATTAATTGTCAAGAAAGGCTCAATCAGTCAAAAGGCGAGGGAAACCCTGCGATTTGTTGGAACTCCTACTTGGCGGTCCTCGTGACGTCATTTTGCCCAGAACCCAGTATAATCAATATGTAAACATAATTTGACTCGAGCACGTTTTCTGTCAAGTGGAGATGTATTGTAATGACAGTCACTTTTGATTATCACCAGGTATGCGATATTGTAATTTGTCAACTCTTGAGATGCTTGTCAACTCTTGAGATGCATGCCTTTTCGAAGTTCTTCACTGCACGCTAAGAGAATCCCCAAATCTTGTCCCCCTGGTCAAGTGATGCATTTTTCTTAAAGGGCTATTTGTTACAATTGTTTACAACAGTTTAGCAAGTCTACAATTAACTTTCTCATTGAATGTTATCAATGTTTTGTTACACGTCTGGCCAGTTTTTTATATCCACTGCAGTCAGTTTATAGAAACTCTTACAGAAAGGACAACTTAAATCAGCAATTCCAAAAGTGTTCCATATTTAAGAAAATCAAGCTTTTTCAAGGTTTACTTGAATTTACATAAAAAACATAAGCAATGTAATATTTTTATTCAAGAAGATGAAGTGAGGCTCATAATTATCTTTTAAAATGACAAATAGAAAAGGAACAAGTGCACAAAAGAGAAGAGTCTGGCTCAATCTTCAAATTTACGTCAAATTTAAGGTGACTAAGCAGTGCTCTTTCCTTTTTAGTGCAAATGACTTTTCTGCTATCTTTGATTTTGGACTGCAAACTCCAATCAACCCTGATTGTTTTTAGATTAAATGCGAATTAAACTGGCAGAATTGGGCAAAAGTTTTACATTTTACAAAGTTGAATTATTGAAAAATTGACATTTGAAATGAACAGAGACAGCAGATCATGTTCAGTTTATTGATGGAAATTCTAATTAATATATGAAATATCTGAAATTTTAGTGTAATACTTTTAATTATATTGACATGTAGCATATTTGAAATAACAAATCCACGCATACTTCATTCATTGACTCACCATCAGACTAGGACCATTTTGATAATTGCCTGGACCATGATGTGTGGGGATGGGGATCAATATTGAAGTTAATATCTCCATCAGCAAAAGTATAAATTAGATATGATGAATTTTACTGTCCAAAGAAAATTGTACTTTAGATCAAATACACAGGCGGGATTGCCCCAGATCAGCAAAAAGTCAAGAATTATTTTTTTCAAGATCAGGGAAAAGTAAGGGGATTTTCACTTAGTTAGAGCAAACCAGCAATGATTTAGTCATGGAAAACTGGCTTAAGTCAGGGAGAAATAGTTATTTTGAGAACAATAACAACCACTTTCTTTGCAAGAAGATTATGAATGAAGTTTGGACATGATAGATTAAGCTAAAATATGATAATGAATATAAGGACAGATACAAGTTCTAACAAGCTTAAAACTTAAATTGATAAAAGAAATATAGTAGTCACAAAGGGCCACACTTTTTTGAGTGCCCAAAATTACTATAAAAAAACATACTTTCAAAATTGTAAGACAAAGTATACAGACAGGGTTGCCATAGATTAGGGAAATGTCTGGATTTTTAAAAATTAAGTTTTCTTCTAAACTTACTTTCTTCCAGACCAACTGAATTAATTTTCTCCTTTTATCAAACTGTCAGTGAAAAATGAAATTTGGTTAGGGAATTTAGATTCAGATCCATGTGTGCAACCATGACTGGTTTAACCAGTGGACAGGAATATTTTACTGTTTGAGGGAATTTTTATCAAAGACAAAAAAATTGTGGAATTTTGTAATGCTCAGTCTCTACTTGTATTAAAAATCTGTTAAGTTTGGGACAACTGACAGATGAATTTTGAAAGAAGACAAAGTAAACAAGACAAAGTTAATAAGTACAGAACCAATTGAATCTGGAGTTCTCCATGGATCACTAATTTGTAGAAAATCGAGCAAGAAGAGGATGCAGCATGAGCGGCCACGGTGCGACAGGAGGCCGAGATGAGAAATCCGAGGTCCCAAGGCAGCTTCTTCCACAGCATATTCTACCCCACTCCATACCTGCTTCAGGCTTCCAGGTAACCTCACACTTAAGCAATTTCCCTATACATTTGAAGTAACTTTTGATAGTATGGTTTTCTTTCCTGTCAATCTTTAAACCATTTGGTCAGGGGAAATAGCAAATATTTCAAGGGAGACTGCTAAGTTTTTTGTTTTTTATTCATTTTGCAGTTGTAAGTTTGTTAAAACTTACTCTAATAGCCCTTTTTTGAGTCACTTAGGACCAAAAAGGATCACTTAGGATCAAATGATACAACATCATCAACAAATTGATAGCAATTAAGACTATAAAACATATTATTTGTTTGCAGGGAACACTGAAGCCAGCCATGGCTAACCGCCCCATAGCACCAGCCCCGCCTACCCCACTGAGAGCCCACCTACAAGCTCATGTGAGCATGGCAGGGGCCCAGATAGTGGCGCAACCTGGGGCACAAAATCTCCTGGCTAAACTCCCAACAGGTATCTATTCATAATAAAATTGCCTACTTTTATCATTGAATATTCCCAAGGAAGGAATCTTAGGGTTTCTGGGGAAGCATAAACTTTTTTCTCTTGATTTTCTCTTGATTGTGTGTTGAATTCGAACTCCGTATTTGCAGAAACTAAATGTTTTTGTTGTTGTGTTTTTCAGTGTTGAGTAATCCAGTAGAAGGGACAGTAGCTGGTGGCAACACATTGACAGGTCAACCATCTGCTGTAACAATGACAACAGGAGGCGCCACCTTATCTGCCACGCCTCAGTCTATCACCATCCCTGCTGCTGTGAGTCTCAGCAATTTTTCTTCAGAATATATCTAGAGTGTTTAAGCCTGTGTCATTAAGCCTATGTCATCCTTGTGTGTAAATTGATCATATGCTTTACTTTCAGTCTGCGAGCAGTTTGACGCAGTATCGGCCGCCAAGACCTACTTCCCCCGTGGTGCTGCAGGTTCCGATGGCATCCATCATACGTGGTGCCACTCTGTCCCATCCTGCAATGGCCACAGCTCAAGCAGCATCTCCTGCAGCCCAGATGAGTGCCGTGGCAGCCAGCCAGGCGGCAGCACTGACTGGTCAACCTCAGACCATAAGCACAATGTCGTCTACACAACCCTCCTCCATTGTACATACATTCCCATCACATATCCCCAGAGGTAAGTTGCTCAGTTTTCTTGCAATTTACACTGTGATGGATTGGTTTTTGAAAAAATGAAATAGGATATTCTAAGTGCATACGGAAAAATGGACAAAGAAAATTGACAGACATAATACAGTCCGATTCATCTAAATATTTGAAATGTGAGAACATCTTTTGACTCTCCTCATTTTTGCTAATAAATTTCCATCATTAAATCTTTGGGTGTATGCCATTTAGGTGTGTATAAATGTCAACTATATGTGATCTTGTAGGAGCTGTAGCTGCGTCTGCCCTGGCAGCACCCAAGGCTGGAGCTCTGGCAACGGCTGTGCTGCGTCAGACTCAGCCTGGATCTATTCAGCTTCCCATCACTACCAACATGTCTGTGACTGGTGCCAGTCCTGTCATACCTGGGACTATCCATGCACAGATCCCGGCACGGGGCCTGGTACCAGTACGACCAGGAGCACCCACCACCCCACCTGTAGTAACTCGGAGTGGCTCACCCGCAGTAAACATCCCATCTATGTTAACAGGTCAACAAAGCGATCCTGCACACAGGTAAAATTCAATTTTTTTTAAAGGAAAACAATGATATAATTATAGATTGAATTATATAATTATAGATTTAATGATATAATTATAGATTTCATAAATAATGTTGAATATATTTATACAGGCAATTGTTAAGCCATGCAGCACCAGGCAACACACCAGCAACAACGGTTCAGATCACCATACAACCACCCAAGTCTGTGGCGGAGATGAACCCCCACCCCATGCTGTCACAACCGCCCAGGCCCCTTGCACAACCTCTGGTACAGACGGCAACACTCTCTCAACAGCAACATAAAGTGGTCATGTCTCAGCCCACTGTATCACCCATCATCACCACTGGCAACCCTACTGTCCCAAAGCTGGGCCAGTTCTGTAAGTCATTTTTAATACAATACTATATTATACAGTCCCTCATTTGAGTGTTTTGTGTCACTAAGATATGATCAAATTTGTGAGAACATATATTTCATAAGATTTATTGTTGATATTCATAGCATTTTGATTTATAGCCTCTTGAAATTTTGCATTTAAATTAGAATTGATAATTGATTATAAATCTAAAATTGACCTCAATTTGCTTGAAATGATATTTCAGTGGCGGGGCCAGGAGGTCAATCGTATCACCTGAGCCAGTCTTTGGCCAGACCACAGAAGATTGTAATGTCTCAGGCTGTCCCATCCAGTGCTATACACACCACATCTCTACAGACAATTACAACCAAAACGGGTAAATATTTATTAAATATTTATCTTTGAAAAAAAAAAAAAAAATAATGATAATATATTTAAAACTGTTGGAATGGTGGGAAAATTCGGGATGTAACTGGAATTACTAATATCAAATTTCAATTTTACAGTGACAGCAAGTCTTGGAGCCAAGACACAGAAGATTCTTGTGTCTCAGGCATCAGCTATGGCAGGCATGCAGGCAGGCTCCCCACTTGTACAACAACAGCACACCAAAACTGGTGAGTGTGACATAAGCAAAATACGCTATAGACCTTTATTCATTCATATTTATGTGATGCTTTTCATTAACAGCTGGCAGTTATGAAAGCAGTATAAGTTAACAAATTAAAGAAGTTGGCTGGACAGCTGGTGGGATCATGTTTTTTCTGTGCGCTCTAAAGACTAATTTTGAACTCATACACCTTTGATATTTGTAAAACAGAAAGTAGAAATGTTATTGCTTGCAAGTCATTTGAAGGGGGACAGGGATTGACTCTCTGTTGTGTGTTAATAATTCAGGAAATATATAAAATGTCATATGAATTACAGTTCTATTAATCATGGTAATAAGCTTGGTATTTGGCTTTGAATTTGATGAAAAATCATTGTTACAATAGAATCAGAAAACCTATCAAGTGAATGAATTGGTACATTTCCTGGTCTTAACAGTCTTTTTTTCCGTTATCTTCATTAAAATTCTTCCAGCAATGAATGGTCTAGTGTTTTGTCTATGTTTGCACCAAAAGACGAATGTGAACCAACATAGTTTTATTTTCACAGTTGTGAAATAGTCTGCCATTATTTGAAGGCTAATTCAATATTCAAATTTTTACCCTCAGCCCCTGATGTAATCAGGCTGAGGGTATTGCAGTACTCCTGGCGTGGGTATGTATGTATGTATGTATGTCTGTATGTATGTCTGTAGCGAACATCCTTGTCATCGCGATAACTCAAGAACAAATGATGGCAGCTTCATGAAACTTGACACACATATGTATCTGGTGAAAACCTCGGACGAGTTCGATGGATGGCGACCTTGACCTATTTTTCAAGGTCACAGGGACAATTATGTGAAATCCCAAGAATCACAATAACTCAAGAACAAATGATGGCAGCTTAATGAGATTTGACACCCATAAGTATCTGGTGAAGACCTCAGAATTGTTTCTATAAAACATGACCTTCACCTACTTTTCAAGGTCACAGGGACAATTATGTGAAATCATCCTTGTCATCGCGATAACACGAGAACTAATGATGGCAGCTTCATGAAACTTGACACACAAAAGCATCTGGTGAAAACCTCGGACGAGTTCAATGGACGGCGACCTTGACCTATTTTTCAAGGTCACGGACAATTATGTGAAATCCCAAGAATCGCAATAACTCAAGAACGAATGATGGCAGCTTTATGAGATTTGACACACACAAGCATCTGGTGAAGACCTCAGAATTTTTTCTATGAAACAAGACCTTCACCTACTTTTCAAGGTCACAGGGACAATTATGTGAAATCATCCTTGTCATCGTGATAACAAATGATGACAGCTTCATGAAAATTGACACACATAAGCATCTGGGATGACTCCAGATGAGTTTGATGGACGGTGACCTTAACCTGCTTTTCAAGGTCACCGGCCCATATCAATAATTCTAGAGTAAATGATGACAGTTTCATGATACTTGACACACCTAAGCTATCAAAGGAAGTAGATGTTATGGGTTTTTTTACCCCTGCATCAATTTGCCTTGGTGCAGTGATGTTTTGTTCACAAATATTGTGTGGAGCGAATGTTGTGCAATGAGTTACCAGGGCTGAGGGTTGATGCATCTCTGATGCCTATGTTTTATAATTGTATGTGGAAGACCTTTATTTCAATATTTCTTTGTTGCATTTGGAGTAGTGGTGCGAGAAACCTTAATTTTTGATGTTTCATTGATGGCACTTGCCATTTGATTTCAGTCGGCACACCATCTGCACTTAACGTGAATCAATCTGTGGCCCGACAGAAAGTAATGATGTCTCAGGTATCCATGGGAGGGGTTGCCCAGCCTGTCACGCCCATCACAGCTATCACAAAGTCTCCCATCATCACAGTGGCTGCCAATCATCCTATGCCAGGTATTTCTTCTGCTTCTGCCCCAACAAGTAGTGCTATGGCTACCCTAACATCATTGCCTGCTGGTTAGTAGATCGCTTACTTAAACATACACAACTGACATGCATTGTTTGTATTGTTGGAAAAAATAAACTAATTTATGTCCGCTTGCTTTGAGGATTGAATCATTTTATAAAATGTGCTTCAAAAATTCATCAAAGCATATCTGTTGTTTTAGGTAAAAGGCAACTGCCACACACTTCTCAGACCGGTCACGAGTTCCTCTCACGAGAGGGCACCACAAGTCAAACAGTTACTCTTGCACAGCCAGTGGTGCCGCCTTCTACACAGGTGACAGCACCAACGCAGCCTGGTATCTTTGTATCTCATCGTGGGTCACCTGCCAGTTTACCAGTAACGGCTATCACCACCAGTGTGCCCACCTCTCACATAGCAGACTCCAGACCAGCTGATAGGTCAGAAAACACATTGATTCCCTATTTCAAGTCTTTATTTTTGAAAATGTATTTAATTTTTTTATCACAAATATAATCATAAACAACAGAAATAAAAATC
Organism: Amphiduros pacificus; assembly: GCA_949316495.1. Classification (NCBI taxonomy): domain Eukaryota; kingdom Metazoa; phylum Annelida; class Polychaeta; order Phyllodocida; family Hesionidae; genus Amphiduros; species Amphiduros pacificus. Next base: position 15,889,300 of record OX439003.1, on the reverse strand, counting down.
AGTATCGGATAATTAGATTTGAAAAAAAGTAAATCACTGTATTTGATACAACAAGACATTATATGATTGGCCTTATATGATTTCAGACCTGGCGTCACGAACTTCCCATACACCTTGCCACCAGAGGCCGCAGCGTTTGCCAATTACTATCCATCCACCCTGGTGGCCAATTATCAGAACCTTATGTATCAACAGCAGGTGGCAGCAGCAGCACATGCTCAGGGCTTCACCTCAATATCAGCAGCTGGCACAACTATTAGGCCTGGAATAGGTGAATTTGAATTATATTCTTCTGCTATTTAAGTTCCAATAATTAAGAATCATAACTTGGGAAAATATTAGTGGTTGCATAAGGCAATCTTCTTTTTGGGCATAGATATGCAATTATTTAATGATAAAATTGGTAAATCAAATTGCAGTTGCAAGTCAAACGCCCAATTTGGCAGCAACTCTGCAGGGGGCCACAGTGAGCACAGCGCCAGCTGGTGTGCGGATTAACCCCATTCCTCCCATGATGGTGACCGTTGACCCCAGAGTACATACACAATACACATCGGCTCCTGAAGTCAAACCAGGTAATTAGTGGTGCTCTACCTGTAACAAAATAACATACAAAAGACCTATGGCACCAAAGAAAACAAAAATTACCACAAACAAAACAAAAATTCATATAAACAAAACAAAAATTAAACAATCATTGCAAACTGATGGGGAAAGTTGAAATTGTCTTTGTTCATCTTTTAAAAAGATATTAATTTGGTATGTAGAATGAATGTATTAAGGACTAATTTATGATTGGCCCCAACGGATGTGATATTTAATGACATGAATTTTGATTATGAATACAGCGGCATCACTGAGTGATGCAGTGAGTTCGATAGCACAGGCATCCTCAGCTTTCACTAGTGTTGGTAGCATGCCCACTCAGGGGGCGACACTGAGCGTCACGGCGAACAACAACCTCACCGCCTCACCTAGACCCAGCATCCTCAGAAAACGCAACAATGAAGGGTAAGTCTCACAATATTGTACATAATGCTATTGTTAAACATAATAGGATCCAATATAAGTTGATTCTGACTACCAAAATTGGATGATTTTATATAATTGTGTTAAACTCTGAGTATGTGTGTTGCAGCATCACAGTTGTTAAGAAGAATTTGATGGCGAGTGGTCTGGGAGGAGATGTGATCAGTCCGGCAGGCCTAGAAGCTCTTACCTCTTCTGCCCTGCCCCAGTCACCCAAAGCTTCCATGCTGTAAGTCACCCTGTGCCACGTTTATTCCTGGTTCCCATAATATGCATCATATATCTTTGAGTATAGTGTAGATTAATAGATGCAGGTGTTCATCCAAAGATTTGTTCTTGTAGTCAACAAGTATTTTAAAAAGTATTTCCCACTTCAGTTAACAAATAATTTGCACCTGCTTTTGAAAGTTTTTTTCTCCATATGGAGACTAATTTGACACCTGTTTTATATTACAAAGGCTTCAATTAGACTGCCTGAAAAGCATATATGAATTAATAATTGCAATATCCTTGTATTTATACTGCCTTTATAATGTAGGGACCCAACTCGTGAAAACAGCCAATCTTCAACAGATACAGCAACTTCCACAGAGAGTACCCCACAGCATATGCACACCCCAGAACTCAAGATAAAACAGGAACCCATGGACATAGACAAAGGTCAGTGTTTGCTATTTTATCCTGCATCCATATATCAGGAAGTAAGAAGAATGTACATAAACCTTATTTAAAATTGAAACCTATGTTAGAATTGAGAATAAACAAGCAATGTGTGGCATGATTAACAATTCTGATATAATATATCTTTCCAACAGGCATTGACAGTTTAGCAGCAGGAAGTAGCACTCCAAATAATAATAGTATGGAAGCCTCTCCAAGGAAGAAACCCAGAAAACAACTTCTGTGAGTCATATTTTGTCAACTTTGTCAACCATTATAAACTTTTTTCTTGAGATAAATTGTTTTTTTTTTGTAAATCGATTCTTTAACAACTATATTTAATGTTGAGTGCAAACATCCTGCCAAGGGATTTTTCATACTTTGCATATATGAAAATTAAGATGCAAGAAATACTGTTTTAAGTAAACAAAATATTTGAAATGAGATCAGTGATAAAGTAAAGATATACATTTATATTATGTATTGGTGATTAGGAAATATGTACTATTATAAACTTATATCTCAGGAATGCCACAGAGGAGTTGAAGGACGGGGCATCAACAGATGAAGAAGTGCAAAGAATATCTGCTCGTGTGGACCTGAAAAAAGAATTAGAAAAAGTGGCAGATACCATTAAAAAAGAAGGTCAGTCAAACAGTATTATAGAAGAGCGACTTAAATATGACATATTTTTGGGGTATAAATCCATTGACCACTGAAACAGATTATTTTAAAGAAGTTTTATATAAATGTCAAGAATCAATACAAATCGTGCCATGTATAATGATAAGTTGAAGAGTTGTGTGAGATAGAGATAAGTGCATATATTTCTATTGTTTTTTTATTTTAGCAGAGCTTACGGAGTACACAGATGATGAAGGAGTGCGGTGGGTGGCTGAGAGGAAGCGGCCTCATATAGCCCTCCTTAACCACTACCAGTGTACCTGGAAACCCAAGAACAATCACTTCCTCCGACATTCAGATGTCAAGCCTAAAGGTAACGATGCCCAAATCACAGCCAAAGCACGTCCATCCAGTTATGACACTCTCTTAAAACAGTGAAATAATCTACAATTTGGTGCTTCTGGAGAATGTTATGATATTTTTACATTTCACCTATTTCCCAAAATAATTTTGATATTTTTTTTATAGGAGTTCATTTGGTTACTTTTATTGATTTCCCAATTTGTTGTATATAAAAGTTCTATTAAATTGTGTTACTCATTTCCAGAGGGAGGGAGAAATTAATATAGCTAAAATAATGTTAATTGCCAAAAGAAATGATTAGAAAATAGCTCTACGAATTTTCCTTTGTGGTATCAGTGTTCTGTACTCAAAAATTCACTTCTAGGCAAAGAAAAACAGAAAAATTGTAATTGCTTTTATGATAATGTGTATTATATTTGCAGAAGAGCGAAGACCAACAGTAAATGAGCTGGCAAACCAAAGAGGGGTTGTACAGAAATCAAGTGGCTGGAAATTATTTCATTTAGCGGCACAGCTTGAAGAGATGGTAATATTTGTTATATATATATTCCTTGATATTTCTTGGCACATCATTGCCCAGCACTTATTTGTTTATTTAATATAATGTGAAAGATATGTAATGTGAGTATTTAACATTTAGTGTCAAAGTAAATTGATAGAAATCTTGAATCTAAACCTTGATTGTCAGATGGACCAAGAGAGGGATGTCTTCAAACAGATGTCAATGTCACAGGATGCCATTGCTCCAAAACACATAGCCAAACATACCATTGAAGACGATATTGGCATGGTACATGAACTCACTCAGGTTGGTTCACTTTCTTGTGTAATTAATAAAAAGATTGCATGATAATTGAAAATTCAGATTTGAATTACTGATAGTTTCAAGTCAGAGTGATTCATTAACTATTTTTACATACAGAATCAAATTTAAATGATACACCATGTAAATTTGACAGAATTTTTTTGTTTGTTTTAGTGCTGTGGCATTTTGAGAAAGAGAAACAAAATTGAATGCAATTGCAGCATAGTAACATTTAAAACTGAGTTTAACCAAAATTTGATCTTTATTTTAGGGAAATATCCAAAGATGTCAACTGGTCATAGATCAGTTGGAAGAAGCTAGATCTTCAATGTTAAAAATCTTGGACCACAAAAAGAGAATCACAGAAATCATAAACAAACATCACAGTAAACGGCCTGTTAAAAAAAAGGAGAGAACATGAAACTATAGTCCATAGTATATTTTTCAAAGACTGTTGCTACGCTGGAGCAGAAATCTTTTATATGTTCTGTAAATATTGTATAAAATGTATGTTGAGTTGTGAGTATAGGATATTATACATATACATTTGATAGGGAGATGGCATTGGGGTAGTTTGCACCATGTGCAAATGCATATACAATGTGTTTTTTTTTTCAAAATGGTCAAGCTGAGTGAAACTTTATCAAGTTTCACAGGATTTTTCTCAGCGATATTTGGTGTAAATCTTTTGCATAATATTTGTGAAAGTGACACTGCTGTAAATCTTTTTCACTCTCTTTATGATGATTGTGAAAAGCAATGCAATGGTCATGCTGAAGGTCTTGCGGAAAGTTTCATATCTAAATCACACAAATTTGGCCATGAAAAATTATGGAAATATATAATACGTACATTTGTTAATGCTATTCATGTATAAGAGTGGGTCTCATATTTTTTAGAATAGGAAGCTAGAACACTCTAAGAATTTGAATAAAATTATTTATGCATTTTCTTATCAGGAAATAATTTTTTTTTGCTGATTTACATCCCATAATGCATGTAACTTTATTTAGAAATAGATTGGATTATGTTAGTCATATACCGAATTGCAGCTGGAAAAAGACACCAGAATTGTTTCAGAAACATTTCATTTAGAATTATTTAAATATTTATAAAATATATTTACCAATTTGGTGAGTAGTGATTTAAAAATGAAATGAGACCCCAGATATATTTTACATATATTGCACTCGTGTGACATTTCCAATGGCATTCACGATCATGCAAAGAAGATCATGGCTACATTGAAAACATTCCAAATCTTAATTAACTTTTAAAATATATTGGCAAAATTAACTGCCTTTAGAAAATCTTAACATATTGTTGTTTGGTAAATCTCTGAAGATGGACCTTGATTTTATATCTCCTTTTCAGAGGACATTAATAGATAAATTACATGGTACAAATTAAATATTTTGTCGAAAGATTAAATAGTATCATGTCGTGATATTAAACTTGATTGTCTGGTGATTTGTTGAAACATATCGGCCAATATTATTATTTCACTGCCATGTGTAGAAAGCCATTCAAAATATTTTTGTAGTGAAATTCATGTACAACCTTGAGGGTTTCCATTGATAAATCCAATCCAAATATAAAGGAATCATTTTGCTGCTGTAAATAGCTTATAGCTTAAATTTTAAAGGTGCTGTTTGAACAAGATTCAAGAAAGGTTCGAAACAGTAGTTCAAAGAGTTTAATTTATTGGAAAAAAGTGTCAAAAGCCTTCATCATGTGAAGAAAAGAATCCTTTTTGGTGTAATTTTCCGGAATAATTGGGGGGTGGGGGGGTGTTTGATATGTAGATATGTGTAGGATTTTAAAGGTTTGAGCTACTGTATCATGTTTGTACATATTGCAGTGTTATGTATTAGCTTATTAGTTGACAGGGTTCTGCTGTTGTAATTATGCAATTATTTTACACACCAGAATAAACCTTAAAGCTATCAAATGTGTTTGTTTATATCTAATTAGCAGCAAAAACATTATTAACCTTAATCCAAGATTTTAATTCACAGGTTTTTGCCTTTATATATTTAATTCCTTATGTTTAGGCAATAGGTAAAGGCCAAATTGCAATTATAACATTTGATTTAACTAAGTAAATAAAAAAAATCAGAAACAAATTATTACACATTCTATCAGATTTGATTTCTTAATTTTCTTTCGGTTGACCAACTTGTGGAGTATATTCTCCTGGCTTAAGCTGATCTGGTGAATTATCAACCATAGTTTTGGAAAGTGAAGGGAATAAATCAGTAAACAAATCTGGTTGAATGGGATAACAAACATTTACTCACAAATCAATCTCTGATTACTACCCTCTGGTAGGGTTTCACATTCAGAATTTTCTCCATCAATTCCACAGATCTGTGACCCTCTCAGTCTTTAATCTATTTGAATGGAATTATTTCACATTGGATCCATTTCTTCAAAAAATATTGACTGAACAATTTTTGTCAACCTTAAATAGGAGGAACTTCATATTTTATATACAAAATGATCTTAAACCTTTATATATATATGCCAGTCACCTTTTTTTTATTCACAATCCATGGATGAGAAATAGATATATTTTCAAATGAATTTGTTTTGAAAAGATCAGGTTCTGGTTGAAGGTTTCAAACTTAACCGCTGATAAAAAAGCTCAATTTTTTCTTGTCATTTATTTAGTTTGAAAAGAACTCGTGTACAAAAAAATGATTAAACTGAAATTAGGCAGTTGCTTCACAATTTAACCACTCTACACACTAGTGATAGATATGACCTCCCCGAAGATGCATATCAAAGCTAGAATTAAAGGCAGATGTAGTTTTTTGTTCTAAAATTTTAGTCCGATGATATAATGATAGTATCTTTATTCACACATAAAACATGGCAATGTAAGTTTTACAATCATTTGTTTTAAAAAGTGATTAAAAAAGTTATAAAATCAATTTGTGGTTATATGTAAAATAATGTCATTAATATAATTTTCAGACAATATTGAATACACTGAAGTATTGCAAAGGGATAAAAGATCTTAACAGTTTTAGAGCAATTTCTAAGACATTGAAAAAAGCTATTTGGCCGAATCCGATGTGACATCATACTTGTGAATGTTTCGTTTACGTATTCAGGAAAAGGACTTGCAGAAAAGAATAAGGAATTGCAGAATTTCATAAAATTCATCACTTTCTAGATGGGAGTGCATTTAAGAAAACTACTAAACTACTCTAGTGAAACAGATTTCGATAAATAGATAAAAATACAGCAGGGTAAACACATATTCCATGATGTGTTTCTTATGAGAAACCAGCTGCACCAAGCGGGTATTTTTATAAATAAATAAATAAATAAATAAATAAATAAATAAATAAATAAATAAATAAATAAATAAATAAATAAATAAATAAATGAAAATTTAAATTTATATGTAACTGTATAACTTAAAAAGTTAGCGAAATAAGAATATGGAAGAAACTCTCCAATTATTGTCCACCACCGCTGACCTGTGCAATCTGTGGCCTTGATCTCGATATCCTTTTCATCAGATGTATGTGAATACCATTCCATGGACTTCCTAGTTTCCAGTTATAATATACATCAGCACGGAAATTTACATCCCCCCAAAAGGATTGTTAAGTTAATTTAATCCATCTAGAGGCATCTCGGGGCAACTGATGAAGAAGCCCTATCCCCACTGTCTTCAAGCGTGTCTTAGGGACATGAAGGTAGATGCTGTCACGTGACCTTAGGTCTATTTCATTATGTTTCATGAACATCAGATCACGTTGGTAAGGTGGTGCCTTACCAGTCAAGGCCTTCCAGATCATGAGGAGAATTTTGAAATCAATTCTGGTCTCCACAGGGAGCCAATGTAAGTCCTTTAATTTATTGGAAATATGATAAAAAAAATACCTACTACTCGTGCTGCTGAGTTCTGTACATATTGTAGCTTCCTAATATCAGATTTAGGGAGATCAGCGAGGAGACCATTTCCATAGTACAGTAGATGTAACAAAAGCATGAGTTAAACTTTACTGCATCTCAGTCAGTCTTCGCATCATTAATTTTCATTCTATTAGATATCAGAAATGCCCTATCCTCACTGACACATCTGTCTAATTTGCGTCTCTCCAGGTCCATCTTTTGGTCAGAGGTGTGGTCAATAGGGCTGTAGATCTGGGTATCATCCGCATATATATGGTACCTGAGGACATACTTACAGTTTTATAGAATTTCCCTATTATCTTTAATAATTCCCTAGAATGTATGTTCATGTCATTCTCTTGAACATCCCAAACATGACATTTAATAAAATTTCTCACTTCAACTGAGGTCACCATATTTACAACATTCACTCCATGAATTTAAAATAAGGTCAATTTTGAAGATAAAACCAATTATGCATTTTTGATGTTGTGTTAAGACGTGACCAACTACAGGAGTTCAGTTGTTCGAGCACACATACTGTTTAGGTATTGATAGACATTATACCGACAATAAATGTTCACACAAATAGCACGTGCAAATAGAGACATACCAACTACTTTTCCAAATTCATTCCCAAAAACCAATACGTGTTTGGCCCTCAACACAGCTGGTGGACAATTATTATTTAAATCAGTTGGCCCTTTTATGTAATGAGCTGAAAGAGGTTTTCATATAGGGAAATTAACATGGATTGGTGGTGAGAGCATTGCATTATTGATTTCATTCCATTTTATGCCTTCACAGAGCAGCTTTTACTTTAAGTTTTCAACTCCATACAGTCCATAGAGTCCTTTATTATACAATATATAATCCATTATATAATACAAAGGAGTTGAGATTAGCCTTGAACAGAGAACAACGTATAGTTCAGAGCTAAGAACTTCACCATGATAAAGCACACAGATGTAGCCTTCAAAAGGGTAAACAAAAAGCGAAGGCCATTGCAAACAAACCTTTCTCAATTCACAAAAGAATAAAAGAATGTTTTTCTTTCAATATAAATATAATAATATTTAAGATATTCAAAACGAAGATTTGACCATGCCAGCCATGATGGAATCAACAAATCATATCTCACCTGTATGTGCCTTTAGCGATTTTGAGGCATTTGTCAACCAACCTTCAGGTACACCATAGCACTCTGCATGGCGAGGTAGAGGCACATACTACCTCTGACACAAATGGCATATTAGCATGCAATAACCCAAGAGCTCTGCAATTGGTTGGCTCTTGTACATGATCGTTCACAATGCCACAGCCGTGACACATGTACATCCCTATTTAAAAGTTCAAAAGTAATTTAGCATGGATCATTTATTATGGTGAGGGGGGATGTATTGGAAATATTTGTTTGAAAAGTATATCATTTTCTTTCTTACTTTCAACATTATTTCATATATTTCATGTTGAGACGTAGTATATCAGCCTTGCCCAAAAAGAAAAGAAAATATTTCTTTTCACCCGACCCATGAAAATTAAATGTCCATCCCTTAACTATTTTATCTGACTATTTTTGGGACACATGTCACTATAATCGAAACTCATTTGTTGTTGTGCACACCTTTTAATCACAACATCATAACAATGACACCGTGTTAATTTCATGTGACAAAATATTTGATGTATTGGCTGTGAAAATAAAGCTTGCACCACACTGTCCATCAGAGGCACACGCAAACTATTAGGTTCACCATGTCGCCCTCTGGTGGAGTTTGAGCTTGCACTGGATGACCAAAACTGTCGTTCAATTGACTGTACTTGCAGAGCCTGGTATAAACCCAGGGTTTGCTAAAGAGAGTACAGCTACCCCCAACGAGCAAGACACTCCATAAAATTGTTCAACTTGTTCTCTGAGCAAGGTGAGAAAAACGATCAGGTGGCTTCAATCTCAGTCAGTTGGGCCTAACATGCTCTCATTGTCCCAATATTATAGAAACTGGGCCTAAAAACTACATATAGAATGTTATATAACATTGACAGAAGGTCCCTTGTGTAGCGAAATGAGAAATTCCAAACTGCATATAAGGAATTCCTTAGCACTGAGTATGTCTAGCACAAAGTGCGCTATGGGATCTTCTGTGCCCTTAATTGACAACAGAAAATCACTAGTGCAAACCCCACTGGACCCCTCAGCAGCAGTAACTGGACGGGTCCCAATGTGGATAGTGTTATATCGTATGGACATTTCAATAAACAATAATATTTTTTAATGGGTTGTATACTTTGATAAAGAAATCTCATCATACACTTTTCCTTAGTTTCCGAATTAGCATCTTTTGAGCAAAGCGGCAGAATCACGCATAAGATTCATGAGATGCCTATGGTATCTATGATGATGACTTCATGCGATCAGATAAAATGTATTATTCCATTTTTATCACAAAGTATAACAAGAGTTGTGTTAATTCTTATTTGTCCTGACTTCATTCTCGTAGAAGTGGTGCAAATGGCATGTCAGGGGATAAGATGGGGGAACAATGTTTTTCACATCCCTGTTATTTTGACGGCCCCTCCTATATCGTAAAAATAAACATAGTGACCTGCAATATTATATTTCATAAAAGTTGACCATAAGGCCTAATTGGCTCAGAACAATTATGTGTGAAGATCTATTAATTCAGAGTAATGAGGATCGGATGTCCTTAACTCATCGACCCATATCACCCAAGAGATCGGGAGTTTCGGTCGGATCCCTCTGAACTGCCACAAGTGCGTCCATGTCATTAGAACGTCATTCATATCTCCCAAGAGATGCATTTGGTGAAATATATTCTACTATGCAAATTGCAATACATGCAATACAAAGCCATATGTTTTATTTGTATCTTTTTTATTTATATTTTTATTTTTTTGCCGGACAAATTTATATATATTCATGCTCAGTATCCGTGTTTACAGAAATAGAGGTTTCTACCTACCGCACAACCCTATTCCATAAGTTAACCCTTGGAAAGTCGCCAATCAGAGCGATAGACCATTTACCATTGAAGGGGTAAATTTTGTTTGTTTTTGTTTGTTTGTTTGCTTGTTTGTTTGTTTGTTTGAGGTTTTATATCACTTTCAACATTATTTCAGTCATTTCGTGATGAGACCTACTTGTAGCAGATATAGTGCTGACTGACTGTATTCTCATGTCGCAGGTCATTGACATGACAACCCACCCGGTCACAGATTTACAAGGGCAACGGATCAACCCTTTTGGCACAGGCCTCAGCTCATATGTGAAATTGCATCATGAATTCAAACTCGACATGGCCGGAGATTGAGCCCACGCATCACTAGAAATGGCAGACATAGGGATATAACTTTTTTACTACACAGAATACATCTACATCTCTCGAATACGAGCTCGCAGAGTCCTTATTCATCAAAATTTGTTCATAATTTGTTCATTTGAGAGTAATTTATAGTTTTGTGGTCAATCTATAAGGGAAAACAGAGGAAAATACTATAATACTAGGTTTTTTTGAAATAATATAAAAATGCCAGCTTATTGGGGGTGAGTTTATGAAAATATATATAATACTCCTCTCACTGCTATAAACCCGTTACATGCGCTATGTCACTCATTCTCGCTGATGGACCTTTGGATCACCATAGAGGAACCGGTGCTAATAAACTGGCGCCCTAACCAACTGCGCCACGGCCCGAGGGATTAGTATCGGGGGGATTGAAGATAATTGGCAAAATCGAATCTGAGGCCTTCATGATTAGTGGGAACAGAAATTTTGAGAACACCGAAATTGGAAATGATATAGAGATATCGGGATAATATAAAGATATCCTTTACTTATCGTTTTGTCTCTTGTTACATTAATTCCAGAGTCCAGGTATTGCATTTTAAAACAGAAACCCTTTGAAAAAACTAATGATTTCTATTTTCATCTAAGTTATAAACAATGTTGAAAAATAGGAAAACATCAAAATTCCACCCTTTTTTGTTTCTTTGAAGGATGACCTGATGTCGCCATTGTTGCTGAGAAGGTCGTAAAGCACCATTCTACTACCAATTTTATCACATTGACATCCACAACATTTACACGCAACAGCACTTTTTCCCAGGAGAAATATGTCTAGTAATATTTGCACCAAAGCTCTAATGTGAACTGTTAACATGAGTATATTGTTCTCAAACCAACCATGCCCAATGAGTTTTGCTTCACATTACGTGGACCTCCCATGACCTTTGGATCGGAATCAAAAAGTCTTGGACGGTATATAATACGGCAGTCACAGTCAACATTTGAAATCAGTTTTAAGTCTCTCAAATACACAGCCTTATGGAAATCACCACTTTGACTAGATTTGGCGATGTGACCGACTCTATGGGATTGTGGACTGAAAGTTCTCAGAAACTCAAAATTTGATATTATTCTGGTGGATTGATATTATAATTATGATCATACAGCGGATTATGTGATGCTCTCAGGTAAGTCTTCAGTATTCATTACTTGTCACAAGAAATTTGTGCCAAAATGTGAGCTATTTTGCAATGAATGAAGTCTCAGTCTCAGGTTTCATGAACACATGTTTGAAAATGTTTATAAATCATCTCAGATCACTTACATGTCATTGCCATCTCGTTTGTATTAATTATGAAATCTTCAAAGTCGACCTATTTAGATTGGCTAGAATATAAATGTGAGCTTTGATATGGAAAGATATATAACTCTTAGCTGCATCCGGGTAAAACTTTGAATTTCCGCCCACGTTGCGTGTAAACATTGGTATTTGTTCAAGGAAATCTTCAGTACAATGTCACACTATTGATATTGCCAGGTTGTATCGTGAGAATCCACCTGTTCTCTCCCCAGCTGATCCTGGGTTTATACTAGCCTACAAGTTTAGGCTGTTTTACTACAATCTCAGGAAACCACGCTCAGTTGAACTTTATATTAGCGGCCAATAGGCACCGAGTCAAATATCTTGTCACATGCAATAACATGGGCAATTAGTATCATTGTCATGATTATAAAGTGAGTACAACAACAGATCAATTAAGATGTAAGTGACATGTATTTCCCAGACCTAACTACAAGGGAGTGAAAAAAAGTGATTTTTTTTTCTTTTTGGGCAAATGAAATGACTGAATTAATGTTGAAATTAATGTGAAAACCCCAGATATTAAGGCAAGAACATGTGAGTGCAGTGTTCAGGCTGGCAGATCTCTCAAGTTGGTTCTGGTGGAAGGATCTCAAGAGAACCAACTTGAGAGATCTGCCAGCCTGAACACTGCACTCACATGTTCTTGCCTTAATACGCACCCAATCATAAGTGATCATTCTAAATTACTTTTGATCACGTGAAATGAGCATGTACATGTGCACAGTTATGTCATTGTGCATGTGCATATACAAGAACCAAGTTGAACTGCAGAGCTGTGTGGTAATTGGATGCTCATGTGCGAAATGACCGGGCACAAAGAACAGCGTATTTTGGCAAAGGTAATAGTAGTATGTGATTGCTGACTCCACCTTGCCACTCAGAGTAGCCTACTTGTTGATCGGTCATGCTGACACATGCAGTCCCTATAGCTATTGAAGTGATATTTTGAATGGAAAGTGATGTATTAGCTACTGATACAATTATCATCATTTAGATATATTTCAAATATAATTTATAAGTTAGATATTTGAAATCCTTTTCATAACTGTCCAGGGCAAGAAAGTTGATCATCTTAATAAAGTATTTTTGGTTTTCTACAGAGTATCATAGCCTAAATACAGTTGATTGTGTTGTAATTATCATAATAAACTTCTTTATACTTTATTCTAATATATGGGTTGTGGGTTTCAATTCCCAGCCGTGCTGATATTGCACTCACGTCATAAGTTATAATATATAGGATGAAGCCTATGCCTGAGGGGTTAACATATTGTCCTTGTAAACGGTGACTGGGTGTGTTGAAAAGTCAAGAACATGTCACATGGCAGTTAAGTGAGGCAGCACTATGTCTGCTACAAGCATGTCCCGTCATGATATTAGTGAACTAATATTGAAAGAGACACAACACACAATCCACAAGCTACTCTAGTGTATAAATTAATGATAGTAATTAACAAACATACAAGTAACATACGACCCTGTCGAATTATGCAAATCCTGCAATGAAATATGGTGAATTAGACAACTGAGGCACGCTTCTGATGAACAAACTTCGAGATATAGATGAAGATGAAAAATTACAAACTGCGATTGTGCTGCAAATTAAAGCATAACGTATTTTTGCAAGATGCCAGTTTAGCAAATAAGCCAGGTTGGGTACCAATCTAGAATTAATTTACAACAGTTAAAGACCAATAGGCGGTCTTAATTTTGCCAGTTTTAATGAATCTTACACGATCCCACGCGCAATGGACTTGTTTATGATGGTTGTTATAAGAGGTAGTAAGTTCCCTATATATTCTCTGAGGAGCCACGTGGGTGTATCATGTGTATGGTCTAATTCACATGGCCTCCTTGCTGCTTCCTTGATCAGTTTTGTGGGTTCATCTTCAGCTTTGCGGGTTCATCTTCAGCTTTGCGGGTTCATCTTGCATGGATATGTTGTTCTACCTCGTCCTGCTGAGAACCTGGTGCATTCAAATTTAAAGAACATATTCAATAAAATATTATGACAACAATGCCATAGAATGTGATATAACTTCATTTCTTCACAGAGACGGGCACAGATATAGGTATAGAAAGCCAAAGGTTAGCCCGCTGTTCTTATATCAGCACTATATTTGCTACTGGTAGGTCTCATCACGAAATGAATGGAATACCGTTGAAAGTGATTTAAAACCCCAAACAAACAAACAAACACACAAACAAACACACAAATAGGCATAGACATGGGATTTGGAGAAAGCATAATCGTAGTCCTTGGAATTTGCATTGGCATACACATTAAAATTTAAAGCATTCATGAAACCTGGAAGGTTCCAGGCGATTTTACAGTGGTTTAAGGTATCTGAAAACAATATATGATCTTAAAATTGACACACATACAGGCTATCTGTCTGAAATCCACAGAAGAACATCTGCTCTGAGAATTATGACTTTATATGACCACCAAGTACTGCCAGTACTGTACAGAAAATGTGTTGTGTGGCCTTGACCTTTGAACTGTCAGGGGGCTCCGTAAGTCACAGGAGGTGTTGTTTACCAATTGTCAAAATTGGAGCATTTCGGCAATTTTTTCACTATTTAGAGAATAAATTGTAAGATATCACTTATCATTCATGATAGTGCCTTTTCTTGGCTTTCTTTTGGTGGTAAAATTATTAAAAACAGATGAATATTTATGAAGTTATGAGTACAAACGTTCAAGAAGATTTTGCAGAAATTGAAAATTTAGTTTTATATGTTCTGATGTGTATATCGCTTAAATAGAACCCCAATATGAAGATATTTGTCTTCTATATAAAGTCATTATATTTGATATTTTCTACATTTGCAAAAAATAATTTAATTCTATGTTCTGATGTGCATTCCTCTCAAATAGAACCTCATTATGAAGATTCCATCTTTGTTTTCTATACAAAATCATTAATTTTTATATTATGTATGTTTGCAAAAAAGTTAAAAAAATCAATTCTATACAGCTCAGCCTTAAAGGGGGAATTCATGCAGCCTTTGAGTCATGTCTTCCCTTTTTGACAGAAAGATTTTCACATGCATAAGATATTTTTCAAATAAATAGTATACTTTTCCCATAAATGATATATCTGTCATAACCATAAGATATTTGTCATAACCATAAGATATTTGTCATAACCATAAGATATTTGTAACAACCATAAAATATTTATCACAACCATGACAATTATTTCATTGATTCAAATAATATTAAAATAATCTTATGTTGTTCTGAAGTATACTCCTGGCAATAAATTGTACAAAACATCTCCACCCTGTTTCCCAAGCTGGACAGGTGCCCAACTGGTAACTCATTAGGTGTTTACACGAGATCACAGACCAGCTAAACAAAGCTTGTTGACAAAGTGTTCAATTGCTGGTGCCACAGAAAGTTGTTAACAGGGGATATTTTTGGTACTACTACATAAAAGCACTGTTTAGGGAATAAACATCCATGATATGTAAAGAAAATGTGTCTGAAAGTCAGGTTTCATGAATGCTTTAAGTAATTATTACAGTTAAACAAGAAAAAGTGGTGCTCCACATGTAACACGGATGGAAAAAAAATAAAAAACAAAACAAAAATTACAATAAACAAAACAAAAATTACAATAAACAAAACAAAAACTACAACAAACAAAACAAAAACAAAAAAAATACATTTAAACACAAACAATCATTGCAAACTGATGGGGTAGTTGAAATTATTTAATTTAATTTGGTATATGAACGATTTTTTTTAGCACAACAGTATGCAAAAATGTGCCTTTTCAGGCCCGATTACGTAAGTTGCTCTATTATCGCTCAGGCGCTATCGCAAATCATCGATCAGACTTTTGCATGCCATTTCTGTTCTACTTGTCCAATTTACACCAAAATAGAATTAACTTACAGAAAATTCCTTGTTCTAGCGATTGGGGAGCATTTCCAAGCAATTTAGAGAGATAATTTTATGAAACGATGGGCGAACACGATGACATAGTTTTGAACGTTCTGCTTTGTTTACATCACGCACTTCTTTTTTGTTTTACTTCTTTTACATATGTATTCATACGCCGGGACGCATGCGTGAATTGGAATCAATCGCATGCACACGACGAACACTCCACAGTGGCGTAAGTTGCTTGAACAATAATGACCACAGAAAAAACCGAATCACAAACCACAGGAAATGAATATGCATTTCCCATGATCATACCGATGACAGAATAACACAGATAGTTCCTATTTTTGACAAGCATTGCCTGTCGGCAATGCTTGTCAAAAAGGAACCATCCGTGTTACAAAAAAACATAAAATTAAAAATAATGAAAGAATGAATAAAAAGATCAATAAAAACAAAGCTGATGATTTCAAGATTTAATCATGGATTTTAAAATAATACAGGCAGAAAATTACTATTTCGTTCATTTCTCTCACGTGAAAAGGGATGCTTCACATGGTGGGTTCCTAAGGATGTCAGCAAGACGCCAGAGCCACCTGGTGTCCAACAACAGAATTTTCTGAAGGTGAAACATGAAGATTAACACTCGATTAAACTGAAATAGATTAGAATAGATTAAATTACCTTACACTAGATAAGATTAGACAAGAATAGGTGAGCTTAAAATGGAATATATCAATATATACTAAAATATATTAAAATAGAATAGAGTAGAATACACTGGAATAGATTAGAATGGATAAGAGTATATTAAAAATCGATTAGAACAGATCAGGTAAGAAAATACTAGAATGAATAAGAATCATATTGGAACACATTTTAAAAATATACCAATATATATTTGAATATATTAGAATGGATTAGAATAGAAAAGAATAGTACCGATTATGTTATAATAAATCAGAATAAATTCGAATATATAAGATTAAATTAGATCATAATATATTAGAACAGATGAGATTAGTCCAGAATAGATTAGAATAGGTTGAATTGAATTACATTCGATAATTTAGATTAGAATTGAATAGAATAGAATAGTTTTCATTAATATCCCCAAAAAGAATGCAATTTAATTGCTAAAATCTTAGCAACAAGATAAAGATGCCCAAGAAACGGTTCGAGAAATCTTGAAGTGATATGTTTGTAATCAACAAGTTTTCATTTGTACAAAGCTGACAGTGACAAGGCTGGATCACGGATTTTGAACTCAGAGAAAGTTGGCCATGAGTTCATTCTTGAGTATGTAACCTTGAGCATTTAACTTTGTGTATAGTTATGCTATGTTGCTCATATCAAGAAATTATATAAATATCTCCTGCAAGTCCGTGCGGTTATCCCATATGGATCTGTCTCACTGTGCCATGGAGTTATTATTGGCAAACCTTTTCATGTGATATACAGTTTTGCATGGTTAATGACCTTGCAAGCGCCTTGTGCAAATGTATTTGTACATTTGAAAAAACAATGTTAATGGCGTGAGGACATTGTTTTAGTCTATAGTCATTTACATAACGCATTTTACTGGGATTTTATCGCATTCGTTGTGTAACGTATAACCTGGCGGGACCCACAAGGTGTTGTTGGTTAATCGGTGGGCCCATGCATGGGCGGGCAGGAACGGGTTTCAACCAGTGTGGGATCGCAACCACTTTGCGCTGCTGACTCCAGGTGCCAAACCTCCACCATTCATGCGTGGAGTGTGAGTGCTCAATCCTCACAGATTAATGTTGAAATAAACAGCTGATCACAACAGTGACTATAATGGAATATCAATGCTTGCATCAAATACTGTAGAAAAGGTAAGCAACAACATTTTTTCTTATTAAACCAACAAAAAGCATATATTTTATTTTATCAATGCATCGTATAACAATGAGGTTTCGTGAAATAACTTGTCAATAGTCAGACAATGTAAAGCGTCTAGTGAATCGAGGTGACCATTGATTTATGTATATAAAGTTTGTTCAATATGATGTTTGCCAACAAGGTTGTTGCCACCAAAGTTGTTTATTCTATATTTGACACGCGTGTCCTTGCATTATTTTTGCCTTACATTTTATACTTTTCCCTTTTTAACACATGAATTAAATCCAGCAAGTTGCCTTTTAGAATTGCGATTTGAATTGAGACGCGGCGTCTTCGTGAATTGTTGGTGACTTGCCAGCCGAGGTTCCTATGCTTTCATTCAATGACTGTCTGGACATGTGTAAATCTTGATTTCTATTCGAGGAATACTTATGATTTTCCGATATTGTTTACCTGTATATGTTTTATATTGACTGAGCTTCAGTTTTCAGTCCCCTCCCCAAGTACATAACAAATTATCATGTACACTTTCCATGTGCTAAAGAAACTAAAACAAACATTTTCCAAAATAATATAGATAGCAAAAGGTCTTTTAATGCATAGAGAAATAAATTAGATCGTAAATTGAGCGTAACTTCACACTGACAGCAATAGTTATTAATATTTAGTTACACTCAGCGTCGCTCTCGGCTTTAGTGCACAAAGATCAATGCTAAATCAACAAAGTATTGTATTGAAATATGGATCCAAGAAAAATGTTGAATGAGCGATCTTACCTAACATCAAGTGTCCAGACTCTCAAAGCCAGGTGGGCCACAAACAATTCTAATAATTGCATCCATCGACCAGACTTTCCATTGGACTCATAGAAATATATGTCCCAACTATATCTAAAGTGGATGCGTGTCTGTAAGAGAGTTCAAATTTTGACTTTGTAGATCTCTGTGAATATGATTGTTCTTTCAGTTATGGTTGCGATGATTGTGAAGATTCACAACAGAAATATGGGGCCATGTTTAAAAATGTCATGTGATATGGGGCATCAGATTAATTTATCATATGCTAATCTCCCCAGTCAACCATGGCTACTTAAGGATGCGGAGAATATGGCATTATGACTATTTAATTTCGAACAGAACATGGTCTGATGACTGCTTGAGGTTGGACAGAACATGGTATGATGACTGCTTGAGGTTGGACAGAACATGGTCTGATGACTACTTACGGTTGAACAGAACATGGTCTGATGACTGCTTGAGGTTGGACAGAACATGGTCTGATGACTGCTTGAGGTTGGACAGAACATGGCCTTATGACTACTTAAGGTTGAACAGAACATGGTCTGATGACTACTTGAGGTTGAACAGAATATGGCCTTATGACTATTTAATTTCTGACAGAACATGGTCTGATGACTATTAAAGGTTGGGCAGAACATGGTCTGATGACTGCTTGAGATTGAACAGAATATGGCCTTATGACTATTTAATTTCGGACAGAGCATGGTCTGATGACTATTAAATGTTGGACAGAACATGGTCTGATGACTACTTTAATTTGCCCTTTTCCATAATTATAAACTAAAATATACTCTGGACAGGCTCTGTGAACACCATATTTAAAATATTCAAATGTAAGCTACATATAAGTAGAGACAGGAATAAACTGTCAGAGTAAAGCTTGTTACATATGGCCATTACATTTCACTGTGCTGTACTTAAACTGATTACTGCTGGTTATGCAGTCAACAACAGTTGATCTGGAGACGACAGCAAAGCTGCGATATAGTTTATTGACCAATATTTTATATTTATAACACCATTTGACTTTGTTGGCGCATGAAAGTGTCAGACAACAACCAGAATATGTCTGTCAATACAGATGCACTTTTAAGTGCATTAAAAATGGAACAGCAGCTGTACGTTCGTTCGCAGCTCTGTTGTCGTCGGCTGCATATTACATATGTAAACAATTCTTTCTATACTTTCTCAGTTTAATCTTGGTTATGTGCCAGAAAATTTTACTTTACTCCAATGTGGCAGCAGATTTCTTTACTCCTAAAGTTTACTTTTGGTTATGTGCCGTGGCAAAAGAGGTTGTTCACTCTTCTTCGCTGGTCACGTGTTTGTTTTTTGAGCATATTGGAGTGCAAGCTTTCACATGGCAACCATCGATTATTACAATGACATCGTCCACCACACCGGATGTAAAGGGGCAACAACTTCCTGTTCAACATCTTTTGATGTAACATCAACCAAGTATAGGATGCCATTGATGTAGTAGACATGCTTTTGTTCAATAACAGGCATGCGATTAAGAAATCTCACACCAAAATATATATATGTCTGTCCCAAGTGTTCTATCTAAAATAGCAATCCAAACTGTCATTAACCTGAGAAAGATCAGAAAGTTCAGCTATATAAATATATCACTATGCATTTCAAATACAGCCTGGGCATTATTAGTGCCAAAGGGGAAGGGTACGATGCTCAATCAACCTTATATCAAATACTCAATATCGTGTGATAATGATTTGGAATGACTGCTGTGCTGGGTTGTACTAGGGCCATGCTTTCAAGTTGGGTGTCCAAAGCAATACTGCAGTTTCAGTCCCAGCAGTAGTTGACTGACCAAACAGAAAGATGCTTTTTTTTGTAAGATTTATGAGGACGTTGGGGGGTAGTGTAGAGTTGTCATCGAAACATGATATTCTCTAAAATCTACATGGGGAATAACCTTTGCATTCAGACTAAGTTTTTTTAAAACATCTTACATGTGAAGATCGTGTGAAGATGATTTTAGATGATTTTAGTGGTTAATCATGCTATTTATCAATGTTGACCTCCAAGTTGCTATGGGTTGCTTGCCTTCCAATATAGACACTAAAACATTCATGTGTACAACCTCTATATTATTTATTATAAGAAAATGTTACGATATAGCTCCGTGATATGCCTGGTGATGAGTGTCACAATCAGGGGAAAAAAACACAAAAAACAAGCAAAATCCACAAGTGTTATCGCTTGGGTTTTAAAATGAGGCTTGAGTGCATTTTCAATGTGCAATAATTGCCTTCTGCTGGGATGTGATGCCATCTCTCACTTGTGGAGCTGTCTCTCACTGTTGTAGCTATCTGTCACTTGTGCATCTATCTGTCAGCTGTTGCAGCTGTCTCTCAACTTGTGCAGCTGTCTTACACTGGTGTAGCTGTCTTATGCTACACACCCTATTTCAGTGGTAAATTTTAGCGCGGCCAATATCTCGCACAGCAACTTTTTATTATTGCAAATCTCGGCACACTTCCTCTCAGATCACGTTCATGTTTTTCATATATGTATGTAAATATTGGGGCAGCAACGTAGGTATGTGATACATAACCTCACTACCTCAGTTTACACAAGGTTATATACCGGCATATCTAACATATCTTCACTTCCTACGTTTACTTCTGGATATGTTTGATAAAAGAAATCATTTCTATACTTTCTCGGTTTACCTCTTGTTATTTGCCATTTAAATAAATCATTTTTTTACTTCATAGTTTACTCTTGATCATGTTTCATAGATGTAAACATAACACTACTTTGTCAGTTTACTTTGATAAAATTAAATTTAATCAAACAATTAAACCTCTCTATGCTTACTCAGTTTGTTGTATAATTTACAAGAGTTAAGTAAAAACCTAACACCGCTGAAGTTTATTCTTGTTCCGAATAAACGTTTAGACATTTACATTTTGATAATTGATAAATTATCACCTCATGGTTATATAACATACTAACACACACAAACACAAATAATCCACAGTGTATAAAATATGGTTTAAATTGTTTTATGCTCTCAGTGTGTATAAATCAGTTAGATAATGGAAATAGTAGAAATAGACCATAAACCTCGAAAACTGACAGCAAATACATTTTAACCAACAACTCATACCA
Organism: Amphiduros pacificus; assembly: GCA_949316495.1. Taxonomy (NCBI): domain Eukaryota; kingdom Metazoa; phylum Annelida; class Polychaeta; order Phyllodocida; family Hesionidae; genus Amphiduros; species Amphiduros pacificus. Next base: position 15,867,537 of record OX439003.1, on the reverse strand, counting down.
TGCTTTTGTATTTTTATAAGCAAATAGAAATTATCATTTTTATTTGAAATTCAATTAAAATCTTTAAAATTACTTTATACATATGAATGTACAAACCCAATTGAGGAGAGCATTTTACAGACCTCATGTATATGATCTAACTATACTTTAGTTTGCCTTGTGAAAGGCACATGCCACATTGTTTCTTCAAGATCAGTGAAAAGAGCACATCTTTGATATACAACAATGAACAACAAATCTCATCCATCGTTAAACTCAAGCGTGGCTTCCAATAAAAGGTAAGAATATTTTGATTCCATTACAGATCACAATTTAAATCACAAAAAGCCATGGTTTTAATATTAATATTTTAAGTCAAGTAATGTATCTATGAGGTAATATGAATATACAGTCACATTTCCTCAGGTACATTTATCCACCATATGACGATGCACTTTTGTTTAACTATTTGAGCGAAAAAAACATGGTTAGGTTTGCTTCTTTCTTTGTCTCATTTCACCTAAATTCTTTCAATTTATACGACTGGTAACGAACTGGCTTTTTAATGATATCAACATGAAGATTTTTGTAAAATAAGGAGCATCAGGATTTCATGATCCGAAAATATGTTTACTCTAGTTAAATTTTCAGAGTGTAATTAAAATAGTTATGCTCGCCTCTTGCCTCTTGCCTCTTGCCTGCCTCTTGCCTGCCTCTTGCCTCTTGCTTGCCTCTTGCTTGCCTCTTGCCTGCCTCTTGCCTGCCTCTTGCCTGCCTCTTGCCTGCCTCTTGCTTGCCTCTTGCCTGCCTCTTGCTTGCCTCTTGCTTGCCTCTTGCTTGCCTCTTGCTTGCCTCTTGTTTGCCTCTTGCCTCTTGCCTGCCTCTTGCTTGCCTCTTGCCTGCCTCTTGCCTCTTGCCTGCCTCTTGCCTGCCTCTTGCCTCTTGCTTGCCTCTTGCTTGCCTCTTGCCTGCCTCTTGCTTGCCTCTTGCTTGCCTCTTGCCTCTTGCCTGCCTCTTGCCTCCTGCTTGCCTCTTGCTTGCCTCTTGCTTGCCTCTTGCTTGCCTCTTGCCTCTTGTTTGCCTCTAGCTTGCCTCTTGCTTGCCTCTTGCCTCTTGATTGCATCTTGCTTGCCTCTTGCCTCTTGCTTGCCTCTAGCTTGACTCTTGCCACTTGCCTCTTGCCTCTTGCTTGCATCTTGCTTGCCTCTTGCTTGCCCCTTGCCTCTTGCTTTGTTCCCTTCACCCACATCCTTGCAATTTATACACCAGGTAGAGGATATTTGCGGCGTTTTAATGATAATAGGAAGATGCTATGATATCTAAAAACTAAAATATCACAAAAACTCTGAAACTTTCATGATCAGAGCACATTTTGGTTTTTGAATATCAAAATGAAGATGATGAGACATTTATTTACTTATAAGATATTAGTACAATACATTATGAAGCCAACAGTATGACAGTGATCACAATACAAAGGGGAATAGACAATACCATCCCCCCTTCACTGCAAACAGTTACCCTATTCCCTTCACTGAAAATTATTACCACATTCTCTTCACTGAAGATAGTTACCTTATTACCCTTCACTGGAAAAGGTAACTACTACAATTACTTACCAAAACAATGTGAAGATGATGGGTGGTTGGTAATAGGGGCATCATGTTGTGTTGTATCCATAAGGGAATTTGGGCTGGCAGAAGGATTTGATAAAGCCTATTCAGGAATGCACATGCATATTCTTGATCCAAAGTCATAGTTGTCTTGTGGGTCAAGAAGCAATGATTTCAATTACTAATTTGGTATTTTATAGAGACTTAGAGTGTGTTTAAATGGTATGTGGTTAGGGAACTGATACAAACTGCTTCCCTGGAATCAACCAAAATAAATCTGCCATGATAATGTATTATGCTGAACGTTGTTTAGGGTTTCCCTGTTCCATATTTATGTCAATCAATCAGAGCAATCCCCTCCATAATAGTGACATTATTCGCCCGCTGCACAAACCCATTGCAACGAGATGTCCTTGATAGTCATAATATAGATTTGGACTGCATAGTCTTGGCTATGGTGCAGTTTGTAAGAGTTTGTAAGCCTATTGGTCCCAGTTCCTCTGTTGATGATCCGATTCCCCTGATTGAATTCATGCTACAATTTCTCATATAAGCTGAGGCCCATGCCTGAAGGGTTAACCTGTTGTCCTTAGAATCTGCGACCGGTAGGGTCACCATGTCAAGGATATTGTGGAGCTATCACCATACCTTACCGAATTTTAGTACAGTGTTAGTAAGGTACAAAGAAACATTCTTGAATGTTGTTAAAGCGGGAAATTAAACCTTCCATGAAAAGATACAAAAGGCAAATTTAATATTCTGGTTACAATTCCACAGGAGACAATGTTTTCATATAACGATTATTATACGTTGAGTTTTCAGATACAAATGGTTAATTTAAACAACTATGTAATTTGCAATAGGAGAATACACCATCTAATATCAATGACATCCAATAATGCCCTCTCATTCCTCCAATCTGACATACAGTACAAGCTCTTCACTGGTCTATCTAGATATGAAAATGCCTGGTTGGAAAGTGAAAATAACATTTTTTTTTCTTTGTGAAATTTGGGTTGATCAAATCCCCAGAGGAACCACAAAATACAATTATGTTGAGATGTAGTGGATTGGCAATTAACCTGAATTAACTTGAATTCATGTACTCCCTACCATAAGATCCATACTATGCCTGTAAACTGAGCCTGCCATGCACAATGTACGAAAGCTGCCCTTCGATTTCCCCTCTCTGGTTTCAATCTCTTGAATACATATATATGAATCTGGAATACACATATATATATATAGGCCCTTAATATGAAAGCTCATCATTGTATTGTTTATGTACATAACGGCATCTGCTATTGTGATCATTAATTTGGAAATGTTTCAAAGTAAATATTAGGTTTCTTAGCTCCATTTGTAGATAGAGTAACAGTTGCTGCTTTTTTCACCAAAACGATAAGATGTAATCCGAGAGAAAGGTGTTTGCTGATACCTGTAGATGAATACTTATTTGGTGAAAGAATTATAATCCCGTCGTGACTATATTTGTAGAATGCAAATCGGAGAAAGAGTGCTTTGCAGAAGGCAAAGGTGAAAGGAGCCTTCCAAATCGCCATACCACCAGAGGATGATGTTGAACATGACCCTCAAAATTTGAAATAGCCTTACAAGTCTGAGCAACTGACTAAACACAAGAAGAAGCTGGATACGATGGCTGAGACCAGTGGCTGTGAAAACATGAGCCATTGTAACAGACTGCTCTGAGTTAGAATGGATTCTGGCAATAGAGAGGCTGGGAAGCAGATCAGTACCAGAGACACACATCACACATTTATCACTAAATCCAGAAAGAAATAGAAGGTGATGAGGACAAATATATAGAACATTTAAATATAAGTCTTGAATTTTTTATACTCTTAAATATAAGGGTAAAAGGGAGTCTTGAGTTATCAGAAATATGTGTCAACCTTATATGGTTGTTTTTTTTTTGTTAAAAGGGTTGTATTTGACGGTTTTTAGTGCAAAAAAGGCCCCACCAGTCATATATTAACTGATCATGTAACTTTTATTCTAAAACTGACAAATACATCAAATGTTAAGTAAAGGAAAAGTTTATGGAAAGTCAATTGGAGCATAAAATGATATTTTGAAAATAGAATTTTCTGATCAAAAGATTGACATATTTCGAATTGACATATTTTACAATCCCACTGTTCAACTGTTATTGACCACTGAATATTGAATTAAGTACTCTTAAATAAACAAACCCGGTAGTATTACAGCAAATAATAAATTATACATAAATAAGGCTGTACTTATAATCTCACTGTAAATCTAAAACTTCATACTTTCTAAATAAAATATGAATGTTAACATGTTATTCACCGTCAGATGTTTATTATTTGTATAATATAAGATTGATATTTTATTAACACAATAAAGGGTCACGGGCCGTGGCGCAGTTGGTTAGAGCGCCAGCTTATTAGCATCAGTTCCTCTGTAGTGATCCAAAGGTCGTGGGTTCGATCCCCGGCCGTGCCGGGATTGAACTCCTGATACAATTTCCCACATGAGCTTAGGCCCTGCAGGGTAACTGCGACATAACAATTCAGTGAGGCAGCACTATATCTGCTACATATATATCTATTTGTAATTAAAGAAAATCATTTAGGTATTCATTGCAGAGTAGGTCTTATAAATACCACATAAACTGACATAGTCATCTGAGGACAGGATACATTAACTAAAACAACAATTGCGGACGGAAACTAACAAATACAGGGCAAAACATGTCTGTATTTGCACATTTTTCTGGTGCTTTAACAATAATGTACAGAGAGCATATAATTATATCTGGATTTTCACAAAGTTATTGCTGACTACGTAAGGTTGGGCAGCACCTGGTCTGATGGCCACTTATTGTTTGATGACAACCAAAGGTTGGATAGAACATGGTTTGATAACAACCTAAGATTGGATAGAACATGGTTTGGTGACAACCTAAGGTAGGATAGAACATGGTTTGATGACAACCTAAGGTGGAATAGAACATGGTTTGATGACAACCTAAGGTGGGATAGAACATGGTCTAATGACAACCTAAGGTTGGATAGAACATGGTCTGATGACAACCTAAGGTGGAATAGAACATGGTTTGATGACAACCTAAGGTGGGATAGAACATGGTCTAATGACAACCTAAGGTTGGATAGAACATGGTCTGATGACAACCTAAGGTGGGATAGAACATGGTTTGATGACAACCTAAGGTGGAATAGAACATGGTTTGGTGACAACCTAAGGTTGGATAGAACATGGTTTGATGACAACCTAAGGTGGGATAGAACATGGTTTGATGACAACCTAGTCCTAAGGTGGGATAGAACATGGTTTGATGACAACCTAAGGTGGGATAGAACATGGTTTGGTGACAACCTAAGGTGGGATAGAACATGGTTTGATGACAACCTAAGGTTGGATAGAACATGGTTTGGTGACAACCTAAGGTGGGATAGAACGTGGTTTGATGACAACCTAAGGTGGGATAGAACATGGTCTGATGATGATTACGTATGATTGGACAAAGATATTTTGAAAGGACAATAAATCTAAAAAAGATAATGAACTGTTTTTATCATCACAAATATATGTTATAAAAATAATCCTGCGGAAAGATGCTGGCATACTTTTTTTTTTGTATTTGATAAAAAAATGTTTTTCCTTACACCCTCATATATATATATATATATGTATATATATATATATATATATATATATATATATATATATATATATATATATATATATATATATATATATATATATATATATATATGTATATATATATATATATATGTATATATATATATATATATATATGTAAATATATATATATATGTATATATATATGTATATATATATGTATATATATATATATATGTATAGGCTGATAATAGGCTGATAATATATTATTCTGGTATACAATATATATATATATATTGTATACCAGAATAATATATTATCAGCCTTGGCAAGTGCCATGCTCCATTTCTGCCCACAATTAAGCTAGATTGGGGTCTAAACTAGGCTACAAGGATAGTTAAACTATCCTGTTCAATCGAGCGCAAAGATTAACTATTTATTAACTTGGCCAATATGCAGCTCATTATGTGATTCGGTTTGACATGTACTAACGACATAATCGGGTGTGTTTGAATGGAAAGCAAACGGGAACCATTTCAGCAATGAAATAATTAATTCTAGCACAGCATTCAGGTGTTTCTATAATATATTAATTTTGTAGAGTTCTGCTGCAGGAAAGACGGCAAGAAGGTCAAACTGTACTCTAGTGTAGGAGTCACAAGACATATATCAGCTGTCATGTCGTCTAACCAATGTCTAATTGTCGATATATTTCTGTCATGGTAATGCTCCTTTTTACACATTTTATGAATTCTGATGTGTCTACATGTTGTCTACTTATCTGTCTGATGCATAGATATGTAGTAGAGTGTCATCAGCATAGATTTGGCATCATCCATACTTTCAATGATGTCAGGGAGAGGGGACATGAAGACAGTAAATAGGATAGGTCCCTGGGCTGATCCTTGTGGGACACCATATTTAAAAGATTACAGAATGGACATGTGGGTATCCACTTTAACCCACTATCTCCTGTCCATTAGGATTTACCTAATCCATTTAAAGGCATAATCAGTTACCTTGCTTCTCGTCAGGAGACAACATGTTCTAGAGGCACATACGGCATATAACGACATTTGCTATTTTAGCACATATTGCTTAAAATGAAGGAATGCACATGTCACAATGTACCGTTTACATGCATGCATTAGAATGATCTTTGATAATGAGGACACCATATGAGGATGACCTCGCAAGAATTGGTGTGAAAATATGTATATCAACAGTCACACATATCTGCTGGTTATGCCAACGATTGTGTTCCAAGAAGGTTATCATTCATTTATTATACCTCAGTGATGCGCGGATCGACGAGATTTCCAATGAATACAACCATGCCGTATCCGTCTTGGCGTATTCGGGCTGTGCGAACTATTTTCCGTCGGCCATCTTTGATAGCTGTACTAGACTGGTCTCCCGCCGAGTGTCAAGAACATTGTGCATACACAGAGGGCGGCAACCAGTCTATGGCTGTACGCCAAACTCCACCAGAGGGCGACTTGGTGAACCTATCACCTCTGTACAAGGTGCCTTTTGGTGCTGGCTCAGCACATCCACCAATTTTCATGCAACTGTCCATCTTACTTATTTTTATTTCTTAGATTGTACTCAGATTGGTAAAATATGATATATTTCACCCTAAATACAAAAGTTTGTGCATATAGAAACAACTATTAAGTGAAATAAAACTTGGAACTACTTTCTCAATCGGAGGAGCCATTTTCTAGGGGTGTGATAAGGCGGAACCACAACAAAGATGGCCGCTTTGTTTATAATTTGAATTCTTTTAATCTATTGTACTTTTGGTTAAACTAACCAACACAAAATGTTCAAATGTTAAGAAATGAACTCTAATGCATCTCAAGGCAACTTCATATTTGATATTAAGAGATGTTAACATGCCAATCACATTTACAACACAATGACAGTTCTTGAGCACATGGCCAGTAAAAGTAGGACCGGATGAATACTAATCTGGGTTGGCCAGAGGTAATAGTTTGCGTGTGCCTCTGGCGGACAGTGTGGCTGTACGCACTATTTTCGGGTCACGTGACGGGGTCAAATGAGGTGGTGTATTCGTGCGCTTTGTTTACAATTGTAAAAAAAACGTTTTTAATGATAAATATCTTGTTTCATGTATCATTTTTTTTAAAATACAGTAGTTTTCTGAGGTATAAAAACAAAATATCCCTCGTCTGGTCATCTGTGTGAGGGATCCAGTTCGTTCCAGCTCAGGGTATCCTTCCGCCATCCCCAACTCACTGGATCCGCTCACACAGTTTCCCCGACTCGGGATGTTTTGTTATATGATTTAGCAGACCAAAACACAACTTAGGGCACTTGTTAAGAAAGAAATTCTCTCAAAATTGTTGTCTGAAATATGTCACAATGAGCCTATCCTGTTTCAGAAAGTTAAGCATAATAAGCCAAAAGTGACTAACGTCAATATGGGCCTAGTTTGACAGGAGAATGCACTGCTGGAGGGCAGTATCTGATAATCAATATTATCAAATACTGTTGAGAGATAGTAGCAGTAGTATTACTGACTTTCTGTTGTCTAGATCCCACAGGACGTCATTTTGACCTTGAGCAGTGCAGTCTCAATGCTATGGAAATAATTGTATGCTGATTGAAACTTGTCAGTAAGGTAATTTTGTTCCAAATAGGGGACCAGTTGCTTGGCAACTGGCCTTGCCCTTTCAATCAATTTTGTTATATAGGTCAGATTAGAAACTGTCCAATAATCTATCTCAATTAACTCTAGGCCCATCTTCTTTGAGAGTGGGGCTATCATAGCAATCTTCGTGTTTACAGGTACCGATCGAGACATTAATTTTATTTTTATTACAGAAATAAATATCATAATCTGAATTCGTTTGTGTGCGGTTTTACTTACGTCCTTTTCAACATTATTTCAGTCATTTCATTATGAGACCTACTTGTAGCAGATATAGTGCTACCTCACTGAATTGCCATGTCGCAGGTCCTTGTCATGACAGCCCACCTGGTCACAGATTTAAAAGAACAACAGGTTTACCTTTAGGCACGGGCCTCGGCTCATATGATAAATTGTATCATGATTTCAATCTCGGCACAGCCGTGGAACCGACCCTTGGATCACAACAGAGGAACTGGTTCTGCACCACGGCCCATGACCTCATAAATATAAAAACGTTATAAAATTCTGAAATATTTAAATCAAACGGGAACTATTTTTGACAGTTGGGCAGTTCCTGTACTGTATTGAAAATACTCTACTAAACAGTAGTTCCTTCAGAACTGCCACCAGAGGACACTTATCACCAACACCCATAGATTGTCTTAACGTTAGGGGGAACAGAGACACTTCATGCAGAGGATCACAACTGTATGAAATGTGTTGTTGACTGTTGCTAAGATACCAAAAGTGCATGACGTCACTATTTCATTGATAAATAGCCACACCACCATTATGACGTCATTGATCCTTCAACTGCATGAAATAGTGCATCATTATAACCCATCAAAACCAACTAAATAAATACCATATATTGGCTCAGATGGGATCAATGCTTATTAATACACATGAAAACATCATGTATTGATCTTTTATGACTAATCCATTAGCCAGTAGTTGCTGCATTAGACCTCATCACTGCCCAGTGATACAAAATTAGAAGTAAATTAAACTTCATATTTCTGAAAATTTCCCACGCTTTTTATGACAAAATTGAGAAGTTTTGCAAGTTTAATTACCAAAATTTAAGAACAGGTTTACTCCAAATATTATTCTATTTAGTTTAAATAGATGGAATTTTGATTAATGGTCTATATTTTGAGATACCTAACTTTCTTCAAACTCAAGTCAAAGATTACCAAATGGTGTCAAAAATTTGCATTTATTTGAATCAATATATTTAAAAAACACAAATTACTTGAATTATAAGACATCTTTTAAAAATCTGTCTATTTAAACTAAATAACATCATTCTAGCTAAAGATCGATGTCTTAGTTCTGCAGATTGTTAGTGTAGTTATTCCCAAAAATGTTTTTCAAGTAAGCTCTATCCCTTCTTAAATTGTTACAAAAAAACCATCTTTTTCTGATTTTTGCTTCAACTTTAAATCTAAAATGATTAAAAATGATAAAATTTTAAAAACAAATTAAAAATCAAATCAAAAGAAAAATCAATCCTGAAGGATTTGATACATTAAAGGCTGAAATTCGTTTTGTAGTTATTTTCATACAAAGCAATTATCTTGGACCATGTCATTTTTTGTGGTTTAAATGACGTTTTTTGGCGGGAAAAAAGAACTTTAGAAGACACTGTTCCCCCTAACGTTAATGTTTAGCGTGCTACTCTCTTCCTGGCGAGGAGTGACTTGACTTGCAGTGGGAAACGATCCTTATTAACAATGAGCTCGTCCACTATGATGTGTGGCAACTCCTTGAATGGTTTCTCCCGCAATGTGTGATTGGATGCAGACATGACTGTCCTGGGTCTGGCTGGTTTGGTCACCTCCACTGGGGTTTCAATGACTCTGATTCTTCCTGATTGGTCAGTATTTACTAGGTGATGGTTAAATACTCCATGGATATTATGGAGAGGGGAGTAAGCTTGGTACAGTGCCGTCCTGTGGACAACATTTTAAGGGGTCTGTGAGGATAGCCATAGCGGTAGATCTATATAGCTTAGTAATTAGAGAGACTAAAGGGTTTAGAGTCCATTTGTTCATCCTTGTCTGGAATATTGGACACCTGGCCACTCCCAACCAGTACAAGATATAGTGTTTGTTAATTCCTTATAGACTTTCTAAGTGAGAAAGAGGATTTCTTTCTTTCTTTGCATCTTACGGGTGGCACCAGTGCCCTCTGTCAGTGCATTCATCAGTGTTACTTATTCTGCAGATTCTTCAACAATGTATGAAATTTATTAAATTAGGTTCTTGCCTAGAATATATGTGAGACTGCACAAGAAGTTTGTTAATTTGTGTGAAAATGTCAAAGTGTCAAACTGCATGTACTTTGAGCAGCTTATTACGTGAAAATGAAAATTGAAAAAATGTCAAATGTGAAAAATTGACCTCGATATACGATAAAATGCAATTAATTAAATTTCGATATATATTTAATTCAGGTAATTCTGAGTATCTTATCAATCAAACTGAAAACATCCAATATTGATAATCGAGGTTTATGTAATATGATGAAGTGACCATGCATGAAACAAATACATGATGAATTCTCCTATGATATTGACATCAGACGGCGTTTCATATTTGGTAACACTATAATGCTATATTTGGGACCATGTTATTGTTTTATCAGTCAATCTGCACCAATTCAGTGCATATATTACATATATTTGGCATATACAGCTTAATCATAGTAGTAAATTTGATGTAACATATGTACCAAAAACAGGAAGTGTGAAGAAGCTCAATGTAAGTAACAAAATAACAACTAGACTTTATCCTCGCACTAATTAATGGAAGATACAGGTCAATGTCATGCTTTCATCCTCAAAGGTTTGTGAATATTTTCACTATTTGCTGGGAATGCCAGCAAATAATGAGTTTCCGTTTTGATGTAAGAAAAGAATGAGTTAATGTAGAAGTAGATATTTCGCAGAGGCAATTTTCAATCATGGATATTAAGGCAAGAACATGTGAGTGCAGTGTTCAGGCTGGCAGATCTCTCAAGTTGGTTCTGGTGGAAGGATCTCAAGAGTCCGAAGGACGAGTGAGATCCTTCCACCAGAACCAACGTGAGAGATCTGTCAGCCTAAACACTGCACAAACCTATGTTCTTGACTTTATCTCATACTTAACTCCTACAGATAGGTATGAGATAATGGTTTTGGTTTGATTTCCAATCTATTTAAAGCAAAACAGAGAGGAACACATTGCAGCATGTGTGGACCTATGTTGTGTGTGTCAAACAACATAAACAATGCCACGCCCCCTTTTTAATGACGTCACTCAATGATGTCATTACAACATATAATTTATTATGTTATGACGCCATTGAGAGGTGGGCATAGTGCCACTCTATATTGTGAGATCCTTCCACCAGAACCAACGTGAGAGATCTGTCAGCCTAAACACTGCACAAACCTATGTTCTTGACTTTATCTCATACTTAACTCCTACAGATAGGTATGAGATAATGGTTTTGGTTTGATTTCCAATCTATTTAAAGCAAAACAGAGAGGAACACATTGCAGCATGTGTGGACCTATGTTGTGTGTGTCAAACAACATAAACAATGCCACACCCCCTTTTTAATGACGTCACACTCAATGACGTCATTGCAACATATATTTTACTATGTAATGACGTCATTGAGAGGTGGGCATTGAGATCCTTCCACCAGAACCAACTTGAGAGATATCTGTCAGCCTGAACACTGCACTCACATGTTCTTTTCTTAAGATCTGTACTTTTTACAATGTTAACACTGGTCTGGTATATAAACCATCTGCGGTAGATAAATATGAGATAAAGTCAAGAGCATGGGTTCATGCAGTGTTCAGCCTGACAGATCTCTTTTGTTGATTCTGGTGGAAGGATCTCACTCGTCATTTGGACCAAGGATGATTTGCAAAAGTAGTTCGGCACATGGGTGATCTGCGAAAGTAGTTCGGCATAGGGGTGATCTGTGAAAGTAGTTCGGCAGAGGGGTGATCTGCAAAAGAATATCTCATAGGTGCAGAACACCTTCTTGAAGCACCAAGTATGAGATAAAATCTTTGTTTTGACGGTGAAAGAACGAGCACGCCGGATAAAAATAATAAACTGCAGAGAACTTGTTATCAAAATGTATCATATCACTGGGCATCATATTAAACACAGACATATGACGAGCGACATTTATGGTAGTGGGAACTATGGCTAATCAACGCGGACTATTCGTCCACGTGGTATTATGGGCCCCGCCCAACCGACTGTCAAGCCGATACGATGTGCATTTCTTCCGACCAAAACAAGTAAACCTGCATCGATTTCAGTGGGGAAAGACTTGATATGTACTGCTCGCACAACAAAATGCAGACAAAATAATAACCGACCCCACTAGCACAGTTGGTAGAGTGTAGGATATGTGCCTTTGTTGGTTAAATAAGTGGAGGACGGGAGGTGGTGGGTTCGACTCCCATTGCCGGCAGTGTTACTTTCACACTAGGTAAAAGGCTCGAAAGTCGACCTGATATGGCCATTGTTGCTGAAAGGGTCGTAAAAACACCATTTCACAATTTTCACAGGCAAAATAACTCTCATACACTGAAACAAGGAAGGGATAGTGGAAGCCCCTCCCACTTCTTCAGCCATTGGCTGGTACTTGCCCCCAGCTGAGATGCCAACCTTAATGAACTTGGAAGGTCACGTGACGTCTGCTGACCCAGACGATCACGTGGAACGTAACAGCGGTTTCACATTAATGCTGTCACATTGCAATCATGGCTTAGATAAGAAAACGATTTTAAATAAAACATATAGAGATTTAATTATTGCTGTATCAAATGCACAAAGTGTTGGAAATAAAACTGAATATGTTAATCAGTATATATATGAAAATGAAATTGATATTTTCTTTATTACCGAAACTTGGATAAATGAAACAAATGAGAATATAGTATTATCGGAATTAAAAACTAATGACTATGAGGTTGAACATGTCCCAAGACCTCTGAGGTCTGGTGGAGGTTTGGCTGCTGTCTTCAAGAGGGAGCTAGACGTCAAGAAAATAGAACATGACCATGCCTTGTCTACTTTTGAACTAATGGAAATTAAAATTACCACTAATACCAAGACCTGTACAATTATAACTATTTATAGAGCTGAACCCTCTGGAAAAAATCGATACACTTACTCGCAGTTCTTTGGTGAATTCTCTGAAATTTTGTCCTACTATAGCATATATAATCATGAAGTTATATTTATTGGTGATTATAATTCCATCTAGATAAACCTGATATGCCAAATGTAATTAAATTCAATGATATTCTAGATTCATTTAATCTTAGGAATCACATTAAAGAACCAACACATATTTTGGGAAACACTTTAGATTTATTGATATCAGATACACACAGTAGTATCATTAAATGTCATTTCGTGGATGAAAAACTATCAGATCACAATATAATAAAAATACAATTGAGCCAAAATTAAAAATAATAAAAAAATATCTTACAGGAATTTTAAGAAAATGAATATTCAAAATTTTATGATGGATGTTGAAAATAAATTTGGTAAAAATAAATCCTATTGCGATGACGATCTTGATGAACTATTGGACAAATATAATAAATTAACGGAAGTCCTAGATAGACATGCTCCACTAGTTGAGAGATCCATTGGAAGAAGATGGACATTAAAAATAAAGATGTCCCAGAAAAAATTTGGGTAGGATCCTCTCATATCCCTAGATCTAGCAAGGTAAAGGATATTGGTGTCCTTATAGACTAGGAGCTATTGATGAAATCTCAAATCAAAAAGATATGCAAAAATGGATACTACTATCATTTGAAAAATCTTGCGAGGATTAGAGGTTGTATAGATGAAAAGACCTCAAATACATTAGCCCATGCATTTGGACTATGGTAACTCTCTACTGGCAGGCATGCCCAAGTGTGAACTAGCAAAACTACAGAAACTTCTAAATGCGGCGGCTAGAGTAGTAGGAAAATTGAATAGGAGGGACCATATCACAAAAAAACTAATAGACTTACACTGGCTGCCTGTTGAGGCAAGAATTGATTTTAAAAGTGCTCTCTTCACGTGGAAAATACAGAATGGCAAGGCCCCTGAATATCTAAACAACTTGTTGAAAATTAAATCGAGTGAAAAAAATCTTAGATCAGCGTTGAAAAATGAATATATAATTCCTAAAACCAATCTGATACCATACGGTGATAGGGCTTTTCAGCATACGCACCAAAAATCTGGAATGCCCTGCCCCCTACTGTGTAAAACAGTGGACTGCTTTAAAAGGCAGTTGAAGACCCATTTTTTTAGAGAACATTACTTACACAAGCGCCATGAGCAGACCTGGTATGATATAGCGCTATAGAAGTTTATTATTATTATTATTATTATTTATGTTATGCATCAAAAAATTTTTTTAAATTCATCTATAAGGAGTATTCCCAGATCTCTGATCTTACTAAACCTGACTATGCCAGAATTTATTACATCTGACTATTCCAGCATTTACTTTAAAAAGAAACCACATTCACCATGATTTTGGGTATTTAAAATGTGATGTTTATTGTCTGTTTATATGCAAGTTGTAATTTATTCAGTTTTACTGTTATATGCTATTGCAATGTCGTGGTATATTGTGTGTTTTCACACTTGTCATTCATCCATATTTACAAAAGTTTTTAATCCATGCCATATATATATATATATATATATATATATATATATATATATATATATATATATATATATATATATATATATATATATATATATATATATATATATATATATATAATATATATATATATATATATAATATATATATAATATATATATATATATCCATCATTACATTGCATGATCTGTTCAATTGTAATGCATATTAGGTATGTGTCATCAGGATGAATATGATGTCTCAATCCTTATGTTATCTATCCACAGGCAGTGGCGCAGTGTGGTAGAGTGCAAGCTGAATAGCACCAGGTCCTCCGTGATGATCTAAAGGTCGTGGGTTCGATTCATGACCGTATTAGTATTGAATTCATGATACAATTTCTCGTGTGAATTGAGGCCCGTGCCTGAATTGTTAACGATAAAATGCAATTAATTAAATTTCGATATATATTTAATTCAGGTAATTCTGAGTATCTTATCAATCAAACTGAAAACATCCAATATTGATAATCGAGGTTTATGTAATATGATGAAGTGACCATGCATGAAACAAATACATGATGAATTCTCCTATGATATTGACATCAGACGGCGTTTCATATTTGGTAACACTATAATGCTATATTTGGGACCATGTTATTGTTTTATCAGTCAATCTGCACCAATTCAGTGCATATATTACATATATTTGGCATATACAGCTTAATCATAGTAGTAAATTTGATGTAACATATGTACCAAAAACAGGAAGTGTGAAGAAGCTCAATGTAAGTAACAAAATAACAACTAGACTTTATCCTCGCACTAATTAATGGAAGATACAGGTCAATGTCATGCTTTCATCCTCAAAGGTTTGTGAATATTTTCACTATTTGCTGGGAATGCCAGCAAATAATGAGTTTCCGTTTTGATGTAAGAAAAGAATGAGTTAATGTAGAAGTAGATATTTCGCAGAGGCAATTTTCAATCATGGATATTAAGGCAAGAACATGTGAGTGCAGTGTTCAGGCTGGCAGATCTCTCATGTTGGTTCTGGTGGAAGGATCTCAAGAGTCCGAAGGACGAGTGAGATCCTTCCACCAGAACCAACGTGAGAGATCTGTCAGCCTAAACACTGCACAAACCTATGTTCTTGACTTTATCTCATACTTAACTCCTACAGATAGGTATGAGATAATGGTTTTGGTTTGATTTCCAATCTATTTAAAGCAAAACAGAGAGGAACACATTGCAGCATGTGTGGACCTATGTTGTGTGTGTCAAACAACATAAACAATGCCACGCCCCCTTTTTAATGACGTCACTCAATGATGTCATTACAACATATAATTTATTATGTTATGACGCCATTGAGAGGTGGGCATAGTGCCACTCTATATTGTGAGATCCTTCCACCAGAACCAACGTGAGAGATCTGTCAGCCTAAACACTGCACAAACCTATGTTCTTGACTTTATCTCATACTTAACTCCTACAGATAGGTATGAGATAATGGTTTTGGTTTGATTTCCAATCTATTTAAAGCAAAACAGAGAGGAACACATTGCAGCATGTGTGGACCTATGTTGTGTGTGTCAAACAACATAAACAATGCCACACCCCCTTTTTAATGACGTCACACTCAATGACGTCATTGCAACATATATTTTACTATGTAATGACGTCATTGAGAGGTGGGCATTGAGATCCTTCCACCAGAACCAACTTGAGAGATATCTGTCAGCCTGAACACTGCACTCACATGTTCTTTTCTTAAGATCTGTACTTTTTACAATGTTAACACTGGTCTGGTATATAAACCATCTGCGGTAGATAAATATGAGATAAAGTCAAGAGCATGGGTTCATGCAGTGTTCAGCCTGACAGATCTCTTTTGTTGATTCTGGTGGAAGGATCTCACTCGTCATTTGGACCAAGGATGATTTGCAAAAGTAGTTCGGCACATGGGTGATCTGCGAAAGTAGTTCGGCATAGGGGTGATCTGTGAAAGTAGTTCGGCAGAGGGGTGATCTGCAAAAGAATATCTCATAGGTGCAGAACACCTTCTTGAAGCACCAAGTATGAGATAAAATCTTTGTTTTGACGGTGAAAGAACGAGCACGCCGGATAAAAATAATAAACTGCAGAGAACTTGTTATCAAAATGTATCATATCACTGGGCATCATATTAAACACAGACATATGACGAGCGACATTTATGGTAGTGGGAACTATGGCTAATCAACGCGGACTATTCGTCCACGTGGTATTATGGGCCCCGCCCAACCGACTGTCAAGCCGATACGATGTGCATTTCTTCCGACCAAAACAAGTAAACCTGCATCGATTTCAGTGGGGAAAGACTTGATATGTACTGCTCGCACAACAAAATGCAGACAAAATAATAACCGACCCCACTAGCACAGTTGGTAGAGTGTAGGATATGTGCCTTTGTTGGTTAAATAAGTGGAGGACGGGAGGTGGTGGGTTCGACTCCCATTGCCGGCAGTGTTACTTTCACACTAGGTAAAAGGCTCGAAAGTCGACCTGATATGGCCATTGTTGCTGAAAGGGTCGTAAAAACACCATTTCACAATTTTCACAGGCAAAATAACTCTCATACACTGAAACAAGGAAGGGATAGTGGAAGCCCCTCCCACTTCTTCAGCCATTGGCTGGTACTTGCCCCCAGCTGAGATGCCAACCTTAATGAACTTGGAAGGTCACGTGACGTCTGCTGACCCAGACGATCACGTGGAACGTAACAGCGGTTTCACATTAATGCTGTCACATTGCAATCATGGCTTAGATAAGAAAACGATTTTAAATAAAACATATAGAGATTTAATTATTGCTGTATCAAATGCACAAAGTGTTGGAAATAAAACTGAATATGTTAATCAGTATATATATGAAAATGAAATTGATATTTTCTTTATTACCGAAACTTGGATAAATGAAACAAATGAGAATATAGTATTATCGGAATTAAAAACTAATGACTATGAGGTTGAACATGTCCCAAGACCTCTGAGGTCTGGTGGAGGTTTGGCTGCTGTCTTCAAGAGGGAGCTAGACGTCAAGAAAATAGAACATGACCATGCCTTGTCTACTTTTGAACTAATGGAAATTAAAATTACCACTAATACCAAGACCTGTACAATTATAACTATTTATAGAGCTGAACCCTCTGGAAAAAATCGATACACTTACTCGCAGTTCTTTGGTGAATTCTCTGAAATTTTGTCCTACTATAGCATATATAATCATGAAGTTATATTTATTGGTGATTATAATTCCATCTAGATAAACCTGATATGCCAAATGTAATTAAATTCAATGATATTCTAGATTCATTTAATCTTAGGAATCACATTAAAGAACCAACACATATTTTGGGAAACACTTTAGATTTATTGATATCAGATACACACAGTAGTATCATTAAATGTCATTTCGTGGATGAAAAACTATCAGATCACAATATAATAAAAATACAATTGAGCCAAAATTAAAAATAATAAAAAAATATCTTACAGGAATTTTAAGAAAATGAATATTCAAAATTTTATGATGGATGTTGAAAATAAATTTGGTAAAAATAAATCCTATTGCGATGACGATCTTGATGAACTATTGGACAAATATAATAAATTAACGGAAGTCCTAGATAGACATGCTCCACTAGTTGAGAGATCCATTGGAAGAAGATGGACATTAAAAATAAAGATGTCCCAGAAAAAATTTGGGTAGGATCCTCTCATATCCCTAGATCTAGCAAGGTAAAGGATATTGGTGTCCTTATAGACTAGGAGCTATTGATGAAATCTCAAATCAAAAAGATATGCAAAAATGGATACTACTATCATTTGAAAAATCTTGCGAGGATTAGAGGTTGTATAGATGAAAAGACCTCAAATACATTAGCCCATGCATTTGGACTATGGTAACTCTCTACTGGCAGGCATGCCCAAGTGTGAACTAGCAAAACTACAGAAACTTCTAAATGCGGCGGCTAGAGTAGTAGGAAAATTGAATAGGAGGGACCATATCACAAAAAAACTAATAGACTTACACTGGCTGCCTGTTGAGGCAAGAATTGATTTTAAAAGTGCTCTCTTCACGTGGAAAATACAGAATGGCAAGGCCCCTGAATATCTAAACAACTTGTTGAAAATTAAATCGAGTGAAAAAAATCTTAGATCAGCGTTGAAAAATGAATATATAATTCCTAAAACCAATCTGATACCATACGGTGATAGGGCTTTTCAGCATACGCACCAAAAATCTGGAATGCCCTGCCCCCTACTGTGTAAAACAGTGGACTGCTTTAAAAGGCAGTTGAAGACCCATTTTTTTAGAGAACATTACTTACACAAGCGCCATGAGCAGACCTGGTATGATATAGCGCTATAGAAGTTTATTATTATTATTATTATTATTTATGTTATGCATCAAAAAATTTTTTTAAATTCATCTATAAGGAGTATTCCCAGATCTCTGATCTTACTAAACCTGACTATGCCAGAATTTATTACATCTGACTATTCCAGCATTTACTTTAAAAAGAAACCACATTCACCATGATTTTGGGTATTTAAAATGTGATGTTTATTGTCTGTTTATATGCAAGTTGTAATTTATTCAGTTTTACTGTTATATGCTATTGCAATGTCGTGGTATATTGTGTGTTTTCACACTTGTCATTCATCCATATTTACAAAAGTTTTTAATCCATGCCATATATATATATATATATATATATATATATATATATATATATATATATATATATATATATATATATATATATATATATATATATATATATATATATATATATATATATATAATATATATATATATATATATAATATATATATAATATATATATATATATCCATCATTACATTGCATGATCTGTTCAATTGTAATGCATATTAGGTATGTGTCATCAGGATGAATATGATGTCTCAATCCTTATGTTATCTATCCACAGGCAGTGGCGCAGTGTGGTAGAGTGCAAGCTGAATAGCACCAGGTCCTCCGTGATGATCTAAAGGTCGTGGGTTCGATTCATGACCGTATTAGTATTGAATTCATGATACAATTTCTCGTGTGAATTGAGGCCCGTGCCTGAATTGTTAACCTGTTGTCCTTGTAAATTTGTGACTGCATTCATAAAAAATATCTTAACCTCATTGAAAATACATAGGATTAACCTCCTGACAATACCACATTTTTCCTATGAAAAATCCACCCAGTATAATCACAGGAGATCGAGTTTGACGGACGGACAGAATGATAAAAATGTAAAAATTACTACATAAGCTTTATGCTGACAGCAGTTAAACATATTGCTGACTGTCTAGCTGTATGAGACTGACCCCACTAGCACAGTTGGTAGAGTGTAGGATCTGTGCCTTTGTTGGTTAAATAAGTGGAGGACGGAAGGTGGTGGGTTCGACTCCCACTGCCGGCAGTGTTACTTTCACACTGGGTAAAAGGCTCGAAAGTCGACCTGATATGGCCATTGTTGCTGAAAGGGTCCTAAAAACACCATTTCACTATTTTTTTCTAGCTTTATGACTTCACAGAATCTCAAAATCTGTGAGCAACAAAATCTGGGTTAATGCAATCGCCAGGGTTATTGATACGAGGCTCTCATTCACTGCAATCGCCAGGGTTATAAATACGAGGCTCTCATTCATTGCAATACACAGATTTGTGCCTCGCATCGTGTGTTCGTGACAGTCTATGATATCTTGTAAGATCATGTTCCACTCCATGCCAACCTTGACTTAGTCATCTTTGAAAGTTCTCGGGTCCAATACCCTTAGCCAAAGAAAGATCAAAGGTCAACTGTGGTGTTCATGAGAAAATGAATGGCTATAACCCAAGAAATATTAGCCCTGTCTTCTGGAATATTCTCGTGAGATAATTTTGATCCTGATTTCACAGTGAGTGAGTGAGTGAGTGAGTGAGTGAGTGAGTGAGTGAGTGAGTGAGTGAGTGCGTGAGTGAGTGCATGCGTGAGTGAGTGAGTGAGTGCTTGAGTGAGTGTGTGAGCGTGTGAGTGAGTGCGTGAGTGAGTGCGTGAGTGAGTGAGAGTAAGTAAGAACGCCGTGGATGCAGTGAGGGTGTCATGGGAGTGCTATGTGAATGCCTTGGATGCAGTGAGAGTGCTATGTGAATGCCTTGGATGTAGTGAGAGTGCTATGTGAATGCCTTGGATGCAGTGAGAGTGCTATGTGAATGCCTTGGATGCAGTGAGAGTGCTATGTGAATGCCTTGGATGCAGTGAGAGTGCTATGTGAATGCCTTGGATGCAGTGAGAGTGCTATGAGAACACCATGGATGCAGTGAGAGTGCTATGTGAATGCCTTGGATGTAGTGAGAGTGCTATGTGAATGCCTTGGATGCAGTGAGAGTGTTATGGAAATGCCTTGGATGTAGTGAGAGTGCTATGGAAATGCCTTGGATGTAGTGAGAGTGCTATGTGAATGCCTTGAATGCAGTGAGAGTGCTATGTGAATGCATTGGATGCAGTGAGAGTGCTATGCGAATGCCTTGGATGCAGTGAGAGTGCTATGTGAATGCCTTGGATGCAGTGAGAGTGCTATGTGAATGCATTGGATGCAGTGAGAGTGCTATGCGAATGCCTTGGATGCCGTGAGAGTGCTATGTGAATGCCTTGGATGTAGTGAGAGTGCTATGTGAATGCCTTGGATGCAGTGAGAGTGCTATGTGAATGCCTTGGATGCAGTGAGAGTGCTATGGAAATGCCTTGGATGCAGTGAGAGTGCTATGTGAATGCCTTGGATGCAGTGAGAGTGCTATGTGAATGCCTTGGATGCAGTGAGAGTGCTATGGAAATGCCTTGGATGTAGTGAGAGTGCCAATGGGATGCCGTGGATGGAGAAAAAAACGGAACTTTAGTATTTCATTTTTGGAAACATCTTCCAGTCAGACCCAGCAGACACAGTTCCTTCACTATTTCAAGCAAGGATGAAGTGATTTCAGAACATCTGAATCGAACCGGTTTCCCTCATTCACCAACATTTAAGTATAAGCTTGGAGTATAATGAGTTGACAGAATTGTGTGATATTTCAGGTAAATCAATACATTTGTATTGAACTCTTTGGGGGTTGCGTGGGTCGTGAGGAAATCCCTGACATGGACGTTTCTAAAACGTTGTAGAATTGTTTACACTTGGAATAGAGAAATAAAATTTATATCTCCATAATCAGTGGAGAAAGTAGAACATTTCACTTGCGATCTATGTTGGTCTAAATACTGTCTATGATGAGTCAAAATTGTCAAGTTGAATAACGTCAGATTCTTCTAGTTTCGGCGTCATAAGACACAATGGTTTGGCGTTAACGGACATCGCACCTTTGATCTCATGGCGTCACAACTCCATTCATTATACTCCAAGGTATAAGCTTGGAGTATAATGAATGGAGTTATGACGTTGTAGCATGTGTGCATGATGTCATAGCAACCCATTGTTACAAACAATGGGATACATTGTTACAAACAATGGGATAGTTTCTCTTTGAAGCAATGTGCGTTACCACCAATTTTTGAGTTTTTGAATTTGAAAGAAAGAATCATTATTTCATAATGAATAGATTCTGGGGAATCTAATAGTGAAATTTTGGATATTTTTAAATGAATAGGCTATTCCCGATAAGCCCTTAAAGTTCATATGTCTATGGACACTTTTCAAGAACTACAAAGCATATAGAAAAAATATCTATAGATATAGAAGGATGAGATTTTCACAATTTGAATAGTATGTTTATAAAAAAAAAATGCCACAATTGTTTATCAATATTTTTTAAACCAATATACAATTTTTGTAAAAAAAGAATTTTCTTTTTTTTTCAAAAACCATAAGCTTTTTTGTGAGAATATCAGACTTGTTGGGGTAAAAGTGTTGCATCAATGTGAAATCATCTTGCTGGGCAAATGCTATGTAAATGGAATGGACGCATATATTGGCAGATTTGAAAATAATATCAAAAGAAAGAGGTTTTCCCAATTAAAAAAAATATACATTCTACAGGCCTGCCAATGGATGCGTTGATGGTATAAATTAAATGTGAACGTTGTGCAAGTTGACAGAATGCGACATATCCAATATAGCGATGATATTGTTATATCTGGCTCTGCAATGTGTATACTGAATTTTGCATGTCCGATGTGCATGCAAGCTATATAACAACAGGAGAGGTAGATCGGTGCAACATTTATGTCCTTCTTTCAATCAAATCATTCGATTTAATTTGTAAATGAATCAGATTGAAATAAAAAAACTATTATATAATTATATATATTATATAATTCATATATATATATATATTTTTATATAGTTATATGTATTTATATAGTTATAGCCTGGTTGTATAAATATGCTTCTCAGACATGTTTGTTCAAAAAGGCTTTGTACAGGTTACTTATGTAACTGTGACTAAGCAGCTGCACTATGAAGAGTGGGGTATTTTATATGCCGCACAGTACGTCAATGCCCCACAAGACAGGTCTGAGATTGGTAAAAACCCCATATCTGATACAATCTCTTTCTATATATATATATATATATATATATATATATATATATATATAGAAAGAGATTAATATATATATATAAAAAATATGTTGCCTGAGGTCATTTCTCGAAATTGTGTCTGTTAGGTGCGACATGGAGTTTGATACAAACAATAAGATATAATTTATATTGTCCCCTTGACATTGTCCATACTATTCGTTGTCTTCATATAGAACATATAAAATCCAGGTGGTTTACAAATGTTTTGATAAGCCCAAAACTAATGTGCACGATATCAGACAGACACTAGTCATAAAATGGCGATGAGATATGAACTCCATAACCTCTGTCTACCCTAAGAAGCAATCCACCCACGTTATGTCTGTCATATAGGGTACGGGTTAGTACAGATATTAATACAAGACCGGTAAGTGTACCGGGTCAGTACAAACTATTAATACAAGGCCAGGAATCTTAAAGTGTACCAGGTTAGTTCAAATATTAATACAAGACTGGGAATCCTATAGTGTACAGGGTTAGTACAAATATTAATACATGGCTATAGCTCTATTTCAGACTACGTATGATTTTTGATATAGTGATTTCTATATAGATGGGTTTCGAGTTTAGATTTGAAGGTAATTAATATTTTACTATTTTTCACCTCCAGTGGCACGGCATTCCAGATCCGAGGCGCATACACCTCAAAGGCCCTATCCCATGTGTTTGTAGGTTCATTTTGGGAACAATATATTCATTATTCTCAGATGATGAGAGGACTTATACCAATTTTAGGTATTAAAACTTACATGTTAGGTATTGAAATGGTTTTTGTGTTAGGTATTCGGGTACATTGCCATTTTGTATCTTGCATGTAAGTAATGCCATTTTAAATCTATTCTGGCTTCCACAGGCAGCCAGTGCAGCCCCATTAATTTTTCTGTGATGCGGCCACTCTTTTTTTATTTTACATACAACTCTGCTGCATTCTGGAGTTTCTGTAACTTTGCAATTTCACATTTGGGTAACCCAGCAAGCAGTGAGTTACCATAATGCAGAGTTGAAGTTACGAATGCATGTGCAAGTGTATTAGCAGTTTTTTCATCTAGGCTGTTTCTGATGTAAGATATATTTCTCACATGAAAGTAGCCATTTTTGCATATTTTGTTTTAATTTGCTGCTTCATGTTAAGTTCCTGATCAAAGATCACACCAAGGTCTTTGGGGAATGGTGTTTCCTTCTTTGTATTCAGGAGGCCATATAATAATAATAATGATGAATTGAGCATATTATTGTATGTGTGTAGTATGTATGGCCTGTCAGGCTTGTTCATATGAAAATTATGAGCACCTATGAAAATAACATCATGTTTATAAATGCTATAATATGGTAGAATTTCAGAAAATTCGGCAAAAAAATCAGTGTAGGTGTATTTATTTTATTCCGATGGCTCTGGTCGATAGATAGTAATAATGGTACACGATGTAAGGCCCGATCTAATATTAATTTCCATAAGTTCCATCATTGTTAGTTTATTGTTATGGATAATCTTGTTTATGTTAATTTCAGCGAGGCCTCCTCCGGATCTCAGTACCCGATGGACATGTTTAACTTTGTAATGGTTGATTTCAAGTTTTGGTTTAATTATTTTTTCATTTGATTCATTTATCCAGGTTTCAGTAATGAAAAAAAAATGTCAATTTTATTTTCATTTATATATTGATTAATAATTGGTGGTCGTCTGTGTATAAGTAGGTCAGCTTCTCGGAAGTGGGAGAAGATTGACTAATCATAATGGTGGTGCGATGGGTGGAGTTAAGATGGTGACATATATTAAATGGCTTTGTTGATTGGCCAGCATCAGTTCTGTTCTTATTGTAGCACGTCTCATTTTTATGATTTTTACGTCTCGTTTATATATAAAATTCAATGAGGGCTGATGACTTGATTTTGAAACTGATAGGAATCCTGTCTCAAAATGTAATTCTAGTCCTGAAAGTTCACTATCCACAAGTATTAATACTGTCCTACTGATATTTGTCAAAAAAGGTGTGAGAAATTGCGGGGATTAACATGTACACTATTTTTATTTTCCAAGAAATCAGAGCTCCCAGAAAAAGCGTCCATTCCTCCTGCACATGTACACACCTTATGTACCGGTTTAATACGAAATATTAATACAAGGCCAGGAATCTTAAAGTGTAGCGGGTTAGTTCAAATATTAATACAAAATCGGGAATCTTTAATTGTACCAGGTTAGTACAAAATATTAATACAAGGCAGGGAATCTTAAAATGTACCAGGTTAGTTCAAATATTAATACATGGCTGTGAATCCTATAGTGTACCGGGTTAGTACAAATATTAATACAAGGCTGGGAATCTCAAAGTGTACCAGTTTAGTTCATACAAGACAGGTTAGCTCAAATATTAATACAGTACTGGGAATCTTAAAGTGTACCGGGTAAGTACGAATATCCTATAGTGAATCCTATAGTGTACCAGGTTAGTACAAATAATTATACAAGACTGGGAACCTTATAGGGTACTGGGTTAGTAAAGATATTAATGCAAAGTCAGGAATTTTATAGTGTACCAGATGAGTACAAATATTAAGATTAGATAATTGAAATAATTATTAATAATTACAAGAATAATTGTTCATAAGAATATACAAATTCTTTTCCCGAATCTCTTGTTCTTGCCACTATTTTGAAACTTTGAGAATTATAAAATGATAGTACAGTACACCATTTGTATTTGCAATGAATGGATGTTGCTCCGAGATGTTTTCAAGGGGAAATGTCATCAACTGCATGAGCGTTTGCAGAAATCACTTTAAATGAAGAAAATCACATTCACTGTTTAATGTAGAGATTGGCTAAGCAGTAGGACATATCTTTCATGCTAGCGACAGAAAGATGAAAGTCTTTTAATGAGTTGTTTTTTTTTTACTCCACCCTGTGTCATACAACTGGTCATCATTTGTGTTGTTATGCCAGTATCATATTGCTGGAAGAACGTCCCTTGGTAGTTCCTTTTGGCAGAGACTTCTGCTAATTCAGTAAAAATGTGCAGACAATGGCTTTATTTCAAAACAAAGACGGTTTGGCTAATCATTAACAAAAAGGTTTGTTTGGCTAAGCGCTAATGAAAAAGGCTTGCCTACTTTTAGTATTATTATTTATTTTTGCTGTAGATCAGAATTGACGTCTCATCGCATTTAAAGGACAAGAATACACAAAGACTATGGCATCAAACATAGACGGAGGATATGCGTGGATAATCCTGATAGCTTCATTTGTTGGCCACTTCCTGCAGTATGGTGTGGTATGGACAGTTGGGGTGTTCTATGTCATATTCCTGGAAAATCTGGACCACAATGGCAGTGGTCAGGTGGCCCTCATATCATCTCTCAACACTGCAGTCTATTATGTCACTGGTAGGCTTCTTAATTTATTTTGAAAAATATCATTTATCTGAAATTACACACCGATTTAGTGTCGTGTGCTTTTTGGTAGCGTTATAGTTACGAAGTGGCCAGGACAGACACAAACACTTCATTTGGTTCACTGTTACTTTAATATACGATCGTAAAATATATGATTTTCTGAGATTATCATAATCCATTAACTTCATAAACAATCAACTCATAGAATTGTCAGAATGGAATAAACGTAGATCAATCTTGTAGAAATAGATGATATAATATGTGTTTCACTTCTTGTTATAGTTTGTAACTTAACATCTTTGAGTTTGCCTTTTCGTCAAATATTTTTTATATCAAAAAGTTTATATATTCGTCAATTTTATTTATATATACCTGTTCATACATAAGAAAAAGGTATATTGATTTTTTTAGCTATGCATAGTACAGCTTCTGTAGTGACAGGGGAGATTTTTTCTGTCATTCTGTCCGTCAACTTTGATCTTCCTCCCTGAAACTACTGGTCCGAGTTCTAAGCTAGTTGGAAAGTGTTTCCAGGGGACCAATTTTATCTTTTTTCCATTTGGCTCAGATTTCTTTCCATTTTTTATGATTTATTTTTCACAAATCTAATGGCTATCACTGGGTTTTCAACGAGAGCAATTTTAATAGAATTAAAAATATTAGCTAAATTCAATATTTAACATGCATTTTGATTGGTAAAAAGCATCATCTGCTCAAAATTACAAAATAAAAACAATGATCAGCATTGGCCAATGTTTTAAACTAGCTACATCAGTATAGATTTATACTGTTTTATCATATACATAAATGTTTATCAGATATGAAAACAACTCATATTGTATCAAAACCTGTAATAATCTTTGAGTGTTTTTTTTGTTGGAATAAAAAGATATATTTTCATAACAAAACCATGACGAAATATCATTTCAATTTAAGATGAGCTCTCAGCTACAAAATGTAAACAAGTCTTGACCTGGCCTGGAAAATAAATAAAGTGGTGACTGACAATTGTCTTGTTGGAAAGAGATGATTGTAGTGTAATAAACAAAGAACTGCCAAATATAGGAGTCAACTCTAACAAGATATTGGTCTTTGAGTTATAAAGCTCTGGATATAAAGTTATTATTTGTGTAATTGATTAAATGTAATTGATTAGTAGGGATCTGTGTCCTTCACTTTATTGCTTTGTTTATGACATGTATGCATTTTGGTGACATAAACATATATTTAAGGGGCTGGAGTTTACCCGGTTAGTGTTTGAAACTGCTACCAAATGTTATTAAATTTATTCACGTTAAATCTCGGTTATGGCAACCATATAATGATATCCAAGGGAAGAGCCCCCCATTTCGATATTTCTATTTTACCTTGTCATATAACATAGATTTAAAATGCACCTACATGGTGGTAAATCGGTCTTACAGGTTAAGGAATGGGAGACTCTCTGCACAACTACAATATGATTCAGGCAGAGAGGAAGTGTATATATGATACTATCACAACAGGATCCATTGCCAAAATATGTATCTGGCAAACGTATCCTGCATTCTGATTTATGTAGACAAGATATAATATGCATTAAGAAATTGACACCTTGTGGCTAAGAGGATGGCAGGTTTTGAAATCCTGCCTTAAGAATAACGGTTCTTCATGTTCTGTAAATCGAAATTGTCAAATGTCAGGTATCTTAATGACATACTGTGCAATATTGATGTACACTTCTGATGCTGATATTTGATGTGAAAGCTGGAAAAGTATGTGAATGTAAAATTAAATTATAAAATACTAAAAAAGTTTTTTGATAAAATACTAAAAAAAGTACTTGTCAAATATATTTATCATCCTAAACTGATATAACTTTGGGTGCATAGTTCAAGCAAGGAGTAACCAGTCTCTTCCACATCTGAATAGTCCATTTCACTTCCAAATTCAACAGCTGATAAAAAGATAAAATTCTTGGAAACAGTAATAGGTGACAGCTAGAATATAAAGCTGGCTGGTAGCATTTTGCTTTGTATTACATAAACCCTTTACCTGTGTTAATTGCCCTCTATTCAATGCTTTTGAATATCACGAATATTGCTGTGATTAAGAATCATAAATATTAATATTCTATTAGTGAACTTGTTATATGCTAACCTTTGGTTAGACCAAAAGTAAATAGTTACAATATGAACAGTTATTAGGGATTGTTGTCTCATTTTCCTACCAATCTTTGTCAAGAACAACAAGTGACTACATGTATATAACTATTCGGATACTGAAGGGGTAAATGCCTTTGTCTGATGATTTACATTAAGGGTCTTATCATATTTATTGATTTTTTTGGATCGACCACCAACAGAAAGCAGAATAGCAACTTTGAAAATAACGATTGGATAAAAAATAAAAAAATATAAGCGTTACAGGTATATACTCTTTATATATATATATATATATATATATATATATATATATATATATATATATATATATATATATATATATATATATATATATATATATTAATTATACAAATATGTACCTAGGTGTCGTGCAATATGACTTTTTATGGACCTTCGGAAAGTTATATTGCACGAGGCGTCCCTTTGAGAACTGAAAGGGACGAGTAAACATGCCAGAAGTAAACATTACTGTACCAGGAGTGCAAAAGATGTTAGAACGCCTGAAGATTCACAAAGCCGCTGGTCCTGACCAGATAGGGCCCAGAGTTCTGAAGGAACTAGCACCCACCATTGCCCCAATACTGACAGTCATTTTCAGGAGGTCCTATGAGACAGGAGAAGTACCCCAGGACTGGATTAGAGCCAATGTAGTGCCGATTTACAAGAAGGGACCCAGAGACAATCCAGCTAATTATAGACCAGTCTCCTTAACCTGTATTGCCTGCAAACTGTGTGAACATATTATCACAAGTAGCATAATGAGGCACAAAAGGGAACATGGGATCCTATACAAGCTGCAGCACGGGTTCCGGGACAAACGCTCTTGTGAGACCCAGCTCATAGAGTTTATAGCCGATGTCACCAACAACATGCAGGAAGGCAAGCAGACTGATGTTCTCTTAATGGATTTCAGCAAAGCGTTTGACAAGGTTAGTCACAGACGGCTCATACAAAAGCTGAACCATTACGGGATCACCAGGCGTACCAACAAATGGATACAAAGCTTCCTCTCCAACCGCAAACAAACAGTGGTGCTGGAAGGCGAGTCATCATATGAAGCTGATGTCACATCAGGAGTCCCCCAAGGTAGTGTCCTTGGTCCATGCTTGTTCTTACTGTATATTAATGATATGCCAGACAATATCTCAGCCAAGGTCAGACTATTTGCAGACGACACAATAGTCTATCTGACCATCCCGTCCACAGAGGAGGCCGAGAGTCTCCAGGCAGACCTTGACAGGCTGGCAAAATGGGAGGAAACCTGGCAAATGGAATTCCACCCCCAAAAGTGCCAGGTTCTCACTATCACCCGCAACACCAAGAAGGTAGTGAAGCATTTGTACTGACTCCATGGCCACATACTAGAAGCAGTCACATCAGCTAAATACCTTGGAGTCACCATCAACAGTGATCTCCGTTGGAACGAGCACATCACAAACATAACCAATAAAGCCAATAGAAGCCTGGGATTCCTGAGACGAAACCTCAGAATCAACTCCCCTAATTTAAAAGCTACTGCTTACAAAACACTAGTGCGTCCACTAGTAGAATACCCCTCCACAGTCTGGGACCCTCTCACTCAAAATAACATAAAGACAATAGAAATGGTCCAGCGAAGAGCTGCCAGGTACACACTGAACAGGCACAGGAACAAGTCCAGCGTCACTGACATGCTGGAAGTATTGGACTGGGAATCGCTGGAAGTCCGCAGAAAGCAAGCCAGGCTTGCTATGCTCTACAAGATGCAGAACGGGCTTGTTGCGACAGATCACCTAGAACACCTGACGCCAGTTACTAGTGCAACCAGGCACTGCCATGCTCTGGGGTTCCAGGTCCCACAGTCCAGGGTGGACTACCACAAGTTCGCCTTCTTCCCGAGGACTGTGGTGGACTGGAATGGGCTCCCCCCTGAAGTGGCCGGGGCTCCATCCCTTGATGCCTTCAAGAAGGCGTTGAGGAAGAATTAAACCACAGGAGCATGATCAGCACATCACCAGCACCGTCCGTCTCGCGCAGCAGCTCTCTGGGACGCCGGGGGTGCAACCATCACCACTCTGGGGCCTGCGTGCCACCGAGGGGTAGGACAAGAGGTGACCCCCGGGCACCCGGAGAGTGCTGCGATGGACATGTAAATAGGGCACATCACGTCAACCCTACGCATGCACACTGCACCGAGCGACAGTCTTCAATCTATGAAGTTCAGCTCGTATATGGAAGAAGAAGAAGTTTGTCTGTATCAACTTGATTGCTGTCGTCTGCTTCCCAGTCTGCAGGTCACTCAGAGCAAGCTGGTGACGTCATTATAGGGCTTCCCCAACATTTCCCGCCATGGAATTCCCCATCAGTGCAGTGGAAAGTATATTGACGTGCAATATAATGCATCTGGTCAATAAAACAATTTAGAGAAGCTCATGTGACCAGGAATTGACCAATCACAGCACAGAATACACAGTGATCATAGAATAAATATATATATATAGATCACATATATATGGATCACTCTTTTTTGGTTGAAATGCTTGCAACAATTTGCACATCGTATTTTGAAAAAACATGGCATATGTGTTGTTTTTGTGTTGTAGGTCCTATAGCTGGAATGATGACCAACAAATATGGCTGTCGTAAAGTGGCAGTGGTCGGTGGCGTTATCAGCAGCATTGGCTTCGTGCTGAGTACATTTGCTGAAAACGTTTATCATCTCTACTTTACATTTGGCATTCTTACAGGTAAATTTACAGACCAGTCAAATCTTTTTTGGTTGAAATGCTTGCAACAATTTGCACATCGTATTTTGAAAAAAACAATGGCGGAAGAGCCACAGCCTGTAAACTGCTTTTTTGTTTTTGTTTTTTTGAATGTCTGCAACTGCATATTAATACAATGAACAACGCATAATTGAAATACTATTTATCCTCAAATTCATTTTGTATTTTATTGCAAATTTGATGTATTTTTGATCATGATTAGGTCTAAAGAAAGCTATGTTATTGCGTTCTAAACAAATTAAATGAATTATTAAACATGACCTGTATTATATGTTATCAAATCAGACTTTACTTTTTTGCTCAAATGTATGCTCAAAATTCCGTTTTTGTAGGTTTTGGTCTTGGACTGGCGTATATTCCAACCATATCTTCTGTTGGTTTTTATTTTGAGAAGTACCGTTCTATGGCTCTAGGAGTGGCCGCATCAGGCGTGGGTCTCGGCACCTTCGCCTTTCCCCCTCTCATCCGGGTATTAGTGGACACATACGGATGGAGAGGGGCGCTCTTGATCATAGGGAGCATCTGTCTAAATGTCTCATTGACTGGAGCTTTACTAAGACCCATTGAAGTTCATAATGAAGAAAACAAGTTAAAAGTGACTGAAGAAAAGTTAACAAACATGCAAGTCTTCAAGAACAATGGCTATGTGATATTATGTGTTCACACCATGCTCATTAGCTTTGGACTGTCCGTTGTATATGTGCATCTTGCAGCTTACGCCTGTAGTGTGGGTTTCACTGAAAATGAAGGTGCTATTTTATTCTCTGTGTTAGGAGTATGCAATTTTATGGGAAGACTTGTGTTCGGTGCTTTGAATCAACACCCCACATTAAGTCCATTTTGTCTGTATTTTTGGGGGTTCTTTGGGGCTGGACTGTACACCGTTCTATGCCCATTCGCCACTCATTTGTATGGACTACATATCTACTCAGGAATATTTGGTTTGTTCACCGCCTGCTTTGGGACCATACTTCCCCAGATCATTGTGGAGATGTTAGGAATAGATCTCCTGACCAGTGGTTATGGCTATGTCCTGGTGTTCATGGCAACCGGTACTCTCTCTGGAGGACCTGTGGCAGGTGCGTAATAATGATAAAAAATTGCAATTATGATGATGATGATGATGATGATGAAGATGATGATGATTATAATAATGATAATAATGATGATAATGATGATAACGACGATGATAACAACAACAGCAACAACAACAACAATGAATATTATTTATATAGCAATGAATCGCACTAGGTCTGCACATGGCGACCGTTATGTCCTTTTTATTAAAATCTAAAGAATTAATTACATTATCTGATAAAATGCAAACTGATATGGACTGAATCAACGCGATTTAAATCAACACAATATAATAAATGGACGTGATTTTTTTGCCTTTTTGGACCTTTGTTCTTATCAGTATGATTAATGTGCATTTCAGGTTGGTTGTATGACGCCACCTCCTGCTATCCAGTTTCATTCTTTGTTGGTGGGTCGTTTATGATATTAGCATCTTTCCTCTTGATTATCCCATGGAAATGTCAGGAAAAGCAATGCTCTATCTACCACAGCGCGCGGAATGACAGTGTCAAATATGACATTATTATGAAAAAAGAGAATGGAAATGTTATAATGTAAGTAACTCTAATTTTTAAAACATCCTACTTTACATAAATCTATGGAAACCAATAGAGATTTGAATTGAGTACACGAACATTAAAAAAATCAAATGAAATACATCATGTTTATTATCTGAAATATAATTGTGTAAGTGTGACCTCTTATATCACTTTGCTATTCACTAAAAAAGAAGGGAATTTCTATATTTATATTTTCAGTGAAAGAGACCATATCGACGTTATTAAAACAAACTGTGCTCCTCCTGTGTGAAACTGGGCAAGAAAGTATGCAGTGTAGATCCAACTTCTACAACAAAAAACAATAGCATTGGATCTCCTCTCTAGCTGTGGCCATGCTGCGTAGGCTTTGAGTGCTCACGAGACACAAGTGGAGCAGCCAACTTCTTCACAAATAAGTGCAAAAGGAAACAAGACACTTAATATATTACTGTAATAATGTAGTGTGGGATGGAATTTTTAAAAACTAACTCTCTCCCCAAGTAAAGTTTTAAATGTGATATATTTGGTAATTTAATTATCATTTTATGCTCTATAACTGTGATATAATCGTGAGATACACTGTATGAGCCATGATACTTAACTTAATTGTGTGTGCCATTATTTCCAAACCACACGACAAACTGATTTCAATGGTGGAACAGAGTAACTTGGACACAAATACACAATTCCATTTATGAATATTGAAATATTCATTCACTTATAGAGAGGTTTAGTGATGTTTAAATCATATCCATCCATCATGTATTGATACATATCTTTGAATCGCCATATATATCACTAAATCTCTACAAGTGAATGAATATTTTATATATATTCTATATATATATATATATATATATATATATATATATATATATATATATATATATATATATATATATATATATTCTATATATATATATATATATATATATATATATATATATATATATATATATATATATATATATATATATATATATATATTCTATATATATATATATATATATATATATATATATTCTATATATATATATATAGAAAGAGATTGTATCAGATATGGGGTTTTTACCAATCTCAGACCTGTCTTGTGGGGCATTGACGTACTGTGAGGCATATAAAATACCCCACTCTTCATAGTGCAGCTGCTTAATCACAGTTACATAAGTAACCTGTACAAGGCCTTTTTGTACAAACATGTCTGAGAAGCATATTTATACAACCAGGCAATAACTATATAAATCACTGCCATCTAGTGTCACATGTAGTAATAAGTGCCCTAGTGGCGGATAATGGCATTAGCGCCATTGATATGAATGTTAGATTTGTGAGGTATGTAAAACAATTTCATTATTAACACCAGATGGCACTCTCCTGTCACATACAATAAGGTATGAGATGGTACCCCATAATTAGGTCTGACAAAAATACCTCCAGTACCTCATATCTGTAACAGCTTCTAAATATATATATATATATATATATATATAGAATATATATATATATATATATATATATATATATATAGAATATATATATATATATATATATATATATATATATATATATATGGCAATACCAAAATATAAAAATGTATCGTTTTCAATTTATATTGATGGTACCGCAAGCAGTACATCAATCTCTTAAACTTCTAGTATTATTACGTGTTTTGACAGAAAACGCCATTGCCCCTTTCGCTGAAATTAGGTTGAAAATTTGGATGATATTTTGTCTCAGGGAATATAGAATTTTTTTTTTAAGTGCCCCCTGTTGACTTATAAAGAAAATTACACGTGCGTACCTTATGATAAGTGGAATATTCACAGTGTGAAAAATATGGAATAAGTCGTACTGGTACCAGTCATAACACAAATTACTTTGGTCAATATTTTGGCACTGCAATATATGATTTTTTTTCCTATAACAAAAATGTATATGTTGTATGTATATGATATACTGTTTTGTCTCTATTATTCATGAAAAGGGCTTACTGAGTAGTGAATGAGACTGTCTTGGTGTCATTTTGATAAGAAGAAAATTTGCTTTGATCCAATTTGAAATAAAAAAATAAAATGAGTGTTTTGCCTTTGAAAAAAGACATGCACTAGGATCACAGTAATCATTGTTAAGAATATGGAGGGATGGGAGAGTTTTGAGCTCATACCAAAAATCATTCATATCTTAGACGGGTTTAAGTCTCTGCCATTTCAAGTCAGACTCTCTGGGCGAACTTTGTAATTTAAATTCTCACAAAATGCATTTAAATCAACACAATATTATAACAATATGGTTATAGCTATTAAACAATAGAACAATAATGGTATGATTTCACATGACCATTTTTCTGATGGGACTTCAATCAAAAAAGTTGATCAACCAGAGGGCGCCCAAAATCAACACAAATGTCTCGCCAAAATCTCGCTCCCACGTGAACTACTTAATCCAAGGGATCAGATAAATGCTGTTTACAATTGTAATATGTTACATAAACAACATTTAGCTCATCTTGAATCATGAAAATGATGGTCAATTTGAAACAGTGCTAATTCTAAAGCGATTCATTGGAAAAATGAATCTCTTCTGCTTGAAAAATTATTTTTTGTAAAATGTATTATGTAAAATGGATTATATATCAGCCTTTCAAAACATAAAAAACATTCCTTCCCATGTTTTTCACCAAATATATTTGTTGAAATTGTGAGTCAAGGTTGCATATATATATCTTACGTTTGGACCACGTCAAAGGTCTTGTACTGGTCAATGTTCTAAATTGACTGTAATATAAGATATATGAAATGATAAAATAAAGGTATTAATCGATTATGGTATGTTATATGGCATGTGTGTGAAAATAATGCGCGTTCCCATATAAATATCTGGCATTCTGCATAATATTGGTAGTATTTTGATATTTCTTCTTACATTGATGTTCTGATTCTAAAATGCAAATAATGTGATATGAAATAACACTTGAAAATGTCATACAGTGTATGCAATTCTGTATTGGGTTTTGAGGTCAATTAATATCTCTATACACAAAAACAAGGTACATCTTAAAATGTATGTGATAAATCAGATCTTTTGATATATGTCAATAATATAGTTATTCAGAAATAAACGTAGTACCTATATCTTGGTGAGTGTCATTAATTACAGTCAGAGATAGAGACGGAACAAAATATATTGGTTTGCATACAATTCATTTGTTATTAATCTCCCACAACCTGTCCAAAGAAAGCTACATACAATACGCGTTCAAGCCAAATCCAGTTAACTGATCACAAAATACAATTAGCGGCTCACCACTGGTTAAGTCGATTGGACTGCATGAAAAGCCTTAATAGCAGCTCCATGAGAAAATCAAAATTTTTCAATAGGGGGGTGGACATGGTCAAAAATAGATTTCCTTTAAATTTGGTACATGGCTAGATAACCTTCAGAAATGATCAAATCCAAAGTATTTCAGTTGGCAGATGTCCGTAACCATGGTAACCATCAATTCCTTAGTAACAGGCTCTGGGGCTCAAAATGACACTTTTCTAACCTTATTTTTGGCCATATTTGACCTAATCTTACAGATAAATTACTCCCTATAGAGGTATTGTGATAATTTCACTCTGTAATTGGTTCCTAGGTCACTTCATTAAGATTTGAAACTTTTAACAATTCTAAATACTCTCCCTATAACAAGCTATTACTGTTGCCATGACAACAGTAAGTTTGTCCCAAGTCATTTTGTGGCCAGTTTACAGGCATAATTAACACCCCAAAATCAAATTGATTTTTAAAATATTTCAATCAGCTTTTAAATAGGCCAAAATGAATAAATATAAGCAAAAAGAAAAATGCTAGATCCTAAACAAGGTCATGTCAAGGTCATTCAAAGGTCATCTGTTTTTCAAAAACTACATTTTCATCAAAATTTGACATATTTGACCTCCATGATCTCAGTGACAAATAATGTGAATGTACTAGCTAACTGGTGCATATTATTCAACATAACCTACTCTTCAATGCCTGATTCTTAAATCAGTTGCTATTAACTATGTTGCTATGGTAACCGGGTAATCAAAATACCTTGTCCTCAATTCAGTCCAATTTTCCGAATTTTGATGATTTTTGCAATGTTTGCATTGCAATTACTCATTATAATGAAATTGATTGAACAAACTATGTTATCTATAATGATACACACAGGTCATGCCCTTATGTTGCATACATAAAATATTTGATATCAAATGTGTTGCTATGGTAACCAGGTGATGCAATTACCTCGTCACTCACTCAGACTGAATTCACCGATTTTGATGATTTTCGTGAAATTCAGCATTCTTATTCTGAATGAAAAACAACTTAAACATATCATTTATATAGTCTGTTGTGATAAACATGGTCTATACCTTTATGGTACCCAAATTGAATAGTTTGGATCAAATGTGTTGCTATGGTAACTAGATGATGAAAATAGCCAGTCCCTGACTCTGACTGAATTCACCAGTTTTGATGATTTTCGTGATATTCAGCATTCTTATTCTGAATGAAAAACAACTTAAACATATCATTTATATAGTCTGTTGTGATAAACATGGTCCATACCTTTATGTTACCCAAATTGAATAGTTTGGGTCAAATGTGTTGCTATGGTAACTAGGTGATGAAAATAGCCAGTCCCTGACTCTGACTGAATTCACCGTTTCTGATGATTTTTGCGATATTCAGCATTTTTATTCTTAATGAAAAACAACTTGAATGTGTCATTTATATAGTCTGTTGTGATAAACATGGTCTATACCTTTATGGTACCCAAATTGAATAGTTTGGGTCAAATGTGTTGCCATGGTAACTAGGTGATGAAAATAATCCTTGACTAAATTCATCCAATTTGATTATTTCTAACAATGTTCAATATTCATTGTTTCAATGACAGTAAACTTGAATGTTACATTGATACAGTGTCTGGCACTATACATATCCCATACCTATAATTCCATACAAAGCTGTTTGAGAGTGAACATGTTGCCAGGTGAAAAAAAAACATGCGCTGAAAAAAAACCCAACTTTTATCTGTTAGAAACTGAATTCACCCATTTTGACAAATCAGGATATGTTGAAGTATTCAATGTATTGTTTAGTTTAATCAATTCTATAATTTAACATCATATACCATTCAGCAATAGTGTCATTCATGGCCTTTACTAATATGTTGCACATACATATCTTAATATATGCTGCAATAGTAAAAA
The DNA here is from genome assembly GCA_949316495.1 of Amphiduros pacificus. Lineage (NCBI taxonomy): Eukaryota > Metazoa > Annelida > Polychaeta > Phyllodocida > Hesionidae > Amphiduros > Amphiduros pacificus. The sequence continues at coordinate 15,829,164 of OX439003.1, read as the reverse complement.
GGAAGCAATGTACATTTTACTATTTTAGTACACAGTTCACATAACCTGAAAGGGTTCATACAAAGATGCATAAAAATCGTTATTACAATCAAAGTAGCAACATTCTAAACTTCCTTAAATTATTGCAATAAATTGAAATAAGGAGAAACTCCAATTATTTTGACTCATCCCAAACTTATGTCTACATTGAAACATTTTTAGATCACATTGTGATCTAGTTCCATAAATGTTTCACAAAAACGTGAACAAACGTATTGTGTAAAATAAACATGGTGACAATAAATCTTTTGTATCATGTTTTGCAAATATCACATTTAGATGATTTTGAAAATTATCTTCTGTGACCTTGAAAATAGCTCAAGGTCACCCAATATATACTTGTCCAAGCCCCTCATATGTAGATCACATCTGCCAAGTCACGTCGATATTGTTGTAATCTAAGGATTCACAAGCAAAGTTCCTCTTGTGTTAGTCATGACCTTGACCTTGAGCCAAAGTCACAAAAAGTGCATCTAAATCAATTATCCTTGGATATGCACCAATATTTACATGATATCAAGATCTAATCTTCTCTGATTTGTAAAGGATCAGATTCTCAATATTTTGGAATTTGTCAACTATATGGCCTTTAAATAGGTCAATGTGACCTGGTTACATAAATCATTCTAAAAATTGTGAACGAATATATTGTACAAGATAAATGTAGTGGAAATGCTATTTGTAATGTTTTGCAAAATATTCCAAATAGCTGATTTTCAAAATCGGCTCCTATAACCTTGAAAATAGCCCAAGGTCACCCAACATTGATTTATTCACGCCCCTCATAGGTAGATCATATCTACCAAATCATATTGATGTTGCTGCAATCTTGACGAAAATAGAGCATACACAAGCTAAGTTGGATTTGTGCTGATCATGACCTTGATTTGACCCAAGGTCATAGAAAGTGCACCAAAATAAAATACCATGGAAATTAACCTAGATTATCATAATATCAAGCTCTAATCTTTTCTGATTTGTAAAGGATTAGATTCACAATATTTTAGAAGCTTGGACCTATATGGCCTTTAAGTAGTCACTGTGACCTAGTTACATAATATTTTATGAAGAAAGATATTTAGTAAAATAAGTGTAGTCAGAATAAATGTTATTTGTCATGTTTTGCAAAATATCACAAATATCTGATTTAGATAATTGTGTCCTGTGACCTTGAAAATGGTCCAAGGTCATCATATTTATTCAAGCCCCTCATAGGTTAATCAAATCTACCAAGTTATATCAATATTACTGTATTTTGTTAGAAAATAGGTCATTGACAAGCAAAGTTGTTCCTGTGCTAGTCATGACCTTGACCTTGACCCAAGGTCACAAAAGTTCAGCCTAAAAATATTTCCAGACCTACATATTATCATAGTAAAGCATCTAGTCCTTATGTCCAATCATTATTGAATGAGGAAGAAAAAAGGTGCGGCAGCGGACACGGCAGACGTGGTGGAAACGGAGCAAGAACATAAAGTCAGCTTGTACTAGCTTAATAAATATATGGATTTTGGTTTGAGTAAAGGAGAAGGAAATTTCATCTCCTAGTTACCATAGCGTTTGCTCTGAATAATTTTCTGTATAATGTTATCATTTTATGACAACAGATTTATAGATGGTACATTCAAGTTGGTTATCTTTTAGAATAACAATATTGAATATAGCTGAAAATTGTCAAAAATCAGTAAATTTAGTCTGAGTGAGGGACAAAGTAATTTCATCACCTGGTTACCATAGGAATGCATGCAACTAATTTCTTCTGAAACATTCTATGTGTGGAATATTATAGTATGGGCCATGTTTGTTACAAAAGACTATAAAATTGGTATACTCAAGTTGGTTATCATTTAGAATAGCAATATTGAATATAGCCCCAAATCATCAAAATCAGTAAATTTAGTCTGAGTGAGGGACAAGGTATTTTTATCACCTGGTTACCATAGCAATGCGTTTGACCAAAACTATTCAATTTGGGTAACATAAAGGTATGGACCATGTTTTTATCACAACAGACTATATAAATGACACATTCAAGTTGTTTTTCATTAAGAATAAAAATGCTGAATATCGCAAAAATCATCAAAAACGGTGAATTCAGTCAGAGTCAGGGACTGGCTATTTTCATCACCTAGTTACCATAGCTAACACATTTGACCCAAACTATTCAATTTGGGTAACATAAAGGTATGGACCATGTTTATCACAACAGACTATATAAATGATATGTTTAAGTTGTTTTTCATCCAGAATAAGAATGCTGAATATCACGAAAATCATCAAAATCGGTGAATTCAGTCTGAGTGAGTGACGAGGTAATTGCATCACCTGGTTACCATAGCAACACATTTGATATCAAATATTTTATGTATGTAACATAAGGGCATGACCTGTGTGTATCATTATAGATAACATAGTTTGTTCAATCAATTTCATTATAATGAGTAATTGCAATGCAAAACATTGCAAAAATCATCAAAATTCGGAAAATTGGACTGAATCGAGGACAAGGTATTTTGATTACCTGGTTACCATAGCAACATAGTTAATAGCAACTGATTTAAGAATCAGGCATTGAAGAGTAGGTTATGTTGAATAATATGCACCAGTTAGCTAGTAAATTCACATTATTTGTCACTGAGATCATGGAGGTCAAATATGTCAAATTTTGATGAAAATGTAGTTTTTGAAAAACAGATGACCTTTGAATGACCTTGACATGACCTTGTTTAGGATCTAGCATTTTTCTTTTTGCTTATATTTATTTATTTTGGCCTATTTAAAAGCTGATTGAAATATTTTAAAAATCAATTTGATTTTGGGGTGTTAATTATGCCTGTAAACTGGCCACAAAATGACTTGGGACAAACTTACTGTTGTCATGGCAACAGTAATAGCTTGTTATAGGGAGAGTATTTAGAATTGTTAAAAGTTTCAAATCTTAATGAAGTGACCTAGGAACCAATTACAGAGTGAAATTATCACAATACCCCTATAGGGAGTAATTTATCTGTAAGATTAGGTCAAATATGGCCAAAAATAAGGTTAGAAAAGTGTCATTTTGAGCCCCAGAGCCTGTTACTAAGGAATTGATGGTTACCATGGTTACGGTCACCTCAGAAGTGAAATATTTCAGATTTTTGTCTGTTTTTTCCAAACACCTAACCATACACAAATTTTAAAGGAATTCTATTTTTGACCATGTCCACATTTTTTTGATTTTCTCATGGAGCTGCTATTAAATGTTCAGAGGACAGTCATGCCCTCTAGGGGCATACCATTCGTTACCAGCCAGCTTCAGGAAAATGTAAAAAACAAATTTGAACTCATTCAGAATGCCGAGGAACGTTGAAGGGGTAGAAATATCATAGTTGGAACCTTGTTAACATGTCGGCATAATAGATACACCTCATGTTGGATCCAAGATGGAGGACCTAATATGTTAACATATGGAGAGACTCATTAACATAATGATTAACATGGCTGAATCGGGGTTCAAGTTGTTGATTTCTTTTCAGGAAAAAACACGTCAGGTTAGGGGGTATGTTTGATTAATGTGTGGTTATGAAACTGTCATACAAACAAGTTGTCTCCCTGAAATCAACCAGAATACACCTGTTTTGCTGAAAGGGCCTCTTACTATGCTGTACTTATGTGATCATATTTGTGTTAGGCATTATATATTATAGGAATGGTCACAGAGATAATTCTATTTTTGCAAGTGCAGGGCAGGAAAATTGGCACTAAGATAACCCTCTGGTGGTGAAATATGCTATGTGGCACCACCAGTCCCCTTTGGTGACCTACATGTGAACATTCATGCATCCTGATCATAACCATGAGCTGTCTGCAAACCAAATGATCTCAGCCATGTGTCCATATATAGCATTACTATATATTATATAAACTAAGGGCATGAAAGCTCTTGCACCACATTTGCGTCAATCTGATGTTTAAAATCAGATTAAAAATATTTATGTACATCCTAAAATTTAAAGGATATTATCTATTCAATGATAAGATAGCAAAGCATTTTTAAAAAGTGAAAACTTTACCTTATGCCCGTTAAAAACCTTTCTTGGGTGGAGTTGAAAATTGTGTTCCAAGAGAAATATAAAAAAAACCGGTGATTGGGTGGTGGAACACCCTGTAAATAATATCATTCCCAAGGAAACTTACAAATTTTGTGCTTCCTGTTGTTTAATTGGTCATGCCAATTGTGGCAGAACCTATTCCGCAAGGTTGATTGCATAATCCACAGACAGGTGCGCAATTGGTGGGCTTAGGACATGTGCAGTTACAATGCCCGCCCATTTGGCTCATACTCATACACATATCAATTGCACTCACTTTCTAACCAAAACAAAACAAACGTGTGTGAAGTTTGTTACTTATTCACTTTTTACAGTTCATAATTCAGAATTTTTTCAAAATTGATAGTGAAAATTGTGAATCTCGATATTTTAAATGTAATAAATGTGAAGGTGAACACCCGTCATATTCTCGGAATTGTCCCTCTTTTATAAGAGAAAAAGAAATTCAGATAATAAAGTACACAGAAAACATTTCCTTTCCAGAAGCAAGAAAACAAGTAGAAAGCAACGATACCCCTTAAAGAAATCTCTATGCTATTGTCACAAAATCAAAAGATACTAAATCCATTTCAGTTCAAACAGATTTAACATGGCCAATTGGCGAAAAGAACTATTCCTTTATGAGCAAATCAATAACAGCAATATCAACCCAGTCTCCTGTATCTTCTACACCTTTACTTACTCAATCTTCAATAAAACATACACAATCTTCCGTAAAACCTTCACAAATTCAATCAACATCAAGAAATAAAGGTGCAAATTCCAATTCTTCACAGCAGAATAAACCTGTTAATAAGTCTGTCAAAAAAGAAACTAGAGATCAAGCAAAAAATAAAATACAAAGAACAAAATAATTAGAAAGGATGGATTCAAATGATCCTCCTGATATACCTAGCATTCATGTGCACTCCAAGCATAATCGTGGTAGAATTAAATGATTATGTTTGACCACATTGTATTATTACTCATTATTTTAAATATGGCTATCAGCAATATTATACAATGGAATTGTAAAAGATTTGAGGCAAACGGGCTAGAACTGGAGTTATTAGCCCAAAAATATAATGCATCGGTAATTTGTGTATTTGTAATTTGTAAATTTAAAGATAATTCTACAACATTTAAAGCATTCATGAAACCTGACTGTCAGGTACATTTTCTTTACAAAACAAGAATGTTTATACCCTAAACAGTGCTTTTATGTAGTATTACCCAAAATATTCCCTGTTAACAACTTTCTGTGGCACTTAAATGTTGATCAGTTGTCTGCTGAAACCTACACCAACAATTGAACACTTTGTCAACCAGCTTTGTTTAGCTGATCTATTATCTCGTGTAAACACCTAATGAGTTACCAGTTGGGCATCTGCCCAGCTTGGGAAACAGGGTGGAGATGTTTTGTACAATTTATTGCCAGGAGTATATTTCAGAACAACATAAGATTATTTTAGTATTATTTGAATCAATGAAATAACTGTCATGGTTGTGACAAATATGTTATGATTGTGAAAGATATATCATTTGTGGGAAAAGTATACTATTTATTTGAAAAATATCTTATGCATTTGAAAACCTTTCTGTCAAAAACGGAAGACATGACTGTTGAGCTGGATAGAATTGATTTTTCATTTTTACTTTTTTGCAAACATATATAAAATAAAAAAATAATGATTTTGTATAGAAAACAAAGATGAATGGGCTCTATTTGAGAGAAATGCACATCAGAACATATAAAACTGAATTATTTTTAGCAAACGTAGAAAATATTAAGAATAATGACAAAGATGAAATCTTCATATTGGGGTTCTATTTAAGTGATATACATGTGCGAACATATAAAATTAAATTGTCAATTTCTGCAAAATCTTCTTGCATGTTTGTCCCATAAATATTCATCTGTTTTTAATAATTTTACCACCAAAAGAAAGCCAAGTAAAGGTACTATCATCATGAAAAGTGTTACCTTCCAATTCATTCTCTAAATAGTGAAAAAATGGCTGAATATGTGTTGCTCCAATTTTGACAATTGGTAAACAACACCTCCTGTGACTTACGAAGCCCCCTGACAGTTCAAAGGTCAAGGTCACACAACACACTTCCTGTCTAGTACTGGCAGTACTTGGTGGTCACAAAAAATCATAATTCTCAGAGCAGATGTTCTTTTGTGGATTTCAGACAGATAGCCTGTATGTATGTCAATTTTAAGATCATATATTGTTTTCAGATAACTTAAACCACTGTAAAATCCCCTGGAACCTTCCAGGTTTCATGAAGGCTTTAAGGGATATGTGATTTATAATAAAGTTGTTTCAATTGACATTATGGACCGAGCATATGGGGTGGAGTTTCTATTTTTGTTAAATCCTGTATACCCGAAAGTAAAGTAACATTAAATACTAATTTACAAGCCGCTGTATATATTCAATATATTTACCACCTAGTGAGCCAGTTCATATTGCAGATTTAAATAATTTCATAACCCAGCTGCCACAGAGGAACAAATAAAAAACAGAAAAGAAAGAAGCCAACTAAATTTTATATCTCATAACTTGGAAGAATATAATAAATCATTTACAATAGATGATTTGACACTTGCTTTGGATAATTCTCATGATACCGCTCCTGGGCCTGATCAAATTCACTACCAAATCCTTAAACACCTCCCTGATAAAACACTTGGGCATCTTTTAGATATTTTTGATAAAATTTGGGAAAGTGGTGATTTTCCTCCTTCATGGAGTGAGGCCACTATCATTCCCATTCCCAAACCTGGCAAAGACTCAACAGATTCAAATAATTATTGTCCCTTTGCTTTAAGAAGTTGTATTTGTAAAACAATGGAACGAATGATTAACAAGCGTTTAGTTTGGTTTTTAGAAACTGTGGCTTTTATTTCATTTGCACAGAGTGGCTTTAGACAAACTTGAAGTACTATTGACCATCTAGTACGATTAGAGACATTTATACGAGAGGGTTTTATAAAAGGTGAGCATGTGGTTAGTATATTTTTTTTATTTAGAGAAGGCATAAGACACCACATGGAAATATGGTATAATGATTTATATGATATGGGATTAAGGGGTCGTTTACCCCTTTTTATTTCTTGTCATTTCTTGTCAAATAGAGAATTCAGGTCCGAGTTGGTTCATCACTTTATGGTGCATTTGATCAGGAAATGGGTGTTCCACAGGATAGTATATTATCTGTAACCCTATTTATAATAAAAATCAACGTTATTGTAAATTGTGAGACCTTGAACAGATTGTTCATTATTTGTTGGTGATTTTAATTTATGTTACAGGTCCACAAGCATACATGCTATAGAAAGACAGCGCCAACAACATCTTAATAGAATACAAGAATGGGCTGATCATAACGGGTTTAAATTTTCTTTGAAGAAAACTATGTGTATGCAACCTTTTCTATTACCTTCATAGGAGCACTCTGGTGTGACATACACTGGCACCAAATTGAGATTTTCTTCAAGATGAATGGGATACTTCCATAGTAAATGAAATGGTGTTTTTATGACCCTTGCAGCAACAATGGCCATATCAGGTCGACTTCCGAGCCTTTTAACCAACATGAAAGTAACACTGCTGGCAGTGGGAGTTGAATCCACCGCCTCCCGTCCTCCACTTAATTATCCAACAAGGCACAGATCCTAAACTCTACCAACTGTGCTAGTGGGGCCAGTCAATACTTCCATAGTAGTCAATTGAGAGAAAACATAATATATCTTTCAGAAATAAAATAGCACGCAAGAAAAGGAATGACATTTAATTCCACATTCAATCATTTCTAACATTCATTTTCATGAAGTGTTATTGTGTCAAGGTTATATTGGTATATTTAGATTTTCTGTTTAATACATTTGAGTTGTATTACAACAATCCTTCATATTATAATCAGGTGAGGGAGTAACAGAAGGAGGGAGATACAATAATTATAATATTGGAAATTCATAAAAGTGAAGAAAGATTCTACAAATATTACAAAACTATGAATTTTGGAAATATATCAAATGTTTATTTGTAATAACAAGAATGTCAGGATGGTCTTGCCATAATTATAAAACCTTGTTTTCAAAATAACCCTAATATGGAATTGGGCTGATTTATTTTATAATTATTATTATTTGGCAGTGAAGTATTCATTATAAATTGCAATATAAATCATTAAAACATTCAGTTGATGTTGTCAAATTGGTAATTTGGGGGTTTTGTGAAATTGAAGAGATTTATAAGCCTGTGACATGGAGAAACTCAGTCAAATAGAAATAAAAGACAAATTAGAGATGAATATAATCTGCTCTGAATTAGGGGAAAATATTTTATTTAAAAGAATGATTGGCACATTATTACATGGGCAGACAGAAAGATAGAACCTCATACAATAAATAGCATGTTGTTCAGGTGGTTGATCAATAACAAATATATAGTATATTAAGTGTCTGATTTCAAATGTGGCTGACTTTGACCTTGACATACATTGTAAGATCTGAGGAAACATACATCCCTGTTGCCTATTTGTTACTGTTGTTTTTTTCCTAAATATGCTTTAAAAATATCCTCATGTTTTAAACATTCTTGCATAAATCAAATCGTTCTGGTTTTACATTTGAAGGTTTGTCTCATAAATAGATCATGTGTGTGGTGCATAACTAGATGAATGCAATAAAAGTTTTTAAGAATGATATCTTTTGAAAAAATTAAGATTGTGTAATTATACTTTTGTAGGTTACTTCAAAATGTGAAACAAGAGGACAATGAAGTCACATTTGTAGTTGATTTATACAAAGCACACAGTTCATTATGCAAGGAGCAAAATGAAGAACCGCTTCCAAAAAGTTGTTTCAAAACTGATCGAAAAAATGTGGATGAGAATTGAAATAATTGATAAACATAGGAACTACTCCGAGCAGTGCACTTATAAAGGAATTAAAATGGAAAGACATTTCCCATTTTGAGATGAAAGATTTTGTAGTTTTGAAGGGCACTCCTGATATATTTTCTGCAGGAATCATGAATGACTGTTTCACTTTCAACATTATTTCAGTCATTTCGTGATGAGACCTACTTGTAGCAGATATAGCGCTGCCTCACTGAATTGCCATGTCGCAGGTCCTTGACATGACAACCCACCCAGTCAAAGATTTACAAGTACAACAGGTTAACCCTTTAGGCATGGGCCTCAGCCTCAGCTCATATGGGAAAGTTCAATCTTGGCACGGCCGGGGATCGAACCCATGACCTTTGGATCACTATAGAGGAACTGGTGCTAATAAGCTGCTGCTCTAACCAACTGCACCACGGCCCGTGGCCTATCATGAGTGACTATGTCCTTAATGATAAGAATGTTTTTAAAAAAATAACAATAACAGAAGACAGTGTGGAAATACAAATTGGAGAGAAAAGTGTGAAATCTGTAGTGTTTCAGTTGAACCCATGATAAATTTGTACAAAAACTGTGATATTTGTATTGGAAGAGAGGCATTTTGGAGAACAATTGGCTCTAAAAATGGACAGATACATCAGGCAACCATCAGTACCGGAAGCGTACAGGAGTATGTTTAGGCTCATTGCCACCTTTCAGCCAAGGAAAAATCTGTCCTGCTTGTTTTGACCACAAATTGTGAACATTAAATGAAAAAGAGCAAACTTTGGAATCCTTTTTCGATATGTGTTTTCCCAATGCAAGTCCTAAACTGAGAGATGTTTTAAGGATGCAAAGTAAACATCATATGTTATTACAAGAATGAAAAGACACACGTGCATGCATGTATGACCAAGAAACACTTTCATTAGCTCTTTCTATTTATATCTCTTCACCTGTTTCATATATAACTTTTAATTTTACCATCTGAAAGGCTTCTAAAACTGTACAAAAACATATTGGCACAGGATGAGGGATTTCATTAAAAAAACTCTCCTTTGGATGTATAATGAGGCAAAGAGACTTAATGTAGACTTTGAAGGATTCATTGGCATTGATGAAACGCAAATACAAAAATGTATTATATTCGAGCCCAGTGAAGATGGATTAAAGGTAGTTTATGTTACTTTTGAAGGTTTTAGGTTCCCATTTGCTTTTTTCCCAACCAATTCAACTAAAAGCCTTTGGATTTACTCTATTAGCATTTTGGTGGGGCTTCTGATAGAAACATTGTAAAATACATGGAAACAGAATCAGGTAGTGGTATCATGCCAAACCTGTCTTGTACAAATGAAGACAAAATTGCAGCTCTGTTTGATTTTAGTCACAATATAAAAAGGTTAAGAAAATCTGTATGTTCATCTGTTTCTCACAAATGACTCTTAGAGAAAGACAATGGTACAATAACTTGGGCAATGTTACAAGATGCACATCAGTGGGATATTAAACACAATCCTATGAGAATTCACAGAAAATTAAGCCATGAACATTTCGAATTAGATACAAATTTGAAAACGAAGAACCATTTGGCAGATGTCTTCGATACAAACATGCTGAATTTGATAAAACAATCCCAATCTTTACAAAATCCATTATCACTTGATCCAATGATTAGTCTACTCTCCCAAACAAGCATTCTGATTTCCATTTTTAGAGGCCACAGATTAATAGTGGGTACAGATGATACTCGTTTAAAACATTTAAGTGATGTTCTGAGTTGGTTGGAGGAATGGGAGGTGGAAGCTAAGGCAATAAAAATGTATTTGCATATTTGTATTTGATCATGATGACATTTTAACAGCCTCATACCACCACTCAACCATGAATGGCACCATGCAGTGCTGCCCTCTTTCACTAGAAAGGTATCTATGCAAGTTTTTTAAAATTTCAAATGATGTCTTTGGTGACGACAAATCAAAATCATAATGAGTTCATGTAAAATTGTAAGAGACACTTATTAATGTGGATTTCTTCTCTTTTTAATTTAAAATGTATATGAAAATAAATGATGGGATTAATAGCTATTGGTGTGATATCTATGGTGTATTGAAATGCAATTCTGTGCAGGTACAATCTAGATAAAAAACAAGAAATGTTATTATTAGATTGTTTATGTACAGGGTAAAATTATGATAAGGTATACATATCAAACATATGTAAGCAAACTTATACATTGTATTGAACTGAATGCATATATTGCCACTGTGGTTCCATGAAGATTTTGTAGCTTCAACCTTCTCATAGTTCAACAGTACATTTATCGTATTTTACTTCTCATAAAAATTCTCAAACACCACCAATTTTGATATGCCCATTTTGCTGCAAATTTTGCACTCCCTCACCACTTATGGCCATCAAAATCACCTGTTTTCTATCTCTTCTGCCTGCAATGAGAATCACAGTGGAACAAGTGTTAAATAGATGTATTGATATTCGTATCATACACAGTGTTCATCACATGTATTGTTCAATGATTACATTATTTAGATTCATTCACTACAAAACGTACATGTTAGTCCTCTATAGTGTTCCAGTAACCAGTGCATTTTGTAAATGTGAAACTTGGATGTATATGCACACATCAAGCTGTCAACTTTTTTATACAGATAATGGAATTACAAACATATCATTCAATGCCAACGGCCTTGGTCAAAAACAGAAACGATTAGCAATTTTTGAAAAGTTGAAAAAAACTAATGCCATCATCTTACTTCAAGAAACAAATAGTCATACTAAAACTGAATTTGATCGGAGAAACGAATGGGGTGGTGACATACAGTTTTCACATGGAACCAGCGGTAGTCGTGGTACAGCCATATTGCTTCCACAGAATATAGAATATGATTTACTTGACAAAATATCTAATGACAATGGATGATTGATAGGTATTAAAGTAAAGATAAATTCTGAAGAATATTTCATTTGTAATATATATGCACCCACATCAGATAAGAAAAGAGAATAGATTGACTTCATGAGTTATGTACAAGACACCATTTACAAATATGAAGCCGACTCAATATTCATGGGCGGTGATTTTAATCTGTGTATGAATCCAAAATTGGAGAAGAAAGGCAGTATACCATTGAATTATGACAATGTAAAATACAGGGAAGAGATGTATTCTTTGATAGATTCCTTCAGTCTGGTAGATGCTTGGAGGATACACTATCCTGATGTTAAAAGTTATACCTGGCATGCCAGAGACAAGGCCTCTAGATTTGATTCCTTATTCTGCTCAGAACACCTAATGAATTAGATTTCAAAATGTAGTATTAAACCAGGGTTACACTCTGATCACAGCATCATCCAGGTATCTCTTGCATCCTCCTTTGGACAAAAGAGAGGAAAAGGTCTATAGAAATTTAATAACATGCTATAATATTGCATGATAAAGATTATGTAATGGAAATTAAAAATATTATAAATGACTGTAAACATAAATATTTGAATATGCTTGATAAGGGTCTTAAATGGGATATTATTAAAAGTGATATTCGGGCATATACAATACCATATTGTATAAGAAAGAGTAAGGAAAAGAAAAGATTGAAACAGGACTTGGAAAGGAGGCTTGACACTTTGTACAAAGCATTAGATGACAACGACCATTTTTCTGATTCTATTAATCTAGATGATATCAATATTATAAAATCAGAGTTAGAAAAATTGGAAAATATTGAAGTCAAAAGTATTATCTTCAGATCCAAAATACAATGGTCAGAAGAAGGAGAGACAAACTCTCAGTACTTTCTTTCACTAGAAAAAAGGAATTATACTAACTCATTACTCATTACACAGTTAGAAATAGACGGCAATAAAATCTCAGATCCTAGTCATATTTTGTTAGCTGAAAACGATTTAAAAAAAAAATTATACCGTGAAAAACTAGATGACCAGTCCAATGAATATAAAGAAGCAACCTCCTTTTTTGCGACAAACATGAAAGTCCATTGTTAAGTGATGTAGACAAAATGTTCTGTGAAACAGAAATAACAGAGAAAGAAGTCCTCAGTAGCCTAAAGCTTTTGAAAAATGGACGTACTCCATGGTCTGATGGCTTCTCTCCTGATTTTTATAAGCTTTTCTGGTGTGATATAAAGGACTTGGTCTTTGAAAGTCTTGAGTATGCCCTAAATACTGGTAAATTATCTATAGAACAAAGGCGAGGCATATTACCAAATTACAGTTCTTCCAGTTCAGTACTGATTATAAGATATTAACAAAACTTTTTGCAGAAAGACTGAAAAGGGTTTTGCCAAAAATCATTAATCAAGACCAGACAGGTTTAAAGGAAGATATATTGGGCAAAATATACGACTTATTGATGATGTCTTGTTTTTTACTGATGAACAATTCTCCTGGCATCATTATGACCATAGATTTCAAAAAAGCATTTGGATAGAGTATTACAGTATTATAATTTTGGAGAAATATTCAGGACACACATACATGTCATTTATAATGATATTATGTCTGGTGTGACCAATAATGGTCACTAATCTGAGTTTTTTAAGTTAGAAAGAGGAGTCAGACAGGGCTGTCCCCTGTCTGCCTACTTATTCATAATTGCTGTTGAGGTGCTGGCCCACAAAATTAGAAAAAACAAAAAGGTTAAAGGTATTAAGATAGGAAACAAATATATTAAAATTTCTCAGTTGGCTGATGACACAACTATTTTCTGGAAGATATTAATTCATTAGAACAGGTATTACATATATTTCATTATTATTCTAGATGTGCAGGGCTTAAGATAAATGTAGATAAAACCAATGCAATGTATGTAGGTTCACTTAAAACTTGTAATTATTACCATCATGGCTTAAACTGGATAAAAGACCAAATATCTACATAAGGGGTCGTCTACACCCACACACCAGATGACTCATATATTTATAATTTTAAAACCAGAATTTCAAATATGAAAAATTTATTAAAGATATGGAAACAAACGCAAAGTGACTGTAATAAATTCGCTTGGTATTTCTTCTCTAGTATATATCTCAAGTGTCATACACACTCCTCAAAGAGCAATTGATGAAATTGAAGATGCTATTTTAGATTTTTTTCTGGGATGGTAAAAGACCAAAGATTACAAAAAAGTCCGGTTTCAAAGAATAGAGAAAGGAGGCTTAAACTTGTGTGACTTTAACACCAAAGTATCAGCTCTAAAAGTTTCCTGGGTCAAGAGACTAATTTTAGGCCTAGATGATACATGGAAACTTCTACCTATGTCATTCTTCGAAACAAACAATTTGAATGATTTCTTCAGACTGAAGAACCCATTAGGAACTAAAACTAACATACCAACTTTCTATTATGACATTCACAACCTATGGATGTCAATATATGCAAAAGAACCGACAACCATCTCTGAAATACATAATGAGATTTTACGGCATAACAAATTCATAACACAGTCTGGGAAACCACTCAATTGGAAAGAATGGAAGAATAAGGGTATATACTATGTGCAAGACTTACTTGACAATAATGGACAGTTCCTGAATCATAATAATAATAATAAATATAATAAAATTTGTATAGCGCTGATACCAGACAAGTCTGTTCATAGCGCTGTGTTCAGGACGTGCATCCTGAAGAGATGGGTTTTCAGTTTACTCTTGAACGAGGTGACTGAGGTACTAGTCCTAAGATCACTAGGCAGGGAATTCCATAGTCTAGGGCCGACAGATGAAAAGGCCCTGTCACCCACTGTCCTTAGTCGGGTCTTAGGAATCTGCAGGTAAGTGCCGTCGTTTGATCTAAGATCACGTTCTCCTTGTTTGACTGGGAGTAGATCATGCAGGTAAGGCGGCGCCTCACCATTTAGAGCCTTCCATGTCAAAAAGAGGATCTTAAAGTCAATTCTTGCGTGAACCGGAAGCCAGTGCAGTTCCCGCAGTTTTCCTGAAATGTGATCAAATTTCCTGATTTTTCCTACGACACGTGCTGCAGAGTTTTGGAGGTATTGTAGCTTCATGGTGTCAGATTTAGGAAGGCCAGCAAGAAGGCCATTGCCATAGTCTAGGGTAGAGGTAACAAAGGCATGAGTGAGTGTTACAGCTGTTTTCTCGTCTAGACAATGTCTAATGGCAGACAGGTTCCTTATGTGGTAGTAGCCTTTCTTGCACATTTTCCTAATCTGGGCCTTCATGTCCATATTAGAATCGAAGGTTATGCCCAGATCCACTACTGACTCACTAGGAGCAATGTCAGAGCCCCCAGCCCTTATTGTGTTTGGGTTACTGCTACTGGTGGCAGTATTATATCTGTCAGTACATATAAGCATTTCTGTCTTCCCGTCATTGATCTTCATCTTGTTTGATATAAGGAAGTTTCTGACCTCATCGACACATTCTTCCAGTTTGTGTCTGCTTATATCAGCTTGATGGGGGGAAATGTGGTCCACAGGGATGTAGATCTGGGTGTCATCAGCATAAATATGATAGCTCAGACCATATTTGGCTAAAATGTCAGATAGGGGTGTCATATAAATGGTGAATAATATGGGACCTAGGACTGAGCCCTGTGGAACTCCATATTTTATAGGCTTGAGACAGGACCTGTGAGTCCCTACCTTCACACACTGTTTCCTGTTACTTAGATATGACCGAATCCAGGAGAGGGCATCACCTTTAACATTACATCTAGCCTCCAATCGATCAAATAGGATTTGGTGGTCACTGGTGTCAAAGGCAGCCGAAAGGTCTAGTAACAACAGAATAACCGACTTCCTGTCATCTAGGTCGCGCAAGATATCATTTTGCACCTTCAATAGAGCGGTTTCAGTTATATATGAAATATGGTAAAATTCCAACTTTCTGCATACATTGCAAATTAGACAGTGTTTACCACTTCATTGGAGGAATCTAATATATCAGAGTAATAAGAAACATCCTTTTGATAAAAACCTACAAATTAATATTGACAATAAGAAAAGATCAATTATTTCATTGAGGTGTAATGACTTTTACTGGCATTTCATTAAATGATATAATACTATACCTTCATGCCAAAATAAATGGTGTGAAACATTTCCTGAATTTGTAGATGTAGACATTGACATATGGGAAAATACATAAAATGTCTTATATTGTAACAAGGGAAACCAAATTACAGTCCTTCCAGTTCAGAATTATCCATAGAATTGTACCCTGCAACAAATGGTTAAACAACATTAAGATTAAAGATACAAATATATGCAGCTTCTGTGATAAGGTTGACAATATACAGCATTCCTTTTTTGAGTGTGACAGGTTAGATTAATTTTGGAACAGTTTCATGTCCTGGTGGGATAGAATAAGTCTAGTGAAAATACAACAAATAATAGATATAAATCAAATTAAAGAATGTATATTGTTTGGATTTCCTGGAGATGAAGACATTATTACTGCCCTAAATTTATGTATTTTGCTAGCCAAATATAGTATATACATACAGAAAATTGTTAAAGAAGAAACTACTTTTGATTTGTATGAATACTTAACATTTCTTAAAACAAAACTTAGAACAGAGTTTTTTATATGTGAAAAAGAAAACAGAATGTACAAATTTGAAAAGCATTCCTTTATTTATGACCAACTATAGGCCATTATGTAACAACTGAGAAATCTTCTCAGATCCTCTATGTTATGTCTCATCCCTGGCTACTAAACTGAGTAAATATAGTGTCATATATATACCCGTAATAAAGACTACCCAGAGCTTCCACTACTACTACTGTGTTCGATCCTGACAAGACGTGTTTGTTGTCTGTCCAACCTAGCTGGTTGGTTTGGTGGTCATCATGAAGGTCCAGCACATTCAATAAGATGCAGAACCTGTTTTATTTTACAATTACATGTACCACAGATCCAAGATATCAGATTGATTAGAAATGTACTGGGACTAAATATGTACATCTATATTATGATATGTGATGTATGCTAATTTTGTATAATGTTTTGTACACTTGTAACATAGAGATAAGCTCCCCTGTGGGTGCGGGGATTAAAGAATAGCCCCACTGCCCCCCAGCATGTCGTAAAAGGCGACTAAAGGGGCGTCCTGTTTGCCGTGGGATGCGACCTGTGTCGGGGAGGATATGGAATCCTGACGGGCTGAGCACTGGGCTGGTTTGGCAGTAATACCGGTCCAGTTGCAACACGCCTGTCTTGGATCCAAATGTTCACCAGACAGGCAGATCAGATTAGGCCTGGATCTGATTTAACCGGCTTGTGGTATATTTCCTTTAATATATTCTGGCTATTTGATTTTTATTAATGATAATTTCAGTGTTTGAAATTTAGGAAAAATTATAAAATTTTTGATAAATATTTGCAGAAAGGAGATTACTGCTGATTGGGTCAATCGAGGGATATAAGTTTTTATTCTTAGAGTATGTCATGTTGGGTATCCTCACGGCGTCAGGGCTTGGAGTAACCGGCCCAGAAAGGCGTCCCCTTGTTGGGCTCCGTGGTGGGTAGGGGACCTAACTGATGAAATATAAAAAAACACACATGGCGCAAAACAAACAAAAACGACCAAGGAATGACATAGACAGCGACGATGATTCAAACAAAATAGAAAAATGGCCTAGATTTTTAATTGCGGAAAGTTCTGATGCTGAACATACCCTGGCAAAAATGTCCCCCTTTGCAATTGCAAAGGGGATACAAGGCATTGCCGGGGTACCAAAAACCGTTAAAAAGATGGGAAATAAATTATTGATTGAGGTTGAGCGGAAAAGCCATGCGGACAATCTACTACGATGCCGAATGTTGGCCACAGTTCCTGTTATTATAACAGCTCACAAAACTCTCAACAATAAAAAAGGAGTAATCAGATGCCCAGATTTAGTGGGAGTTTCTGAGGAGGAGATAGTGGATGAGCTCAAAGACCAGGATGTTGTTCAATGCAAGCGGATATTTATAAAAAAGGACGGCGTCAAAATTCCTATCAATACGTTTATTCTGACATTTGAAGCAGCGCAGCTTCCAACATCTATTAAAGTTGGATATTTGAACGTTAGAGTTGATGTATTTATTCCAAACCCTCTGCGCTGCTTCAAGTGTCAGAGGTATGGACATGGATCTGATCGATGTAAAGGTAATGAAACATGTCCAAAATGTACCGCTCAGCACAGTGGAGACGATTGTTCTTCAAATATAATAAAATGTGTCAATTGCCAAGGCAATCATCCATCGTATTCGCGGAATTGTCCTTCCTTTTTAAAAGAGAAGGAAATTCAGCGAATACGACACACTGAAAATATATCTTTTCCAGAGGCACGGAAGCGAGTAGAAAATTATAACACAACAAAGGCATCTTATGCCAGCTCTGTAAAAACTAAAGAAACAAAATCAATAGCAATTCAAACCGAAATTACATGGCCAATCGATGACAAAAATTATTCCTTTTTCACAAAAACCTCAAAATCTTCAGCTACATCTACTCAGACCACGACATCCACTATCCCAGTAATACCTCAACCAACAGCAACATCCACTAAACCCTCTTCACAAACTCCCTCAACATCATCCAATAATAAAAGTATCAATAATAATAGACCAATACATAAATCAGACAAAAAAGAAAGCAAAGATCAAGTAAAAAGTAAGATAAATAGAAGTAAATCCTTGGAAAGGATGGACACAGGTGATCCTTCAGATGTGAATTTTACTCCTGTGCACTCAAAGCATAATCGTAAACTTAATAAGTGATTATGCTGAATCATATATTTTTTCTCATTATTCTTAAAATGGCTATCGGCAATATCATACAATGGAATTGTAGAGGATTTGATGCAAACAGGCCAGAACTGGAGTTATTAGCCCAAAAATATAATGCATCGGTAATTTGTTTACAAGAAACTAAATTCAAAGATAATTCCACAACATTTAAGGGATATGTGATTTATAATAAAGTCGGTTCAATTGATATCATGGACCGAGCACATGGCGGAGTTTCTATTTTTGTTAAATCCTGTATCCCCCAAAGTAAAGTAACATTAAATACTCATCTACAGGCTTCTGCTGTTAGGGTTACCCTGCACAATACATTAACTATATGTTCAATATATTTACCACCTAGTGAGCCAGTTAATATTACAGATTTAAATAATTTGATAACCCAGCTGCCACAGCCATATATGTTAGTTGGTGACTTTAATGCTCACAACTATCTTTGGGGTGGCAGAAATAATACAGATGCCAAAGGACGTATAATAGAAGATTTTCTAAATAATAATAGTTTGTGTCTTTGGAATGACGATTCCCCGACATATCTACATCCTGCTACAGGCTCTTTAACATCAATAGATCTCTCCATGTGCACTCCAAATTTATTTTTAGATTATTCCTGGGAAGTAGAGGAAGATCAATGGGGTAGTGATCATTACCCCATTATTCTAAATAACCATTTTCCTCCACCAGACGAACGAATCCCCAAGTGGAAGTTTCATAAAGCCGATTGGGCAATATTTCAAACATCCTGTTTTAATAGAATAACTCCAGAAATTTTTATTAATGTAGATGATCCTCTTCAAGTTTTTACAGACACATTGTATGATATTGCTGATGGGTGTATTCCCAAATCAAAGTCAAATTCCAAAATTAAAGAAAAACCCTGGTTTAATGATGAGTGCAAAAAAGCTGTCAAGGAGCGCAAAAAAGCTCTGAAAAAATTTAATCGACAGCCAACTCAATATAATTTGCACCAGTTTCGTATAAAGAGAGCTAAAGCCCGTTACATTATTAAAATAAGCAAAAGAAAAAGCTGGAAAGATTATGTTTCTAAATTAAATACACGTTCACCAATTAAGAAATGCTGGGATATGGTGCGTAAAATTACTGGGAAGGGAGGTGGAGCAAGGATCAAACATCTAAATCATAATGGCCAATTAATTACAAATCCCACCGAAATAGGTAACACAATAGGTCAAACCATTTCCAAAAATTCCTCATCCAATAATTATTCTGCCAAATTTCAACAAATAAAAACTAGAAAAGAAAGAAACCAACTAAATTTTATATCCCATAACTTGGAAGTATATAATAAATCATTTACAATAGAAGATTTGAAACTTGCTTTGGATAAATCTCATGATACTGCTCCTGGACCTGATCAAATTCACTACCAAATCCTTAAACATCTCCCTGACCAATCACTTGGGCATCTTTTAGATATTTTTAATACAATTTGGGAAAGCGGTGATTTTCCTCCTTCATGGAGGGAAGCCACTATTATTCCCATTCCCAAACCTGGCAAAGATTCATCAGATTCAAATAATTATCGTCCCATTGCTTTAACAAGTTGTATTTGTAAATCAATGGAACGAATGATTAACGAGCGTTTAGTTTGGTTTTTGGAAACTGCAGCTTATATTTCTGTTGCACAAAGTGGCTTTAGAAAAACTCGAAGTACCATTGACCACCTGGTACGTTTAGAAACATTTATAAGAGAGGGTTTTATAAAAGGTGAGCATGTGGTGAGTATTTTCTTTGATTTAGAAAAGGCATATGACACCACATGGAAATATGGGATAATGAGCGATTTATATGATATGGGATTAAGGGGTCGTTTACCCCTTTTTATTCAAAATTTTCTATCAAACAGACATTTTAAAGTTCGAGTGGGTGCATCACTTTCTGATGTTTTTGATCAGGAAATGGGTGTTCCACAGGGTAGTATATTATCAGTCACCCTTTTTATTATTAAAATTAACAGCATTGTTGATTGTTTGAGGCATGGAGCAGATTGCTCACTTTTTGTTGATGATTTCAACTTAAGCTACAGGTCAACAAGCATGCATACAATAGAACGGCAGCTCCAACAACACCTAAATAGATTACAGCAATGGGCTGATAACAATGGATTTAAGTTTTCTTTGAAAAAGACAGTATGTATGCACTTTTGTAAAAAGTGGAAGGCTCACCCAGATCCTGATCTACACCTTGGCCAAACTCGAATCCCTGTTGTTGAAGAAACCAAGTTTCTTGGACTTATATTTGATAGAAAACTATCTTTTATCCCTCATATTAAATATGTAAAAAAGAAATGCCAGAAGGCATTAGATTTATTACGGGTTCTCGCCCATACTGATTGGGGAGGGGACCGTAATATTTTATTACAATTATATAGAGCACGTCCATCATATATTAAAATGCTCGATCCTGTACAAAATCAAGGGTTAAGACTATGCCTTGGTGCATTTCGTACCTCGCCTGCAGATAGCTTGGCAGTTGAGGCAGATGAACTGCCTCTTGATTTAAGAAGAGAAAAGCTTGCCCTTCAGTATGCTGCAAAACTTGCTGCTTGCCCAGACAATCCTGCACATGACGCTATATTTAATCCAAATTATGTTGATCTTTTTGAAAATAAACCAAATACAATACCGACTTTTGGCATTCGCATTAAAGAATCTTTACAATCTTTAAATTTAAATCCGAATCACGTAGCTAAATTTCAATATCCTGAAACACCTCCATGGACCTATGAAACTTTAAATATTAATGTAGCCATGTCAGAATTAAAGAAATACTCAACCGATCCATCCCTTTATATAAATAGATATAAAGAAATTAAATCTATTTTCACTGGCTATCAGTGTATATACACTGATGGATCATTTGACGATGAGAAGGCTGCTGCAGCTGCTGTTAAGGGCAATCATATTTATTCAGAACGTCTGCCAAATAAATCATCGATTTTTTCTGCAGAACTACATGCTTTGTACCTTGCTTTGGATCATGTGGAGACTTCTCCACACCAAACATTTTTAATTTTTTCTGATTCTTTGTCTTGTTTACAAGCATTGAAAGCAAAGGATTGGAAAAATCCCTTTATTTACAAAATTCTCGAACGGTATCATAGAATCTGTACAGATGAAAATAAAGAAATTCGCTTTTATTGGATCCCCAGTCACATTGGAATCCATGGAAATGAGGCCGCTGACCAAGCTGCCAAAGCAGCATTGGACAAACGCCCAATAGATTTACTTATTCCATATACAGAGTTTAAGAAATATATTACTGTTTTTTTACGTTCTAAATGGCAGTTGCGCTGGAACGAAGCTATTTTTAATAAATTACATGAAATTAAGCCCGTTCTTGGCAAAACTAAAGGTGCTATTAGAATTAACCGTAGAGAAGAGTCAGTTTTAACCCGTATAAGAATAGGTCATAGTCATTTGACGCACTGTTATCTGCTTAAAGGTGAAGATCAACCGGAATGTATTGGTTGTCAAAGGGCTTTGACTATTAAACATATTTTAATTGAGTGTATCGATTTTGATATTATTCGAACTCAATATTTTAATGTACAAGATTTACATACGTTATTTGATACTGTAGATACTTCTGTGATAGTATCGTTTTTAACTCACATAGGACTTTATAATCAGTTTTAAGGGCAGAGCTTTTGTTTATTTATGTCATTGACTTATTTATCAAGAACTGCAAAACATCATACTGATAAAGTCTTTTAAACAAATTATACATATTTATTATATTTGATTGATATTATATAAATGCTGTTGATAAATTCTTGTGTTATCTACATATTATATTAACATTTACATTTTGTTTCTAGTCAATATTACGTTTCTATTTTTACTGTTTTGGCACTTTATTGTGTCAATGTGAAACCATTCATTCATTTTTACCATTTTTAGGCACTAAATAACCTTAGTGGTTGATGTGCCTCTAAGCAACCATTCATTCATTCATTCATAGAGATAAGAAATTTTTGGCAATAAATCTTAGGAAAAAAAAAAGGTCTTCCCTTCCTGCACTTTATTCATCAAGGCATATTCATGTAGACTACAATACAAGTATTTCAACCATCGATGGGATTTTTCTTCATTTTCTGATATATAATCACATCATTTATTAAAGTTCTCAATGAACTTTGTTGGTGTCACTTTGTATTTCATATAACTCATGAAAACTTCAACTGATAAGTCACTGGGATATTCCAGGAGCAAATTACATGTTAATTTCATTTTATCATCTGCAAGCTCTTGACGCTCATGAAAAAGTGGGGTGGTCAGACATGAATCTTCCTCTATGTCTGAATTTACGTCATCATCATATGTTTCAGGTTCAGAGGGCTTATTGTTAACAATACTGGCCCTGCATCATGTCCACATTCAGGGTGAGGTGGACAAAGAGAAGGTCTAAAATCTGAAACATATAATCCACCAGCATTTCTTACTCGCCCAAAACCAACACCAATCTGCCCAGCCTGGAATGCTCCATTACAATGTACATGTACATTATCTAATCCCATTCCTTGTGATTTGTGAAGGGTTATTTCAAATGCTGGCATGAGTGGAATTTGTTTCCTGATTAAAATCTCCTTTGAATCTTTTCTGGAATATTGAAAAAAACCCACCATTGTGATTTCATGTGTTTCACGACGTATACTGTCAAAATGTACAGTGACATGCTTTTCTTCCAATTGAATGACCTTTCCAGTCGTTCCATTCACAAGTTTTTTTTACTGATATTTTTTAATAACATAACAGGGCAGCCAAGTTTAAGATGCAAAAATATTGGTGCTAAAATCTGCCTTCTCATCTTCATACTGCCATCTTCCTTCTCTGACTTATAAACCACTGTATTCCCAACCATTTTTTCAAGCATTGCTTTATTGAATTCATTGCAGTCATAATTCTTAGAAAAATGATGCACAGTGTACTTGGGTAGCTCAACTGGAGAGTCAATACATATGAGATTGATATTCTGGGGAGAGATTCCCTCTCTCAGCCTCATTTATAATGTGTTTCTTTGTTTGCTAGGGTTTCACATCACTTTCAACATTAGTTCAGTTTTTTCGTGATGAGACCTTCTTGTAGCAGATATAGCGCTGCCTCACTGAATTGTCATGTCGCATGACAACCCACCCGGTCACAGATTTACAATGACAACAGATTAACCCTTTGGCATGGGACTCAGCTCAGTGTTAAATTGTATCATGAATTCAATCACGGCATGGCTGGGGATAGAACCCACGAACTTTGGATCACCACAGAGGTGTAAATAAGTTGGCACTCTAACCAACTGCGCCACGGCCTGTGGCCTTTACAAGTCTAATAAGTTGTTGTTCCTCTTGCATATGACAGAAATGGATACTGCCCACTGTCTCCATGATGAGGACAGGTTTAAGTTGGAAAATATCTCCAACTGCAATCACTTGTAGTCCACCCATTGCTAGAGGACTCTGGCGTATTTGCTAGCAGACATATTGTAATTGATCAAAAATATATGCTGAGCACATGCTAAACTCATCTATAAAGAGAATATTTGCCTTATTTACCTGGACAACCTTTGAAAGGTTTGGTCCTTTCAGATGCGAATCTAACTCATCCCTTGTCAGGTGGCCATCAAGAAGTCCAGCCCATCTGTAAATAAAAATATATAACATTGCTATCAGAAATCCAGTTACCTTAAGTAATATAACATTGTTTTAGGACATTTAATGTCAAATACAAGGGAATATATCTGATATTGAATAGAAATTGGAACAGACACCAACACATAGAATCACAAAGTACAATATTATAAGTAATATATATATATGAATGGAACGTTTTCAAAAAAGTACGGGGAAAATGCTCAACTGTCAAAAAGAGTTCCTTTTTCATTAAAACTTTCAAGTCACGAAATGACATTTTATGGTATTCATTTTTGTAATAAAATTATTGATTTATTATTTGAAAATCACGATGGAATTTCTTTGATTATGTCAAAATGTTAAGGGTTCGCCTCCATCTTTCAAAGGGGTTTTTCCAAAATATTAAATATTTGTCCCTAAAAGAGGCCCAATCTTGGAACTACTTTTTAGGGGGGCCCACTGGCTAATAATGGGATCCCAAAATAGGATTAAAAGTTTTAAAACAGTTCTAAATGTGATCTGTAATGAAAACTTTGCAATTAATGTTTGTTTATTGTATTTTATTTGAATAGGAAGGTACATTTTTATGAGAAATTGACAAGTTAAAATGTCCTGTATGTGATGACCCATTGACATATCAAGTTTGTGATGGCAAGTTGATACAAACTGTATGTGATAAGTTGCCATGTCCTATATGTAATGGCAAGTTGACACATCCTGTATGGAATGGCAAGTTGATACATCCTGTATGTGATGGCAAGTTGCCATGTCCTATATGTAATGGCAAGTTGACACATCCTGTATGTGATAAGTTGCCATGTCCTATATGTGATGGCAAGATGACACATCCTGTATGGAATGGCAAGTTGAAACATCTTGTACGTGATGGCAACTTGCCATGTCCTATATGTAATGGCAAGTTGACACATCCTGTATGGAATAGCAAGTTGACACATCTTTGTATGTGATGGCAAGTTGACACATCCTGTATGTGATGGCAAGTTGGCCCTGAAATATATGCAGAAAAATAAATTAAAATATTTACCTGATTACCAGAAAAAATATTCATACAGATAAGTTGCTCTCACATTTTTGCTCATAACTTATGAACTATTTGTCCGATTTAGTTACTTTTCCCACCAAATGAAAGCCAAGAAAATTCTCTATCAGACCTTAAATTATTAACTTCCTAGCTTCTGTGAAAAGCAGTGAGAAAATTTGCCGGTTTTTTATTGAAAAAATATTCATATAGAAAAGATGCTATCACGTTTTTGCTCATAACTTATGAACTATTTGTCCGATTTAGTTACTTTTACCACCAAATGAAAGCCAGGAAAAATCTCTATCAGACCTGCAAGTATTGACTTCCTAGCTTTGTAAAAAGCAGTGAGAAAAATTGCCGTTTTTTAAAAAGTAAAGAATGAACATGAAGAACATTTTTAAAAAGTAGCCCCAAAAGGAACCTCCCCCTTATCAGTAACCATGGACTCTCCATGCTTAGCAACATAAGCTTTACAACCTTCTCATGAAAAAGTGGCCCTTCCATATCAACAAACTTTTTTCCATATTGTGAACACATACATATCCCTGTAAATATAGGTACCACATTACAATCTAGATATAATTATTTAAACATTTGAGAGGCTGATCACAAACATTACATTGTTTACTGCTTAGAAATTATGATAAGCTCTGACAATACAGACAAACAGTTCTCCATTTTGATTCTTTTCTTACAGAAATTATCCCCCTTGGAATTCCTTCAATTTCAATGAGTTATACCAAAAATATAAAAATGATGGAAACAACAATTATTCTTCACATGTATGTGCTCATAATTAACATGAAATAATGTATGAAAGCTTTGATAAAATCAATGTAACTCACCTTGTTTTATTTATGTTGTGTCCTGCATGTGTCTTTTATTGCATCACAAACTGTTGTCCTCAAAAAGTAGGTCAAAGTGAAATTGGGCCAATCACTCAAAATTGTTACATAGTAGTGAAAAGTCCATGCAGTTGTAACAGTTTATACAACAATAGAGACTGATATTTTGAAACAAACATATTGGCTATTTATATATGACCCAGACAAGTCATATAATCACAATAAAAACATCCCTAAAGGCCTGAACTTGTCCTCCATTCAGTGAGTAGTAATATGACAACATTACCTGTCAAAGGAAGGTTATTTTCATGTCAGCTGTTAAAATGTGAGTGTTGTAGCCTGCAGATTCTGCATTTATACACAAATATTTTGAAAGCAGATAAGTTTTTTCATGAACAAGATGAAATTTTAGACTAATCTGATTGATCAAAATTTTGCTTAATCTTTTTAATGTTTTACATTCTTAAACACAATATGGCTAATCTTCAAAATGGGTAAAAATTAAAATTTTCAACTTATTTCAAGATTTCAAAGTTTAATTACAATTTTTTAATTCTCAAATGATTAATTCTGATCAATCAGATTAGTTATAAATTTAATTTTGAAAATATCTAATGTGGCCATATACACTTTGATGCACTTTGCAAGTTCAGATTTGCAGGCTACAAAACCATGTCATTTTTTAAATAAAAATTTGAAGTGCAACTTTTGTTGCAATTTAAATTGAAATATTAAAAGATATGCATGAATCTAAAAAATATGCATGAATATTTGAACTTTTTTCTATCATGCCTCAAATTTTTAGAATTATAGCCTTTAAAATAACATAATAAAAAAATATTCAAATTCACATGTCACTTTATGAAAAAAAACCTTTAGTTCCAAATTGGCCACCAGGACCAGAATTGGCTCTGGGCATCCTACACTGATGCAAACCCTTAAAGGGAAAATGTTCTGCAGATTGTGGGACCATAATAAAGTGGATTTCCAAACAACTTTGTGTAAGTGATCTTAACAATATTTACTGTGATCCTAGTGAAACAGATTTTCTATTTTTCAAAAACATTAAGAGAAAAATAGAGGTAAAGTACACATTTGACCATTTCAAAAATATGAATTTTTTAGCCTCCCTTCACATATCTGATTGTCAAACTTTTTATTTCCAAATTATAAAAGTCAAAAATGAGAAAATCTGTTTCACTAGGATCACAGTGAATTTTCCTCGCAATGAAATGAAATAAGTACAGCTAAAAACAAACCTACTCCTGTTGTGTAATCTGCAGAACTTATTTGCTTGTCTTTTTCATTTCTCATCAAAACTATCATCAATGAAAATTAGGACAAAATACTATTTTGAAAGAAATATACCTGTAATCATACCTTATAGTTCAAATATTGTGGTGTTTAAATATGAATGCTTTTAATTTAATAGGGAATGTATTTTTACACCGTAAATGTACCAATTCCCATCAAGTACAGTATTTTGGTAATTTACTCCTCTGTCACTAGGGGGCACTCACTACAAACACCCATAAATACCCTTAATTCTTATGTCACCCTGCTTATATAATGGGATTAAAACATGTAAACCAATTGACCATGCTCTCAACCCACCTGGATCATGGCATAAACCCCTATGCATGGAGACCACAGTCAAACTGAATAGTACTCCATTGGGTCAGAGCAACAATACAAAGAGTGGGTGCATTGCATGGAATAGAGTAAAGCCCCAACACTGTGATGATTATAAAACACAAGTGAGGAGCAAAATTGAGAATGATCTGATTATACCTCATGAGGCATTACATTGCCAGGACTTATTGTGTGAAAGTATAGCTCACAAACAAGCACTGGATAAATACTGTGCTGACCTAGTTGACCTATGCATATCTGCTGGGAACAGCTGTTTTCCAATTATCAAAAACAAAAAGAAACATAAGCCTTACTGGAGAGAAATTGTACAGCCAAAACGTGAGAGTGCTCTTTTATGGGGTCAAATATGGCATAACTGTGGCAAACCAACTAATGGGATTGTAGCAGATCTGTATAGAAAAGCTAGGAGGGACTACCACTATGCAGTGAAATACATAAAAAGAAATGATAATCAACTCAGGAAACAAAGGATGCTAGAATGCCTATTAGATAACAACCAGAGAGACTTTTGGACAGAGTCTAGACGTGTACACAGGAAGGGTAAAGTGCTGCCTACCCGCCTGGATGATGCGGACACGGAGGCTGGCATTGCTGGTGTATTCGCAGACAAATACAGCACACTCTACAACTCAGTGCCATCAGACAGCACTACCATGGCTGAGTTGAGGAATACCATCAGGACTAGCATTATATCACAGACAAGCTATGATCATATTGTCACTTGTGCAGAGGTACAAAAAGCAGCAAGCAAGCTAAAATCAAAGAAGGCTGATGGAGATAAAGGTCTGTTCTCCAACCACATTAAGTTTGGTCCTATGGAGTTAAACCATCACCTTAGCTGTCTCTTATCTGGAACACTAGAACATGGGATAAATGCTTATGATAGCAACAGTGGTGTCACTCCCCAAGGATAAAATTGGTGACTACTGCAGCAGCAATAACTATAGAGGCATTGCCCTTATCTCAGCCATAGCCAAAATTCAAGACCTGATTATAATTGACAGATACACAGAGCAGTTGAAGACCTGTGATCTCCAGTATGCTTTTAAGGACAAACATTCAACTATCATGTGCCACACAGTGTTTAAAGAAACTATTAACTATTATCTCAACAGAGGATCAGATGTGTATTGTGTACTCATTGACGCCAGTAAGGCCTTTGACCGCCTCCGTTATGATAAACTGTTCAAATTGCTCATGGACAGAGGAGTACCACCTGTTATTATTCGAGCATTAATGGACCAATATGATCGACAAAAAGTCAGAACTGCATGGAATGGTACATTCTCAGAGTACTTTGAGGTATCCAATGGGATAAAGCAAGGCGGGATACTCAGTCCGCTTCTCTATACCATCTACCAGGATGAGCTGCTCCGAAGGCTCAAAGAAGATGGTACAGGATGTCACATAGGCCACATGTATGCTGGGGCATCAGGATACGCTGATGACCTGAAGGCCATATGTCCGACCATATCTGGCCTCCAGCACATGCTGTGCATTTGTGAAGATTTCGGACTTGAATATGATGTACTGTACAATGAAGTTAAATCTCTCGCGATATGCTTCACGAAACAGAAAATCATGCCACAATTCTCAGTGAAACTCAACGGAACAGAACTCAAATGTGTCTCTCAAGTAAAGGACTTAGGAATTACCCTGACATATGATCTTCAGACCTCCAGCGACATGGAGAGAAAGAAAGGTGATTTTATTGCACGTGTGAATCATGTGCTTTTAAGTACAAACATATGGGCAGTGAAGTCAAATGCAAACTCATATTCAATACATGTTGTCATTATTATGGAGCAGAGACATGGGACTACCAAAATAGTGCTTTTAATCAAATCATTACATCATGGAATATTGCAGTGCGCAAGGCGTGGCAGTTGCCATACCAAGCACACAGATACATGCTGCCAACTCTTGCAGGCCATAATATAAAAGACCTTATATATGGGAGGTTTACAACACTGTATAAACGTATGTGTACCAGTAAAAATGAAGTAGTGCATTTTATCATGAAGGTGTGCCAAAAGGATGCCAGAAGTTTTATGGAGCAGAATATGAATTTTATATGTAAAGAGATGAATGTGGAAGACTTAAGTCAGCTGAGTGCAATAAATAGTGCTGAAAGTTTATCTATTGAACAAGTAGCATCTATACAGCATGTAATTGAGATGAACCATTTTATAGAAGGACTGATTGATAAAGCTGATTTTAACAAGCAGGAAATCTGTGATATTTACGAATATGTGGCTATATGCTGATTTTAAAACCTGTACTTATTACTTAACATTGCATAACTTACTATTTTACAAATTGTGCCATCACACATTGTTTTTAATGCATGTATGAATGTGTACGAATAAAGATTATTATTATTATATTATTATTATTACCTGGCCAAGTATGACAAGGTTATGTCCATGCAGTATTGCCTATCTTGCCTCCATCTGATCTTGAGAAAACAACTCCATAATTCTGCAAAATAAGCAATTTTAGTACAAATGAATAAGTACAAGGAATTATTTGTAATTATTTGAAATTCACAAACTAGAATACTGAGACAAATAAATCCATAAATGTTACTACAAAAGCAGTTTAATTTTCTCTTCAATAATGTAACAATAACAAATGTAAACAATAATCATAACAAAAATATTAACACTTACTATGACCTTTGTCATGAACAATGAGAGAAAAACCCTTTGATCATAACATTGGTCCGAAATTAAATGATTTTGGATGACAAAGGTGTGAAAGCATATGCTTGTCTGACTGAAGTGTCAGAATCATGTTAGATATGACATTTTACCCACAAGTTGCCTATATTTCAGTATAAGAGTTTTGTTTTTAATCATCGGGAATTTGACCTAATTATTGACCTAATTATTAAAGCAGGTGCAAGCCCTGCTAGGTTTTGCGCAAAGGAACCTCACAGATAAAATGCAAACATTACTTAGACCCAGCTGCATAAGTGAAAGATAGTTACAGCAGTGATATAGCTGCACAAGTGAGAGATAGCTGCACAAGTGAGACATAGATGCACAAGTGAGAGATGGATACGATAAGTGAGATATAGCTACACAAATGACATTTGGATACAACAGTAAGCGACAGCTGCATGAGTGAGAGGTAGCTGCATTAGTTAGAGATAGCTTGGAGTAATCATGAATGGTTATAAATTGTTAAATATTCTTTTTGTATTTTGTTTTATTCTTTGTTTTTTTTTATTCTTTATCTGGTACTGTTCATTTCTTTTATTTAATTATTTACAGTTATGATTGCATTATCTTTGATAAAACTGACATTTGTTATGCCCTGTAGATTTCATATATTGTCACTGTTTTGTATAGAAATACAAGATGCACAGTTTTCTGCCCCATATCTTGATAATTTTAAAATATCTTTGCACAAAACCTACAAATGTGAATAATATAACATGCCGTTATCATTCGTGCCTTTATCATGTTTTACGAATCTCTTGTTGAGAATACAGCTTTATCAGCCATTTATTCATATTCCTTGTAAAATGTAGATGTGTTTTAAAAAAAGTGAGTTCAAATATGTCAATTATAACCAGTGTTTTTTCTTTACAAGAGGGAAATTCAAACTCATCTTAGAAATAGTTGGACCAAATAAAGGGTAAGTTTGATATCCATGATAAATAACAGTAATATTATTATAATATTAAACATGTGCTTCTTTTAAAAGCGGTGAATGAGTTTTCATGCCCTTAGATCTTATATATGAAAGAGACATAGCGGACAGGCTGACGTGAGTGTCGTTACCATTTGGTTTGCAACGTGTTTAATAGAGCTTGTATAGCAACCATATACCGAAATCATGGGACAGAGGCCCATGTACGGTATCGACTGGACCCTGTATTTTTTCTGGTGAACAGGTCACCCCCGTGAAATTAGCACACAAGTCATCAGTACCCTCCTCCCAGGTCGGGGACCTGCAAGGAAGAAAGGGTACTGACTAGAGAGCCGTGTTCTTTGAGTTTAGTTGAGGTGCCTACCCGCATTTTACCTTCAACCAAAGTAGTTTCAAAGCCTATTCTCAGTGGCGGATCCAGGAGGGGGCTTTGGGGGCTGAAGCCCCCCCCCGGGGGGTCTGTGGCTAGGGGGCTTTTGGGAACTGGAGCCCCATACATTATGGGACTGGAGCCCCTTACTTTAGCACATTTGACCCCCCCCCCCCCCCCCCCCCCGGGGTAAAATATCCTGGATCCGCCCCTGTATTCTAGCAACCAATGCAATCTCATAAGTTTGTCAGTGATAGAGTCGTGCTTTCTGATTCTCCCGACTACTCCAGTGTTTCACCTCCGTCGGGTGTATTTATCTGTGGAAAAAAAACCTGTCATGCTCTTGCCATTGGTCACTTATAAATTTATACATTATAAATTTATTTTTCGTTTTGAAGCTCTCGTGATGATTCTAAAGATGCATCATATTGCCATATCTGTCTGGTCATGTATCTCTGTTCTGCATACACAAGCCAAGTTTGAAAACCACTTTTGTTAGACGTTAATATGCTTATAAATATGTTTGTAAATTGTGTGATACTTGTATTATGACAATTACAATGGAGAGGACTATTACTATGAAAACAGTTTCAATAGTTTCAATATCAATATAAAGCCTTTTATAAGTGCGACACTTTCTCATGATCGTGACCATCTGGTTATTTGGTTTTCAAAGATACAAACTCTGTATAGTGCAATGACACCATTAGGAGCATTGAAGTGTAGGTCTTCAGCATGGTATACTGTGAGAATATGTACACGATACTATTACTTGTAAAGGATATATTGCAGACAGCACAAAGGTAAGTGCACAATTCCAGGTGGTGTATTCGTCTGTTGATAAAATCATGCTCCTAACATTGTTCACATATAGATTTATATTGTATTGTATTGTATTTTATTGACTTAAATTATAGATTATCAACATTAGTTTACATGTGTATTTTCTCAGGGCTAGTCACAAATGGCATAATAATAAGTCCATTATAAGTACCTGCATCAATAAATTGTCCGTATGATATAAACTTTGGATAAGTCATTTGCAACACAAGAAATGTATGGTAATAACATAAATATTAATTACAGTTAAACATATAACAGTGTATATCAAGTGAGAAATGTCTCTGGAATAATGATTAACAACTGCAGATCAACATAAATATAATAACAATAAACAGAATAGGTCATCATGGAATCAAAATAAACATAACGTTTCATGATAGTATAAGTTATAATGAGATCAAAATAAACATAGGGTTTCATAACACAGCTTGCATAAGTCTGCAACTAGTGTATCATCCAGCAATTGGGATATTGATTCAAACTTGATTTGAGAGAATCTTTGCCTCAATGTGTGTGATTTCTCACAAGCAAGCAGAACATGTGATTCTGTCTGAAAATCATTGCCACATTGGCTTATACTGTTCTCTTTGGGAGTTCTGGACCATCGACCTGTCTCTATTCTTAATCGGTGAGAACTCAACTGAATCCTGGATGTAGCTATTCTGTGTGCTTCTGACACACTAAATGTTGAAAATGTACAGCATGTACAGCTAAGGTGGGGTTTATCTCACAATATGTTTGAATCTTTGATGTAGTTCTTACTTTACTATGCAAGTCTTTGGTGAATTTAATCACAGGGTCTTCTGTCAGTTCCTCCAACTGTTTAATATACAAGCCCATAGGGCTTTTACACCTCTGTGCCATGTTTATAGCCTGTTTTAATGGACTGTCATCATAAAAGGTTTGTCTTTTGTACTTTGTGAGGAAGTCTATCTGTCTTTTCATAATCAATGCCTTAACTGATGGAATATTGAGTTCTATGTATACTATGTCATTAGGGGTCTGGGACCTTACTCTGAGTAACTCCTTTGCTGATGTCATTTATGGTACATGAGCTGATGAAAAGTCTTTACACATCCAGCTTTCACAGCTGTATAATAGTGGACTGGTCAGGGCACTATCCCACACTGTTCTCGTAATGATAAAATGGGCATTGTTGTTTTTAGCTAGAAAGGAGGAGAATTTCCTCATATGGCACTGTTTGCTGTCAATATGTGAAGCAATCTGTTTCCTGATCGGTTGATTGGATACTGGTGATCCAAGGTATGTGTATTCTTGAGTGTGGCTAATTTTGATATCAATTATTGTGAAGGCGGTAGTATCCTCTGTGTTTACTGTAAAAAGCCTGGACTTCACTTTGTGCCATTTCATGTCTAATGAGTCTGTAGCTGACTTCAGGAGGTTCAGCTTCATGATCATTTTGTCCCTGGATGTAGCAAACACGACTTTATCATCCATGACTAATAAGGAGTGCAGGTTCCCTAGAAAACCATCATCTCCACATCCTTTCAGTGTTCTTGTTGTACTGTTGATATAGTAGGTAAACACAAAACAACTAGTGGAGCCTCCTTGTCTTACTCTTGCAGAAGCGGAGAAGGTCTCTCCTCCTATTATACCTTTTATGTCTTTCAAGCAGCTAGCTATGACTTGGGTGAACCTGCTTCCACAACCACTGGTAGATAACAACTGTAATAATTTTAAACGATTTACATAGTCATAAGCTTTTTCATAATCAATGAATACGACATATAGCTTTTTCTTTGTTTTCCTGGCTGTGTCAATAATCAACCTCAAAGTGAGAAGCTGTTCAGAACAACCTCTACATTTCTGAGAGCCTGCTTGTTCCAAGTCAGGTCTAAACCACAACATAAAACGTTTGTTCAAAATTCCATCGTAGACCTTACACAATGCTGATAAGATGCTGATGCCACGATAATTGTTTGTCAGAGACCGTAGACCTTTCTTGAAAATGGTAAATGTTTTTGTGAAGCACCACATCCCTGGGTAAGTACCCATAAAGATAACATTCAAAAGGAAGACTAACACCTATATAAACCCACGCCCACATTCGTGGACCAGAACCTGAGTCTATACATTATAGAATACTAAATCGAAAGTACTTCCAGTTTTTTCTCAGATGAATGCTGCTGCTACGCATAGATGCAAAGAAAGATAGAAAGAGCTGGATGGTAGACGTGTACACTCAGGACTTTCTTAACTTAACGACATCCTTGCTATGGGTTCTGCCAGATTCTCACAGGTTGATAAAGGATTTTCTTGGATAATCCTGGGTGCTTCATTTCTTGGTCACGTCATCCAGTATGGATTTATATATACAGTTGGTGTTTTACATGTAGTGTTCTTGGGTAATTTTGATCAGAATAGTAATGGACAAGTAGCAGTCATATCTTCCCTTAATACTGCGATGTATTACGGAACTGGTGAGTTGGTCTTGTTGTATCACCACTAATTCAAACATCACAGAAGACAATCTTTCCGTGACACCACATGTCGCTGTTGAGCATCTGTGTGCTCAAAATTAAAACAAATATTTATTCAGCTTTCAGCTAATGTTTTTGTTTTAACTAATCGATGAAAAATAAAGTTATCTTATCTTATATTATCTTATTCATACTTATGAACAAGGAACCACAACAAAATGTACTGTATCTTGTTTGTACTGTATCTTTGTTTGTATCAAGTTCCACTGAATTTCATCTGCCTATTTCATAATTCATATTTTATTTCCATAAGAATGTCTTGAAGTTTGATCCATTTTAGACATTTTCTTAGTTTATTGTATAACAGTTAACTTATTTAACAAGTTTCATTAGAATGTATCTATATTTGTTTTATTCATTTCATATACTATGTTCTTTTATAATTCACTAATTTTTTTTCAATGATAATCTTGAAGTTTATTCATAGTGATTTCATTGTGATTTCATTGTAAGGTCCATTGGCAGGATTCCTGACAAATAAATATGGCTGTCGAAAGGTGTCAATTATTGGTAGTATTATTGCAAGCCTTGGACTTGTTCTCAGTTCTTTTGCAGATGACATTTTTCATCTCTACGTCACATTTGGTTTGCTTACAGGTAAGTATACAACAAAACTCCTAACTTCTTTAGAATTAGGTTTTGTAACTATGGGTAACTATGCAGTATTATTGGGAAACTTAAATATGGACTCATCAATCAGCAATGTGATCCTAATTGGTTTTTATTTTTATGGTTATCTTGGAACTGGATTTCTCACGTTAACATATAAACATATGTGCATAATTATCTGGAACAATCATTATTCGGGATATCATTGGAGGATTTGGTAGACATTGTGTTGGAAAAAGCTCCTTTCGTTTTATTTTCTTAACTGGTTCGAGCTCTTTAAATTTGAATGACTGCATATCTGGGTCATAAATGCATAGAAAAGGATTTATTGAGAGATAAATATTTTATGGGGAAGCAAAGAGCCAAATTGTGGCCAAAATTTCGTTTTATTTTCTTAACTGGTTTAAATTTTTAAATTTGAATAACTTTAAATATGAATGACTGCATATCTGGGTTATAAAGACATAGAAAAAGATCTTTTGAGAGATAAAACGTTTATGGGAGGCAAATTGCCAAATTGTGGCCGACCTGGGGTTGGTAAAAATAGTTTCTTATTGGCACAAAATTATACAAGAAAAAGTGATGCTCCACATGTAACACAGATGGGGAAAAATAATAAACAAAACAAAAAATACAACGAACAAAATAAAAGTTTAAAACAAACCAGAGACATTTAATACAGAGATTGGAAAGAAGCTGAAGTTCTGCATTATTGTTCAGGCGAATCGATCTTGCCGCTGCCACGGTAAATACTATATGCAGACCTATACTACAGACATGGATCTGGATTCACAGACTCGCTGACTTGTATAAATGTCTTTTTTGTAAGAAATTATTACGAGAACTTCTTACTTTTCACATATCTATGTTAATCGTACTTCAATAACATCAAGAATGGAAGAATTTGTGTAATAAATGCAAAACTATTTATCGCGGATCAACAACAGTTCCGCGTGTGAGTTGCATTGTGCACCGCGCTGACACCTAGTGGCAAACCTGCTGTTTCCAATCTCTGTTTAAATATCTCAACACAACAGAAGTTACAACACAAAAACAAAAGTTACAACAAACAAAACAAAATTTAAAACAGATAAAAACGTAAATGAACACAAAAATGGAACAACCATTGTAAAATGCTGGGGTGGTTGTAATCATCTTTGTTCATCTTTTCAAGCATTTAATTCGGTATATGAACGAATTTTATAACACAATGGAATGCAAAGTTCTGTCTTTTCATGACGATTATGCAAATTCCTCTAATATCGCCCAAGCGCTAATCCAAATCATTGAGCAGACTTTTCCTTGTCATTTCTGTTGTAATTGTAAGATTTGCACCAAAATTGAACTAAACCTACTCATAATTTCATGCTCTATCGATTTAAAGGCATTTCCAAGCAATATCAATTGATAATTTTGCGCATCCATGGGCGACAACAATGTCGTCATCAACAATGTCGTCATCTTCAACTCTTTATCATCACTTTATCTTTGTTTACATGCTATAGGACACTCTGTCCACCAGGTCGCCCTCTGGTGGAGTTTGGCTATGGGAATTTATTCATGTGCATGTATGAGAACCTATTGCATGCACACAACGAACACCCCACAATGGTGTCAGTTGCCTGAACAATATTGAACACAGAAAAAGCTGAATTACAACCGACAGGAAATGACTACGTTCCCCATGATCGTACCAATTACAAAATGAAACAGATAGTTCAAATTTTGACAATCATTGCTGACAGGCAACATATAAAGGAATTGACTGAGTTACAGCCCCCTCCCTCAAGAAAGTATGGACCCTCACGGCATAAATAAGGTTCATAAAGGATAGTAAGTCAAATAAAGGAATAGAATCACGAACATTGTTAGTAATTGGGAGAGAACCACCATCTCCTTCTCCTGCAGTCCAGAGGGGAGCAAAGATTAAGTTAAGTAAAATAAACGTGAAGTATTTGGATAGGTTTAAGTTAAAGGAGGTTACAAAATAGGCAAATGGAAATCACGGAGTTAAACAGGTAAAATGTGGTGGTAAATAAAGTCAGTATCAGGAATTGAACCACAAGAACTGATTGGGGATAGGTAAATACATTCAGCCGAATTGTGAAGAAAGCTTTTGGATTAATGGGTGAATGAAATAAATATGAAAATTGGCTTTACTCAGGGAAGTACAATTACATTTAGTGTACCAAGTTGAATTAAATGTCAAATATTATTTTAAGTCTAAAGATTTGATTTAAAAGTTTTGGATTACCACCTTAAAATGGAAATACCGCTCGATGTAAATAAATACTTCAAAGAGGAATAGAGAAGGCCGATACAGCTTTTGTAATGATCACAGTATCTGGAACAGACACAATAATTAAGTGGTGTATATCATTTAAAGCATTCATGAAACCTCAGAGGTCACAGGCAATTTTACAGAGGTTTGGGGTATGCTTAAATGATGTGGCCATGAAACTGTGATACAATTAAGCTATCTCACTAAAATCAACCAATGTACACTGAACATGGTTATTGTGTTTTGATGAAAGTGCCAAGTACTGCCAGTACTCTTTTGACCACCAGGTGGCCACATGTATATAATCATGTGACCTATATTGTGGTCTGTCAGGGTGTTAGGCCTGTACCATTGGACAAACATTAATGGACAAACAAGGCTCTGTTAGCCAAATCACTCCATATATACATTCACACGCACACACATACATACATACACACATACATACATATACACAAACATAAATAACGATCTTTTTTTAAAGAGTGATGGCAAATATGTAGGTAATATAATTAATTGGGTACAATAAATGATGTGGAAGTTAGCTAAAGTGGTGGACACTCAGCATCTGCATGTATATGTATGTATATGTATGTGTATGTATGTGTATATATATACAAATTGTACAAATTGTATTGGTAGCTATCATTATACCAGATTATTGTTCTCATAATATTTTTTTTATTATCTTGTAAGTTACAATATCAGTATTTGTATGTTCTATTCCTAATAATATTTATGAGATAACAAAAAAATGTATTTCACTCATTTGTGACTATATAACACACCATTAGCAAACAAGAAAGGTCAGAATACAGTTTAATTTATTAGGTACCATATCACAGGGTGGCACCCATGATAGCACCATATGTTTTGGCTTAATGGATGTCCCCTGACCTAGTTTATCAATGTTAACTATTTTGTTTTATTGTCATTTATTTAAATTTGTAATAATGTGATAATTTGGTCAAATAAATGAGATTCTGACTTCTGACTTCTGATCCAGCAATGCTATTCAGTCATGACCCAGCAATGCTATTCAGTCATGACCCAGCAGTGCTATTCAGTCATGACCCGGCAGTGCTATTCAGTCATTATCCAACAGTGCTATTCAATCATTATCCAGCAGTGCTATTCAATCATTATCCAGCAGTGCTATTCAATCATTATCCAGCAGTGCTATTCGATCATCATCAAGCAGTGCTGTTTAATCATTCTACAGTGTTGTTCAATCCTCATCCAACAATTCTATTCAATCATAATTCAATCGTATATCTCCTGGTGTATGTTGTGTTTAAAATTTGTGTCTGATTACAAAATCCTCTCAATGGGTATTTACTGTTCAAGTTTTCTGAAAAAAAAAACAACAAGAAAAAAACAACTGTTTTCCTATTGCAGGATTTGGTCTCGGCTTGGCGTATATTCCAACAATATATGCGGTCAGCTCATACTTTGACAAATATCGATCTGTGGCTATAGGGGTAGCTTCATCTGGGGCTGGATTCGGCACTTTTGCCATTCCTCCTCTAATAAGACTTTTTGATGAAACATATGGATGGAGAGGTGCCCTGCTGATGATGGGTGCGATATCACTGCATTTAGTTTTGACAGGCGCACTATTTAGGCCAAGGGAAATGCAAAGGAATCAAGTCATGAAAGAATCAATACTGGATGGAATGAATATACACATCTTACGAAACAAAGGTTTCTTGATACTTAGCCTAAACACTGTGTTTATCAGTTTCGGCATGTCCGTGATCTATGTGCATTTGTCAGCATATGCAGTTAGTATGGGCTATAGTACCAACCAAGGTGCATCATTAATATCTGTTTTGGGAGGATGCAGTATTATTGGGAAACTTGTGTATGGACTCATCAATCAGCACCCCAATGTGAACCCAATTGGTCTTTATTTTTATGGTTTTCTTGGAGCTGGATTTCTGACTTTGATGTGCTCATTGATGACCAGCTTCCACGCCCTGCTCATCTATGCTGGGTCATTTGGTTTCCTCACAGCTTGCTATGGAACTATATTACCTCAGATTATTGTGGAGATGTTAGATATCCACCTTCTGACCAGTGGATATGGATATAACCTTGTGTTCATAGCTGTGGGCACTGTATCAGGGGGACCAGTGGCAGGTATTCTCACATATATTACTTCTTACTTTTATCAAAATGAAGCAATGTAGCAATACGTTCTAATATTCTAAAAGGCGTCAAGTAATGTCCATTACACACTATTCAGAAAGATTTTACCGTTTAATAAGGTGATAGGAAACTAGGAGTTTCGGCCTTATACACCATGATGACTTTGTGACTTAATTCATTATTGCCACATTTCATTGCAGGCTGGCTTTATGATTCCACGAGTTACCAAATGGTTCTCTATTTGGCAGGATCGATCATGATATTTTCATCCCTTTTCCTTATTTGGCCATGGAAATTCACAAATACAAGGAGTACTGCAAAATGTCTGAACAAAAAGAATAAACCAATGCAAGTCCTGTCACACATGTTTATATATGTTTATATAAGATAAGAAGAATGAACAAGTTTAAAATAAAATAAAAAAACGTCTAACACTAAAGAAAATGTTCTAAACACATCTAAAACTAAAAGATATTAATATGCAACTCAAATATACAGTTTTATTTTGGTGAACTGGATGTTTCTTGTTTTATTGCAGCGCTGCTACCATTTTGCGCAATGTGTTCTCATCTCTGAAGACAAGTCATAATGGACA
The DNA here is from genome assembly GCA_949316495.1 of Amphiduros pacificus. Classification (NCBI taxonomy): domain Eukaryota; kingdom Metazoa; phylum Annelida; class Polychaeta; order Phyllodocida; family Hesionidae; genus Amphiduros; species Amphiduros pacificus. The sequence continues at coordinate 15,788,171 of OX439003.1, read as the reverse complement.
AATGGATTTGTATATACTTAAGGTAAATAGTGTTTTTATGATCATGACCTCTCTGAAGTTGCATATGATTGGATAATATATGTTGATCCAAATCTTTTTCAATGCAGGCATCCCTCAGAAAAATGGGTGAAATACTCAAGGAGCAGGACGACATCCAAAATATCATAAAATTGATGTATATAGATAAAGAAGAAAATGGAAGCAAAATTGACTCTTACATGAAAGGGATATTTGAAAAGGTCATATCCTTCAATAAACTGACATACCATGAATTGCCAAATGAATCTCACCAAATGACAAAACAAAAAGCAAAAAGCACAAACACTGTTCAATCAACACGAGATGACCTTGTTTCTGGTACAACTGTCAGATATTGTGTCATGATTAACATTGAAACAGAAATGATTTCTTACACACAGCTAGTTGACACATGACATTGACCTTGACCTAAATTGACCTTGAGGCAAGCACATGTTAAAGCTGCAATATATGCGTGCATAGTAAGACAAAGACAATCTACAAATATGTTAATCAAAGGAAAATTACAAAAGAATAATTTTCCTTTGCACATTGTGTCTATATTGCAGTTGGCAAAATGTAATTTATTCCCAACTGAGCTGACATTGAAATGAAGTGAGATGATTTCCAAGTGTGAACAGTTATCAGATATTGTGTCATAATTAAGATTGAAATAGAGATTATTTCTTGCACAAAGCATGTTGATACATGACATTGACCTTGACCTAGATTAATCTTGAGGCATAGTGACATATTAGAAACTTTACGTCCAACATTATATCCATTCAACTACAATATTCACTCAATATTCTTTTTGAATTCACATTTTATGGACTGCACTGATACTTCCAGGTCAGGTCAAAAAGTCATGTGTCAACTGGCTGTGATTATTACTCAACATATTTACTCTGTGCTCACTCTGTTATGTTACATTTGCTTCCATCTTGAAAGTGAGGTCAAAGGTCATGTGTCAACAGGCTGTGATTATTCCATATTTACTCTGTGCTCACTCTGTTGTGTTACAGTGGCTTCCATAATAAAAAATGGAGTCAAACTCAGCAAATTATGGGTGAACTAGCTGTGAGTATCATCGATATGAATTAACATGCTACTAGATTAATTAATTTTCGCTTTTGATCCCTTATTGATCCTATATATAGTGTCAAATAATCTTGTGAAGCCAGAAGCTATAATATATTCTTAAAACATATATATTTTAAAAATTACTTATTAGCTTAGAGCGTGTCAACTTCGGAATAACTAATACGGAATAATTAATATATGGATTCCTTGTACTCTGCATGGTGAGGTAGAGTTACATAATACCTCTGACAGTATAAGCATGAGATTGTGGTTATTTCCTCTGCACATTTACATGCAATTACCATACAGCTATGAGATTGGTTGGCTCTTGCACATGTTCATGCACAATGCGACAACCGTACATGTGAACATACCCATTTCATATATCCAAATCCAAGTATTGTAGAAAGGATGATTTATTATATGAGGGGGGAATATTGATAACAACTGGTTGGAAAATTATCTCATTTAATTATATCAGCCAATAAAGATTTTAATCCCCTTCAAGTTAAATGATCTCTCCCATCAGTTTGTTTACCTGACTATTTTGAACTACCGTATCCGCTCGGGTTAGCGCCCATGGGCGGCTAATTGGGGACAAAGTAAAAGAGGGGGGTGGGCGTTTACCCAAGCATGGGCATTTATAAAGATGGGTGGGCTCTTACACAATCATAAATCTTTGTAAAATGTACACAAACTTGCCTCTTTCATCGATAACATGGGGTGCCGTTGTGAGCGATAATACAGTGACACCTGTGACGTCATCAGTTTCAGTGCAGAAATTTGAATAAGAGTGCATAAAGCGATGACGAGTACACAACACAATGCTGGAGAAGGTGCAAACTTTGCAGCTTTGCAAGCACATTTCTGTCAATTTTCACGAAACTCTACACAACTTTCACAAATAAATACACGTGAACACTGTGATAGGACATGATTTAACAGAATATTGGGGTAAGCTTCAAAGATTTCACTTGTTCATACTGTAGGAAGATGTTAAAAGTCAGATCTGTAGAGACCAATATGACATGATGGCGGACATCCAGGGAAGGTGGGCATTTAATGATTTCTTCCTAAAAAGGGGGGTGGGCGTTAAGCCAAGCATGGGCGCTAACCCGAGCGGATACGGTACATACCACAAACATATTTACTCATTTGTTGTACTCACTTCCTAATCATAGCAATGACACAAATTGGCCATGTTATTTTAGGTGGCACAATATTTGACTCAGCGCTTATTGGTTGCTAAAAAAAGCTTGAGTAAAACGGCCACTTTTGAGCTGTAACTGCATAGCCTGGAATAAACCCAGAATCCGATACGGAAAGTGGATTTATTGTATTTCTATAATGAATTCGCACCCTAACAGGCTCCATTAACTTTAATCCCACAGGTGGCACTGCCAATTGTAATTTTATGATTTATTAACTGTGATCATGTTATTTGCAGCCTCGGGCTAGTATCAGCATTCTTTGTTTCTTTTTTACAGAAAATAATCACATAAAACACAGAATAACGTCAAATAACTAAAATTGTATTTGGTCTTTTTCTACATTCAATTATTTCTTTCCTGCAATGTCGGACTGTGACTTCTCTGAATCTGCAATTAAAAGAGACTTTACAAATCACGTGTTCATAATGATTTGTTGTAACACCCATAAGTCTTGATGAAGCATTGTAATCAAGATATCAAATAAAACATGAATATTGCAAGTTAAATCATAAAACAGATATGGACTGAACCAATATCCATACACCATGAGTTGGAAAGTAGACCATCCCAACGGTCACAAAGCTTAGATTCTTAAATGTAAGATATATCAATACACTGGAAATGTCCCAAAATATATAATACAGACATTGCATAAATTGGGCAAATATGATTAACAACAAAGATGAATAAGTGTAGAATAACCAGTGTTAGTGTAGATACCATTAGGTTCCAGGTTCAGACCTATTACTTCTGTAAAATCACCACATTACGTGTTTTCCCTTAAGCCAACATACCTGACAAAAAGAGAAAAGTCTCAGGTCGCAGGGTACCAGCGGTAGAGATTTAAAATATGAGCTGGCATCATGCTGAAAATGCTCTCTTGCTGAGATTAGTACTCATATTAGTGTGGTGTGTGGTCACTTTCACATGTCTAAAATAGGGGGGAAATCACTGCACACACATCTCAGCAGTATTATTACACATATTTCTTTTTTCAAATTGTGATTCTATTTGACAATTAAAATAATAATTGCAATATTTAATCATTATTTTTGAAAATAGAAAGCCTAATTCAGTTTTGTTTTGGAGGCATTGACACCATTTCCAAGAGATGATCTTTGAACATTGGCTGATCTCACTGGAAAACAGAGAAATACACATTCAGGTGACATGTGACCTGGCGATTTCCATCATGACTGATATAGTCAAATATTGACAACTTCACATTTTGAAGATCTTGTATATTGTTTTGGAATAAATAATATAACAATTTGATGGAATGTATGTAAGAATGATCATTGTTTGCAGGTTTGTGTTAAGGATTGATGAATTGTTATAACACCTTGGTAGGTACAGTTTATGTTTATTTTGATATGTGGATCCAGGCAAAATGTTGAGTGAGCAATCTTGTCATTACTTTGCATGGCGAGGTAGAGTCACATACTACCTCTGCCACAATTGGCATGATATGCGGAATACTTTTTCCTCACATTAGCATGCAATTACCATAGAGCTCTGTAATTAGTTGGTTCTTGTACATGGTCATACACCATACCACTGCCGCACTCACGTACATGCCTCTTTCATATATTCAAAGGTAATTTGGAATGGATCATTTATAATTGGGAGTGGATGGGTATTGGACATATTCTGTTGGAAAAGTATTGTATATCATTGATTGATAGGTTTTACATCACTTTGAACATTATTTCAGTCATTTCATGATGAAACCAGATATAACAGTCTTGCCCCCCCCCCCACAAAAAAGTCAGGATTTTTCTTTTTACTCCCCTTGAAGAGTAAGAGTCCATCCCCAAACTATTATTATCTCGCCTATTTTGACATACATGTCACTCAGTCATTCATGTCATTCGTTGTTGTGCTCACTCTCAGAGGTCTGGACCTAAATATAAGTCAGCGAATATTATCCATGTGAAGATAATGCTGAGAATGATGAATTGTTTTTCAGTGACAGGAGCCGGGCTGAATTGCACTTTGATCTCAGTCAAGGTCAAGTCTAGTAGAATGTTCTGACAGGTATAATGATAAAGTAATGGATGAAATACAGGGCATAAAATAAGCAGCTTAAAATAGATGTCGTAATTAAATATAAAACCTATTATAACCCAATAATTCCAATTCCTATCACCAGACGTATCTGCATCACTTGTTTACATAAATTATCAAAACATAAAGAAAACTTGAAATTATCACTATGCACTTCATATTTCATAAATACAAATTATTTTACAAAAAACATTTTGTATATATTTTGTATATATTTTGTATATATTTTGTATATATTTTGTATATATATAAAATATATATATATATATTAATCAAATTCTGCAGAGTGTAAACATTTGGTGGAAACATCTTGTCATTAGAATTAGATATATACTACAATTTCTTACAAAACATCGATGCCAATTAAACGTCAAATAAACAATATGAAGAAGAAACAATGCTCATTGTTCATTGTTTTAGACCCACATAGCTTTGTTTTGCCTATTCCTAAATCATAGACTGCCAACCAAAACAATTAATATACATCTATCAAATAGCATACAGTTGTTCTTGCTTATGCGGCAGTGGGCATAATGTGAAAGAACAACATGTTGATATGATAATTGAATTAAAAACATCATACAACAGATGATCCCCGAGGAATCGTAATCCTATCATGTATGCTGAGATGTGCGCCCAGGAAACATGATCTATTGATTCAGTCGGCAAGGGGGTCTCTTCTCGGTCATCTTGGATTGCATATGCATACATATCTTGAAAACAGACAAATAGACTAGGGAGGAGTGAGAAAAAAGTCAGTACGTTTCCTGATCAGGACAGGCACACAGCTGTAATTTACATTTTACAGGTGTTCACACAGCAAAGAGATCTCTCATTATTTTAAAGTTTTTATCCTTCACATTGCAATGTAATACTGCAATAAATCCAGTGTGCCATCATCAGATTTTAAGAATTTATTGTCCAGGTATGTGTTTATGATGGTTTAAAATGCAAAGGTGTGATATAAATAAACTCATATTTCAAAACATTTTAGAACAAAACAAATAAATTAGAAATGAAAAAGCTTATATTCATTGGTTTATGTTGCAAATATATTTATTTTTTTATGGGTCATTCAAACACAAGTTGGTCTTGTTATATCGGTGGCGATCACGTGATTTACCATGATGTATGTATATAGGTTCATGTTTGACTGTAGTCAGGGCATACTCAGTACAGCAGGATCTCATTCATACCACAAACACTACTCAATATTCAACTTTCTTGAGTTGAAAACTTAGTACTAAAATGCCTACTACTGCGGATTATGAGAAATTCTTCAAGGATGCTGACGCTGATGGGAGCGGCGAACTGACTTTTGAAGAAATCCAGGCTATGCTTAAAAAAAACGGCTACAAGCTCACAACCCAGGAAGTTAAGGTTGGTCTAAAATAGTCAAGTTACTTCTCTTTGTCTGATGAGCAAGACACTTGTCTTTTATTACATAATGGTTCATTTCATCATGTTGAATAGCTAATATGTTCAAAGCAAGTGTCTAATGCGTCATATTTGGTTAGAATGAGTCCTGTTTCTCTGGATATTTTCCTCAATATTAACATTCTGTGTGCAGCGTTTTGTGACTTTTATGAAAAGAGACACGTTTAGTAAACTGACAATTAAGATGAATGTATTAAGAGTGCCTGGTCATCCTTGCATAAAATCTGAAAGTGATCCAAGTTACAAAAAACGCTACAACAATATGAGGTCAGTTGCGTCCGTTACAGACACTAACTCTTAAACATAAATGAAATATCAATTCGTTATTCTCAGACTGGGCCTCTATCAATTCACTATTCTCAGACTGCGCCGATATCAATCATTGTTCTCAGACTGGGCCTATATCAATTTGTTAATCTCAGACTGGGCCGATATCAATTTGTTATTCTTAGACTGGCCTATATCAATTTGTTATCCTCAGACTGAGCCGATATCAATTCATTATTCTCAGACTGGGCCGATATCAATTCATTATTCTCAGACTGGGCCGATATCAATCATTGTTCTCAGACTGGGCCAATATCAATTTGTTATTCTTAGACTGGCCTATATCAATTTGTTATTCTCAGACTGGGCCGATATCAATCATTGTTCTCAGACTGGGCCTATATCAATTTGTTATTCTTAGACTGGGCCTATATTAATTTGTTAATCTCAGACTGGGCCTATATAAATTCATCATTCTCAGACTGGGCCTGTATCAATTCGTTATTCTCAGACTGGGCCGATATCAATTCTTTATTCTCAGACTGGGCCTATATCAATTCGTTATTTTCAGACTGGGCCTATATCAATTCGTTACTCTCATATTGGGCCTATATCAATTCGTTATTTTCAGACTGGGCCTATATCAATTAGTTATTCTCAGACTGGGCCGACATCAATTTATTATTCTCAGACTGGGCCGGTATCAATTCGTTATTCTCAGACTGGGCCTATATCCATTCATTATTCTCAGACTGGGTCTGTATCAATTCGTTATTCTCAGACTGGGCCTATATCAATTCGTTATTTTCAGACTGGGCCTATATCAATTCGTTAATCTCAGACTGGGCCTATATCAATTCTTTATTCTCAGACTGGGCCTATATCAATTCTTTATTCTCAGACTGGGCCTATATCAATTTGTTATTCTCAGACTGGGCCTATATCAATTCGTTATTTTCAGACTGGGTCTATATCAATTTGTTATTCTCAGACTGGGCCTATATCAATTCGTTATTCTCAGACTAGGCCGATATCAATTAATTATTCTCAGACTGGGCGGATATCAATTCGTTATTCTCAGACTGGGCCTATATCAATTCGCTTTTCTCAGACTGGGCCGATATCAATCATTGTTCTCAGATCTGGCCGATATCAATTTGTTATTCTTAGACTGGAACTATATCAATTTGTTATTCTTAGACTGGAACTATATCAATTTGTTATTCTAAGACTGGGCCTATATCAATTTGTTATTCTCAGACTGGGCCTATATCAATTTGTTATTCTTAGACTGGGCCTATATCAATTTGTTATTCTTAGACTGGGCCTATATCAATTCGTTATTCTCAGACTGGGCCTATATCAATACATTAATCTCAGACTGGGCCTATATCAATTCATTATTTTCAGACTGGGCCTATATCAATTCGTTAATCTCAGACTGGGCCTATATCAATTTGTTAATCTCAGACTGGGCCTATATCAAAACATTATTCTCAGACAGGGCCGATATCAATTTGTTATTCTCAGACAGGGCCAATATTAATTTGTTATTCTCAGATGGGGCCGATATCAATCTTTTTTCTCAGACTGGGCCTATATCAATTTGTTATTCTCAGACTGGGCCTATATCAATTCGTTATTTTCAGACTGGGTCTATATCAATTCGTTATTCTCAGACTGGGCCTATATCAAATCGTTATTCTCAGACTAGGCCGATATCAATTCATTATTCTCAGACTGGGCGGATATCAATTCGTTATTCTCAGACTGGGCCTATATCAATTCGCTTTTCTCAGACTGGGCCGATATCAATCATTGTTCTCAGATCGGGCCGATATCAATTTGTTATTCTTAGACTGGAACTATATCAATTTGTTATTCTTAGACTGGAACTATATCAATTTGTTATTCTTAGACTGGGCCTATATCAATTTGTTATTCTCAGACTGGGCCTATATCAATTTGTTATTCTTAAACTGGGCCTATATCAATTTGTTATTCTTAGACTGGGCCTATATCAATTCGTTATTCTCAGACTGGGCCTATATCAATACATTAATCTCAGACTGGGCCTATATCAATTCATTATTTTCAGAATGGGCCTATATCAATTCGTTAATCTCAGACTGGGCCTATATCAATTTGTTAATCTCAGAGTGGGCCTATATCAAAACATTATTCTCAGACAGGGCCGATATCAATTTGTTATTCTCAGACTGGGCCGATATCAATTCATTATTCTCAGACTGGGCCTATATCAATTCGTTATTTTCAGACTGGGCCTATATCAATTTGTTAATCTCAGACTGGGCCTATATCAATACATTATTCTCAGACTGGGCCGATATCAATTCGTTATTCTCAGACTGGGCCTATATCAATTTGTTAATCTCAGACTGGGCCGATATCAATTCATTATTCTCAGACTGGGCCTATATCAATTCGTTATTTTCAGACTGGGCCTATATCAATTTGTTAATCTCAGACTGGGCCTATATCAATACATTATTCTCAGACTGGGCCGATATCAATTCGTTATTCCCAGACTGGGACTATATTAATTCATTATTTTCAGACAGGGCCAATATTAATTTGTTATTCTCAGATGGGGCCGATATCAATCTTTTTTCTCAGACTGGGCCGATATCATTTTGTTATTCTCAGGCTGGGCCTATATCAATTTGTTAATCTCAGACTGGGCCGACATCAATTCATTATTCTCAGACTGAGCCTATATCAATTCGTTATTCTCAGACTGGGCCTATATCAATTCGTTATTCTCAGACTGGGCCTATATCAATTCATTATTCTCAGACTGGGCCTGTATCAATTCGTTATTCTCAGACTGGGCCTATATCAATTCGTTATTTTCAGACTGGGCCTATATCAATTCGTTATTCTCAGATTGGGCCTATATCAATTCGTTATTCTCAGACTGGGCCTATATCAATTCTTTATTCTCAGACTGGGCCTATATCAATTCTTTATTCTCAGACTGGGCCTATATCAATTTGTTATTCTCAGACTGGGCCTATATCAATTCGTTATTTTCAGACTGGGCCTATATCAATTCGTTATTCTCAGACTAGGCCGATATCAATTCATTATTCTCAGACTGGGCGGATATCAATTCGTTATTCTCAGACTTGGCCTATATCAATTCGTTTTTCTCAGACTGGGCCGATATCAATCATTGTTCTCAGATCGGGCCGATATCAATTTGTTATTCTTAGACTGGAACTATATCAATTTGTTATTCTCAGACTGGGCCTATATCAATTTGTTATTCTTAGAATGGGCCTATATCAATTTGTTATTCTTAGACTGGGCCTATATCAATTCGTTATTCTCAGACTGGGCCTATATCAATACATTAATCTCAGACTGGGCCTATATCAATTCATTATTTTCAGACTGGGCAGATATCAATTCGTTAATCTCAGACTGGGCCTATATCAATTTGTTAATCTCAGACTGGGCCTATATCAATTCATTATTTTCAGACTGGGCCTATATCAATTTGTTAATCTCAGACTGGGCAGATATTAATACATGATTCTCAGACGGGGCCGATATCAATTCGTTATTCTCAGACTGGGACTATATCAATTCATTATTTTCAGACTGGGCCGATATTAATTTGTTATTCTCAGATGGGGCCGATATCAATCGTTATTCTCAGACTGGGCCGATATCATTTTGTTATTCTCAGGCTGGGCCTATATCAATTTGTTAATCTCAGACTGGGCCGATATCAATTCATTATTCTCAAACTGGGCCGATATCAATTCATTATTCTCAGACTGGGCCTATATCAATTTGTTAATCTCAGACTGGGCCGATATCAATACATTATTCTCAGACGGGGCCGATATCAATTTGTTATTTTCAGACTGGGCCTATATCAATTCATTATTTTCAAACGGGGCCTATATCAATACATTATTCTCAGATGGGGCCGATATCAATTCTTTATTCTCAGACTGGGCCTATATCAATTTGTTAATATCAGACTGTGCCGATATCAATACATTATTCTCAGACGGGGCCGATATCAATTCGTTATTTTCAGACTGGGCCTATATCAATTCGTTATTTTCAGACGGGGCCGATATCAATTCTTTATTCTCAGACTGGGCCTATATCAATTTGTTAATCTCAGACTGGGCCTATATCAATACATTATTCTCAGATGGGGTCGACATCAATTCGTTATTCTCAGATCGGGCCTATATCAATTCGTTATTCTCAGACTTGGCCGATATCAATCATTGTTCTTAGACTGGGCCTATATCAATTCGTTATTCTCAGACTGGGCCAATATCAATTCGTTATTCTCAGACTGGGCCTATATCAATACATTATTCTCAGACGGGGCCGATATTAATTCGTTATTTTCAGACTGGGCCGATTTCAATTATTATTCTCAGACTGGGTCCAGAGGGCCGTCCTATGATAACTATGGCCCTCAGGCCAACACCCCTGATTCTCCCGAATCTATATCACCATCAGACTGGGCCTCAATAAATGGGATCGAAACTACTTCTTCAGATATTCGTGTCTTTTAACAATTATTTCATACTTTTATTGAAAAAAGTGATACGATTTCATTGAAACTATCAAAATTTCACGTTCAGCTTCTTCATATCATATTGAGGTCAAGCTTAACTCTCGAGGGGTGAGAAGGAATTTAAAAATGGACTTCATCTTTCTCAATCATGCAGCATGTCCAAAATGTTTTTTTCCCAGCTTCGTCTCAGGTAGCCAATCCAGAGTGAGAATACGCCACTTCCCGGATCCTCTAGTGTTCTGCAATCACCAATCGGCAAAGCCCAGATAGGTGATCTGGAGGGGTTTGTTGAACGTCCAAGGTCTTTACCAATTTCAACCAAAGAAAAGTTTGGTGGAGTTGTTAGAGCTCTAGTGAAGTAAAAAATCGCCAGCTATAAAATCTGAGGTAAACCCGTTTAAACGTCCAAATTGAACCCGTTTCAACTGCTGTTAAAACGGGTTTGACTCAATTTTTGCAGCTGGCGATTATTATCAAGTATTTATATTTTCCTTATTTAATGTTATCCAAAAAATAATCAAGATATAATTATACATAAAATATGAATTATCACTAAAACAGTTGGGTGTTTAAAAAATCACATCTAAACGAGATTATGAAGGAAAAGCAAAAATCTCAGACCTCTCCAGATCACCTATCTGGGCTTTGCCGATGGGTGATTGGAGAACACTACGGATCCTCTCATCATGCTCTATATGCTGAAATACACATATACAAACACAATGGTGTTGAGCAGACATGTATGGTCGTAATTAATTGCATTAAAAATAGTTGCTTGTCTTCAAAATTGTAATGTAAAAAGATCGTTCAAAGTCTAATATATGTTTAGTTATGGATTTACACATGCGCTAAACATATGAGCGCAACGGTTTTAAACCATGTCTGGTATAAAGGCACATCAGTGGCATTAATTTTGAATTTAAAACTATTGTAAATATGGATGAATGATAAGTGACTAAACAAATGATTTCAATAAAAACATAACTGCATGGTCTTTTTTTATATTTATGAATAAGCCGATTGCGGTCGCAACACTGATATCAACTGCACAAACAAAATCGGAAGTAGACTCAAAAATTCTCTAAATCCAATTATTAAAAAACTAGATGGTGACCCACAATCGCACTGTGTCAAAAGTGGTCTAATTTTTTTATTTCAACTTTGCAGAGGCAGTTTAAAGCGATTGACATATCAGGAGATGGTAAAATAACAAAGGAGGAATACATGACGGCCATGGGATGCGTTGCGCCTGTGGAGCATGGGTAAATCAACACAATTAATGCATTATTATCTAATTCAAATTCCACTCAATTCTTTTTTTTATTTGAAGTTTATGTTGACCTTGACTGAGTAACAGCTTCCTCCCTCATGAACCCTCACAGCACAAAAAAGGGTTCATAAGGGATGGTAGCAGTCAAATGTTAGCCCATCTTATTCTCATTTGATATAAATAAAAAAATCATCCATTTTACACTCAGCTCCGCGTCAATGAGGAGGGTGTTCAACGACTTTGACAAAGATGGCAATGGCACAATAGACAGAGAAGAGCTGGATCAAGTCTTCAGAGAGATGGGCAAACATTTCTCAAAGGCCGAGCTGGACAGAATGATTCAGCTAGTGGACAAGGATGGTTCGGGCAATCTGGACTATGAAGAGTTCATTGCGCATGTCTTCGGCAAATAATCCAATCTTCTTTATTGTATACCCCACATGACGTATTTAAATGTTGACTGATTTTTTTACTTTCCTGTTCCAATAATCATTTCCTGGGCTATATATATATATATATATATATATATATATATATATATATATATATATATATATATATATATATATAAAGTCATTAACTTCGAACAAGGCTTGATTATTGATAAAATACCAGTATTATCTTCAAAAAAACTATAATTAACAATTTAACAATTCACAAGTGATTCACTTATTTCCAAATAATGTGTCATAATCAAATTGCAAATAATCCAACCTTGTATGCTAAGGTTGGATAACAGTGACAAATTATCAATGTAAACCCTCCCCTATTATCACTCTTGATTATATATAAAAACTATATACTTAATTGATATACTTTAATTACCTCAACCTTAGGGTAACCTGTCTCCATAATCAAAATATAACTACCACAAATGCTGTCTATTCTTTGTTTTTTCATTCATTGTTATGATTATAATGGTTATGTAATATGTATGAATAAATCAAAATAAACTTGTTTCAAAATACGTTTTGCTTAATGAATACGGTAAAAAAATGACTCACATACGTTGGGTGCGCATTTGGTCTCGAAACGAGGTGTACACGAAAAAAATGTGAAGTGTTAAAAATTCTAATGTTTTGAAAAGTCAAACTCACTCGATGGTCAATGATAATAACGCTATCATATAATCCATGTGATTTGAATTTCCTTTGTATCAATATCAGTTCACTTAAATGGGTAAGATGAGTCGATTTAATGATTGCCATCAGTGGACTCTCAAAACAAATATACTTAACTAAACAGCTGAGCTAACAAGAAAACAAAAAACAAAAACAACAAAAACCAAAAAAAAAAAAAAAAATCATAATCTGCTTCATAATCTGCTGCGAAAACTTAGAAGTTATGTATTTTTTTAACTACTTTAAAAAAAAATTGGAGTTAATGTTTTCTCATGTGAGTGTACGCATGTACGTATATGTGCGTATATGTGCGTGTGTGAGTATGAATGAGTTAGCATGCATGATGTATGTATGAGGATCCAGTCAAACAAAAATGAAATATTTGGATGTTACCTTTTTTTTGCCAGGTCTATCTGTGTCAGTACTAAACCTCTGTTTATCTCGGTCTTTTAAAAAGAAATATTTCTGATAGATCGAGATAGCACCTTATTATGACAAAAACACTTGCTGTGAATGTTATAAAGAAGGAGATGTCTTGTAATGCCGGATCCTTAAACATGCCAGGCCTTAAACTATAAATCCCCTTCAAATAAAGGACTTTGTTACCTTTTCTCCACCGAACAATTTTCAAACATAATTTATTTCTCCAAATCCAATTTGACATTAACACTTAAATCAAACTTTCTAACATGAAAATCAAACTTACACTTTAAATAATTCAAGGATATCAATTATTTAAACATATTTAATTCTCAAAATGTAGCTCTCTTCTCTCAAACACAGAAGCACAATTTTTTTTTCGTTAAAAACCATCCAAATCAAATGATCAAACTACCAGGTTTTCTCCAGTTTTTCTCCAGATGCTTCACTCTCAGGCATCTTATTCAGCATCAGTTCTTCAACTTTTCAAACATTTTTGAATTCGGCAAAACTAAATCAATTTCAATTTCTGTTTCTTGGTTGTGAAAGATGTGACACCAGGTGGACAAAACCAGATACATCCGTAATAATAATGCATTTTCCATCACATATTTCATTGTTAAAAGGTATATACAAGATTGTATTCTACATTGAACTTTTAAGCTTGATCATGGCGATTTCACGATGAGAAATAATAACAACAATCTTAATATACGAATAAACATTACAAACAAGAAGGCAGATTTATTGAAAATCGATGAGGAAAATTAGTTTTATTCACTTGATATCGTATAGTTTTAACGTAGCTCTTAATTAGATAAGTTTCTATTACAAATGATATAAAAAAATAAGGATTAAAAAAAGTATTTTTTGAGAAAAGAAATGGCCTACATTATTGGCGCCAAAATATAAGTAATGTCAGATTTCAAAATCTATATATTTTTTGATTTTTTAATTAAATGTGGGGCATAATTTTAAGTCATTTGTTTATATTTGACGTGAGTCTCATAATAATGAAGTCTGATCAATTACATTAGAAACTGTAAATCTAATTTATCTACAAAACATCATTTTCTTTAAAAAAGGATAAACCAATGAATGGAGCATTTTAATGATTATGTTTGAGTTGATCGATTTTGATAATAGTGGCAATTCTCTAATTTTGGAGGTCCCTTGCTAACAGTGGACACAATATCATCAGCAATGAAGTAACCAATGAGAAAAGAAGTAACCAAATAACTGAGAAGTTAAGTACTTTGCCAGTATGAATTAACATTGTGGTCCACGTTTATTTCAGACTGCGTCAGTGTTTATAGTCAATCTTAAAAGGAGTGGAGCTATATCTTGCTTGTTATCTTAATCAGTGATTCTATTTAGTCAATTTTGAAAAGAGTGGAGCTATGTCTTGATTGCTATCGGAATTAGTGCTTCTGTTTAATCTTAAAAAGGAGTGGACTGATATCTCATATATCAGTCACGATATACATGAAAGAGGAATGCTCTTCTTTTAAAATATACACGATCTTAATACATGTATAATGCATATGCTTCAGTAGAGAAGTATCTGCTTATTATAAGCCAACCTAATATCTGGTGTGTGCATTGCCCAGTCCACAAGAATAAAACATGTGTTAATTTGGATCACTTGAAATAGATCCATTTCCGCAAATATTAAATTATAAAGAAAAAAATGGAAAATTCAAACAGCAAAGGTGTGTCAAATCGATGATGGAACTTCATGTGTTACGTCGAGGGAAGTTTAAGATTACCCCCCACCACCCTACGATTACCAACTGTGCAAAAGAGGGATGCGGCCTGCTTCAAAGCAAATTACAGAATGACAACAGATTAAAGTGTATTTTCACTAGTGCTTTGCATATTCACAAATGAAACACGCTTTTGTCTGATTACACCGAGAATCATTCCATTTCCACCCAAAGAACCAGTCCATGAGCATACAATCTTCGCCCCCGTGGCCGTTGTTGGGTTCGTGTCTCTGCCAGTTGGTGAAGCGGACGGATTTGTCGTGGCCAGCCCATACCCAGTTACCCTCCTCCTCCTGGTCGGACCCTGATGTCCACAAATCACAGTGCTGGTAACCTATGAATTGAACAATTTAACAGTATAATATATATAATGTATGTCATAACATCATCACTAATACAATCAAATAACATATGGATCTCGCTTATGAGGTCACAAAAATGTTTTTTAAATGTCAACTTCAACCAGTTATATTAATATTTTGTCATGCACAACGCTTTTGGTTTCCTTATTGAATTCCGTGGAGTATTAGGTCCAATGTACTTAAAATCTGTGTTTTGGAGTCATTAAATCATTTTTTTTTTCAATACACAAGATAAACTCAATACAAACTCACTTGGAACTGACTGGATCGTATCAATCAAGTATCTTTGCTCAGATTTTGTTTCAATGGCAACCAGTTGAGAACCAAGAGATTCGCATCTTGCCTTAGCCACGGGCCACGTGACCTTATCAAGGTCCATACGATAACAAGATTCTTCTCGCGATAGTTCAAACCCACTTGGACAAGGTTGAATTTGGTGTTTTACCGCTTGCTTCTCTGGAAAAAAACCACATAATTTAATCTTTGACTTAATAATTTGCATTTTTGATGCAAGTCAATATATGATATAAAACGTTTCATGTTTGATGGAAGACATAAAACATCTCAGGAGGTGATCAAAAAGAATAAAATACCGATATTACGTTTGGATACATAGTTATTCTGAAGATTATTCTCAAATGTTTCTTTTTATAGATTATCATATTCTCAAACTACTGATATCGATAATACTTATTTCTTTTAAATTTATTCTAAGAGGATATTATTGCACGTGACACTGGTTCATGATACTATGCGATTGAAGATATATGTACTTTTGGCATAATTTAGAGGAAAACATCTTGAAGGTTGCCCAAGGGACAGACATCTCCCTTAGTGGCACAATTACAGACCTTTCCTTAATTATTAGATATTAGAGTTTTTAAACGTTTTTCAAAAGGCATATATTCTGAACTGCCTTAATTCCTTAGCTTATGTTTTTTTCTATTACTGAGACTGAAATGGTATATATTTATCATGATGTTTACGTCTGTCCATTGTCTAGATATATGGTGATAGATGAATGATTAATTATAAAAGAATTGTATGTGAATGTATGATCAATGTAGACGTTAATAGGTACAAAATGAAAGGTCATGATGTGGTGTGTGTGCTAGAATATAAATAGGATAGTTATGTAATGTTATTTTGAGCAGCCTTGTGTACCTGTCAACATGGCGGATCAGAGCACATGAGTAAGTGCCACTGTTCACCTGGAAATAGATCTAAAAACATGCAAGCCGTCAAGTAAAAGAGTAGGCAAAATAACCATGAATTCATCCTGAATTTTAATAGCATTGCAGACCCAAATATGCTCATATTCATGTTGAACCACTACAGGAAATGAAGTGTCATCTTGTTGATAATCAGGACAATTTTCATGTGTCAAAACAGGCACCAGCCAATTATATTCTTGGAAATCTTGACACTTTTTTGTGGTAATGAAACAAAAATATATTGTACATGATATCAAGTTCTATAAAACCCATAACAAAATATCTGAAAACATTTGCATAAATCACAGGTCGCTTGTTCTGCCATTATCTGGAAATAAACTATGGGCCATCCCTATTTCTGTACGTTTTACATCTTCATGCTATATTTCTATTTTTCTGACCCATGTTTTTTTCCTTTATATTATTGCCAGAAGGGTAAGGAACGTAATAATAAAAAAAAAAGAATGTAATAAATATCTATATTTTTACTAAATCCATATTTAAAACAAATGTATGTACAGTTCTATTCTCTAAAATCTAATCTAAAATCATACACCTTGAGGTTCATTGATGTAAAATCTAATATGATGACCCTTATTGTTTTTGTACATTGCAAGTCCTTGCTTTGAGGGAATTTTAAAGATTTTTGGTTTGGATTTTTTTGTTGAGCATTGTTGGGTATGGGTTTTACTTTGTGGCCACACTAGGGGACCCGACAGTCCTTGGCGCAACCAACCTTGATACTAATGAATAAAAAAATGAAGAAGAAAATGAATAAGAAAAAAAGAATAGCACCGAGTCACCCAATTACATGACATCCGGTATTTACTTTAGTGTTAATTCACTAAGTGTGGCAAGCCTAATGAGCAGGGCGCCTGATTAGGAATACAATAGATGAGTAGTTTGTCTAATTTGACAGTGTCATTTTCTCTAATGATATACTGTGGTATCAACACATTTTTGCAAGCGTTTGGTGACACATTGCAAGGTAACACCTTGTATTAACTAGGGTCATTATAGTCGACCGAACCTCCTAACTAATTGCACAAGTTTTGTTTTCAATGTCTACATCTTTCTCAATTAAAATCAAAATTTGATACAAATATTGTTAAATATTGGTAATGTTAACAGGTACTCTGCGGATAATCCAGTCCAGTTAAAAGCTGACTATATATATATATATATATATATATATATATATATATATATATATATATATATACATATATATATATATATATATATACATATATATATATATATATATATATATATATATATATATATATATATATATATATATATATATATATATATATATATATATATATATATATATATATATATTTATAAAAGAAAGAAAATAAAGAGATGCTATAATGACCTACCATCAAGTTTAAGGCTTTCTTGTTTTGAGCACTGCTGCCTGTCCTGCTTCAGCATCAGGTATATGTAGTGACTGTGCTTCTTGAGAGTGACCATTTGGGTTTTAATCAGTTGCAGTTCTTTCATGATGTCTTGGAATTCGTCCCTCATGTAGGCCACGGATAAATCGAATTGCGCCGCTTCATTGGCGTCGTACTTGGAAAAGTATTTTCCAAATGCCCCCTGTCCCAGAAAGACCATGCATGCGATAACCCAAACACTGCTCATCCTGCAGTAGATGCTTGAAGTATTTGCTAAATTAACTCTACCCAGTAAAGTGTAAATATTACACGCGCAACTGTTTGGAAAGTTATTGAAACGGTTCCCTGGACAAACAGGATGAACTTTCAAAGCGTGTTTGGAGATATGACCATTATGATAGCATACTAAGCCAAGTATGTGGTGGACAACATGCCGCTATGTTTAGTGCTTGTTGAGAGAAACAATTCAGTATCACATATTGTGCTGACAGGCATGGTGGCTAAGTATTCTGCAATCAAATATATACTATACTAATATATAAAATTATGATATGCATATATGGCCATCATGGGATTAAAAGATTCCTGAGTATAATCTAACCTTAGAGTAATCATAATTACTCCAAGATGTTACTGAACGATTCCAGGACATCAATTCGTACAAGCTGAGAACATCGTATTAGTACTTTTTACAGGATAAACATCTAATCAATCTGTAGATTACAGCCTTAATAAACTGAATCATTTCTCGGGTAACAATGTTTATAAATAACTAAGATTTTCTATAGTTTTGAATTTGTATACCTATTTTGTTGATGCAGTTATACTTGGGTACCTGCCTCTGTTAGGGATGCTGTCACCAGGTGAACAGCATGGCCCCGCCACAAATGGTCAGTCACACCTATTAAGATAAATAACTCCATGGTAATTAGTATTGCATTAGTTTAAAGAAAACACCAACGCACACTATTCTTAATGGGATCATATAACATAATTTATTTCTTTTACATAAAAGCGCAAATTCAGGAATTATAATAAAAAGAAATAAATTGAGTTTATTTGTTTTGCTATGGCAACTAATGAGAGTTATGACTGGCATGAACTTAACAGCAAAAGTAAATGTCACAAGGATGTTTGACCATATACTGGTATCTGGGGCACTCTCTCAGTATTTTGCGATATTTGATATTTACATTTTCTTATTCCATGGACCAAGGAATCCTTTGGCATCTGCTGCAAGGAGTATAATACGTTGTGCAACCAGTCAGTTTGTTTTAAGTCACTTTCAATACTATTTCAGTCGTTTTTATAATTATACCTAATTGTAGCAGATATAGTGCTGCCTCAATGAATTGTCATGTCGCAGGTCCTTGACGTGAAAATCCAACCGATCACAAGGACAATGAGTTAATCCTAAAGGCACGGACCTAAGCTCATATAGGAAATTGCATCATGAATTCTTCCGGGAATAGAACAAGCTCTGAGTGCCACGAGACAAAAGTGGAGTGGCCAACATATCAAATCAAATCAAATCAAATCAAACAACTGCGTATTGATACATGATGTTGGAAGAGTTAACACATTGGAGGAGTTAACACTGTTTTGTATCAAGTCAACTCTTCTCAGTACATCGCCATTTTACTATAACATTTTTGACTTGATTTTGTGGTAGGAATGGATGGAAAGAAATACAATTTTCAAATCTCATATTTAATGTGAAAAACTACTATTTTGTTCTACAATTTATCAAATCCATTGTCAAAGTGATTATTAGTCATGAAAATTGGCGAATTTTGAAAAGTTTATCATCTTAAAAAAAAAAAATTGTGAAACTCAAAACAACAGCTTTGTATTATTTAGGGAAATGTGGATCCCTCTAATGAAACTTCTGACTGATTTATTACAGGGAACCCCATTTCCCTGAAGAAGAACTCAAGAAGAACTCAAGATAATACAAAGCTGATGAAAGTTAGAGATATGGAAATCTTATACCCAAAGACATCGTCAAAAAAGATTTTTTTTTGCCAAAATCTGTTACCCAAATTCACATTTGAGACTAAGACCTCACAATTATTTTTAACTTTCAAATGACAGTTTTACCTTTTAACATATTGTTTATTGGTAAACCCTGAGCAAAAAACAGAAAGTTGTCATGAGGTTCATAAACAAGTTTTATGCGGCGTGATATACGTATATTGCCATAGATCATTAAAATATTGCAGGGGAAATTCAATTAGCGTGAGACAAACAAATATTTGCCTGCGAGGTTTTGTGATGGGAGGATGATGTACCTGTCTGATTGCTCTGTCACAACACATTTATTTCCTGAGTCGTACATTTGGTTTTGGCAAACCGTCAAAGGAATTTCTCGGGTTTTCCATTGTGAACGACGATTTGATCCAGTGTTCTCCATACTGTACAATCTGCTACATTTTTGGCGCGAAAAAAACAAGAGTCTGAGCTGTGCGTATATTGTGAGCTTGAACAAAGATCCCGGATTCCAAACCCGGGGGGTACTCTCATGATTTTAACCCGCGGAGGCTGGGATGGAACTAAAAACCCCAGAGCCTGAATTAGGGAAATATTCTATCATTATTGGTACCCTGATTTAGGACTAGCTGAATTTTTGATACCCTCATTTAGGGATGATGCAGAAGGGGGAGATTTGGAAAGGGGGATTGTGATCCCTGTTTTAGGGGAAAATTTGAAAAATAGTACCCTGTTTTAGGGGAAATGATGAAATATCTTAACCTGTTTTAGGGAAAATATCAGCGAAAAGGACCCTATTTAGCCCAGCTTCCCCGGTAACGCTGACTATGAGAGTACCCCCCCGGGATTCCAAATGTCAGAATGTTGAGCATGTTTCATTATAGGAAACTGAAGCATACAGACATGTTATTCATTGAGATTTTAGAAATAATGTGAAATTTATAATGGCACCAATAAAGTAGGAAAACTTTGTAAGAGTAAAAGGAAATGATGTCTGAAAATAATCATTAGTACACAATATCAAACCTGATCAATGTCATAGCAACATACACCATATCCCACATTAAAAAATATTGGTTTATCTACTTAAATGTCTATCCAGCATCAGCACTTACCATGTCGCCCCCTGGTGGTGACTGGTAGTAGATAATTTTTTTTAAAGTTTATTATTAGCCATCAGTAATCGATGGATCCAACGAATAGTTAAATGAAATCGTCAATTAAAGTAGCTATTATGAACATATTATAAACATCAATTAATTATAAACTCACATATATTATCTTATTACATGTTATGATATTCAATCATTACACATTTTAATGATTTAATATGATGATGTGAGCATCGTCAATCTTTAAAATAAATTTTGCTGAATCAATAGTTATTAATCAGAGTATAGTGAGTATAGTGCTCAGCCTTGATAGATATTCATTAAACAAACAGTCATAACCCGTTTTGGATGATTTCATTCATAATATATACCATAAACATTGGCCACAACAAAGAGCGATGCGTTCTCATAGGTGACGCTAGTGTAGTTATCTGTAGACGTGTTCCACAGACAGAGGGAAGAGGCGGTGGAACATTGTCCAGACTTCTGACCCACTGTCACGTGACACACCACCTTGTATCGCGTCATGGCAAGCTTCACCACCATCCCCTTGATGCGATCAGCAGCTCTCACTGACATTTTTGCACATTCCTTCATGTCATACTTTTTGTCTTTGAACATGATTTCCAACACACTTTGAATGCTGTCTTTAACTTCTTTAGTCTTGAAACCGCGCCCTTCATCTGGCTCCATCTTATATGTGTTCTCCAGTTTTGGTCCCCGTTTGATAGTCATACTTTCACTTGTGCTTGTATCCAGCAACCCTCCTTTATTTTGGGTCATCTTTGCCAGTCTCTTTGCGATGTTCATTGCCCTCACCGATGTAGCGATAGAAAAGAAGGTTGGCCGACGACCCTGGGTCGACTTGGAGTCATCCCCAAAACAAAGGGGGGCGGCTGCTGCGGACCCTTCCGCGGTAGGTCTGTCGTCCGGAGTTCGCAATCGCTCCTAAATCATAACAAATTCCCAGCGATATTTTAATTTAACTTATAGTACCAGAAGTTAAATTATTAGTATGATTGAAGAATATCATGCCTGAAATGTTGAGTTTCTTAATATATATATATATATATATATATATATATATATATATATATATATATATATATATATATATATATATATATATATATATATATATATATATATATATATATATTAGAAGCTGTTACAGATATGAGGTACTGGAGGTAATTTTGTCAGACCTCATTATGGGGTACCATCTCATACCTTATTGTGTGTGACAGGAGAGTGCCATCTGGTGTTAATAATGAAATTGTTTTACATACCTCACAAATCTAACATTCATATCAATGGCGCTGATGCCATTATCCACCACTAGGGCACTTATTACTACATGTGACACTAGATGGCAGTGATTTATATAGTTATTGCCTGGTTGTATAAATATGCTTCTCAGACAAGTTTGTTCAAAAAGGCCTTGTACAGGTTACTTATGTAACTGTGACTAAGCAGCTGCACTATGAAGAGTGGGGTATTTTATATGCCTCACAGTACGTCAATGCCCCACAAGACAGGTCTGAGATTGGTAAAAACCCCATATCTGATACAACCTCTTTCTATATATATATATATATAAATATATATATATATATATATATATATATATATATATATATATATATATATATATATATATATATATATATATATATACACATATTTATACTAACTTCAATTATTCGCAATAGAAAAGCCAATAGATTACCTACATATACTGCATTTGTTGATTTTGAAAAGGCGTTTGACAGGGTAGATAGAAGCTTGCTGTATCATAAGTTAATGTCATATGGAATACAAGATAAGATGTTAAAATGTATTAGAAATATTTATGATAACTCAAAATCAGGCATTAACATTAATGGTTTTATAACTGACTGGTTCTCCTCAGAGTATGGTGTAAGACAAGGTGACTCACTCTCCCCTACTTTATTTGGGTTATTTATAAATGATATAGTTGATTGTATTAAATCTAAATCCAAAGGTATTGTAACTGAAGAATTTATCATTTGTTGTTTGTTGTACGCTGATGACATAGTTTTGCTAAGTGAGTCAGAAGAAGACTTACAGTGTATGATTAATGCAGTTCATGACTGGTGCAGAAAGTGGAGGATGAGAGTTAACACTGGCAAGACAAAGGTTATGCATTTTAGAATAAAGGGACACGAGCAAACACAGTATGATTTTAAGTTTGGGAGAACAAATTTGGAGGTTGTTGATCAGTATAAGTATCTTGGTCTGGTAATAGATTATTCACTTGATAATTCACATACAGCTGGCGTATTAGCTAATTCTGCAGGAAGAGCATTAGGAGCTATTATAAGTAAATTTAAGGCAAACAAAGGTTTGGGATATAGTACTTATACTAAGATGTTTCACACTGGAGTAACCCCAATTATGGACTATGGTTCTGGAGTATGGAGTTTTGGAAATACTGAAAAAATGAATACTGTACAAAATAGAGCAATCCGATTTTTCTTAGGAGTGCACAAATTTGCTCCAAACCTTGCCATAAATGGAGATATGGGTTGGCACTCAAGTGGTGTCAGACATAAAGTTGAGATGTTAAGGTTATGGAATCGACTAATTAATATAGACCAGAATAGAATATAAAGAAAAGTATTCAACTGGGACAAAAGATTATGTAAAAGGAATTGGTGCAATGAGGTTAAACAATTGTGTATAGATTTGAATGCTCAAGAACAGTATAGCAGAAATATGCCTGTTAATGTCAACACAGCTAAAGATATTTTTCATGATAATGTATGTACAAACTGGATTAATGATAAGACTGTGGTTCCTAAATTAAGATTTTATAATATATTCAAGTCAGAAGTCAGTTAAGATGTGGTATTTTGCCCTTGAATATTGAAACAGGAAGGTACCAAAATATACCTATTGAATACAGATATTGCTTATTGTGCGAGGATGATGTTGTGGAGTCTGAAATTCATTTCCTTCTATATTGTGGTAAATATGCTCTTTTGAGATATGATCTGTTTAACAGAATAAGATGTATATTTCCATATTTTGATATTGAAGATGATGATGTAAAAGTAAGACTTTTAATGTCAGATGAAGCAATCAAACTCACTGCTCAGTTTGTAAATAATGCATTTGATACTAGACAAAAGACAATATATGTACAGTCTTAATTGATCTTAATTGACTTAATTTCATGTTTGAGCTAAAAGTGAATTGTAAGTCCACTGGGCTGGATGTATTTTACAGCCTATGCCCTGTATTGTATACATATTTCACTATAATAAAGATATATTGTATTGTATTGTATTGTATATATATATATGTGTGTGTGTATATATATATATATATATATATATATATATATGTATATATATACTTACGGTATGGAGCCATCTTCTTTACATTAATACATTAATACAGAATAACAAAATCAAGTATTATATTGTACTATACCTAAACGTATGTTAAATACTTGACACAACCTTGTGATCAAACTGGTGACATCATTGTATAACAGAGATCTATAGAACAATTCAAAATGATATGATGTATTATTTTGACTTACTGGTCCTTTTAATCCAGGGGTTGGACTTTTGACGTCTCTCGAGGTACTATTCATCTTAACTAGAAATATCAAAATCAACTTTACCCTATGTATGTTTAAGGCTGAGAGTGATCATTTATAAGCCACCATTTCAACAGCAAATTAAATACAGGGTGTCAATGTGTATATCGACAATGAAATAATATGGATCAAATATATATCCAGTGACTTTTTTTACGCATATTCATATACATGTTATGTGTATGTGATATATGATACTCTTCCACACGTATTTGGCAATAATTAACGAAAGTCTTGTCGGTCCATCACTGAATCATTTAATTACAAATAATGAATTCCTTATTGGAATTCTCTTGATTGCACAATCGAGACGACCAAGAAGTACTATAGCTCAGTGAGTGGGTATTTCAGTTGGCACAGTTGGTTAGAGCACAAGCGTATTAGCAAGAGTTCCTCTGTGATGATTCAAAAGTCGTGGGTTTGATTCCTGACCATGCCAAGGTGGCACTCATTTACAATTTCTCATATGAGCTGAGACCAATGGTCAATCTGCTGAGCTGAGACCAATGGTTATTCTGCCGTCCATGTGAATCTATTATTGGGTGGATAGTCATGTCAAGGACTTGAGAAATGACAATTCAGTGAGGCAGCAATATATCTGCTACAAGTAGGTCTCGCCAGGAAATGACTAAAATAATATTGAAAATGATGTTAGATTTCAAACAAATAAACAAACAAACAAACAAAAACATTCCTCTCAAAATTGAGTATTTCCCTTTTAGGGAATAACACGTCATATTGCCCTTGAAAAGACACGAGTAAGGTTCCGATACTTTTTGATACCCTATACTTTACGTTGGATTGACATATGCAAGGAATTACTTATACAGTTTTTGTTATAATTAGTTGAGCACGAGAAGGGATCACATGCTTTAGAGTCTTAGTAATGTATACAGGAATGCGTGTGTCTAATAGCATTATGACTTATAACCGTGATCTGTCCACTAAGTTGTAATATATGAGGTAGTTATCATGTTGATTCCATTATGAACAAACTTACTTAAAAGATTAGGCTCTAGATGTGGTCTATGATTTATGTATTGAATATATATTGAATGGAATGTATCCTTCATATTTACAGATATCTGTAGCTTTCTTGATTTGAATAACCATTAGAGCAAATAACATGTTGAGGAGTGAAATGAGTGTAAAAATATCTGTTCATTAAAAGAGTTAGATATTGCAAGAGCCACTTTTATGAAGTTTATATTTGAGTTAGAAAACCCTGAGCGCAATTATTCATTTACATTTCATCTCCAGAAAAAATTTTCTTTACCCACCAGTTAAATACGAGAATTGTATCAAGACATTTAAAAAACATAATCAATGAAAATATTTGAGGAAAAGAAAAATTCTATGAACTAGTTTTGAACGTTTGCAGAGATGTAAATGCATCGAATATATAAAACCAAAGATGGATAAGGTCCCTTATCCATCTTTGATAAAACTAATAATTTAACACCCACGACTGGAGTGCCACCTCGTTTCCAAAATGGCAGGATGAACTCTGAAACGATATTTTCTTAAAACGACTTTGTCTCAGCTTTTAATAACATAAACATATAAATTGAAACAGGTTCCGAGAAACTATTTTCTTATAGATCTGCCTTTATCATGTAAAGAAACGATTTGTTGCACCATATATTTAAAAACCATACCAAACATTTAAATTGTTCATTTGAATTCTGAAATTCAAGAAACTATCTTATACAATGAACAAAAGTAGATGCTTGAGGTATATGTTATCTTTCCCATATTGGTTTACTGAACAGAGAACTGCCCAATGATCAGGGAACTTGACCGAGGGATCTCCCAGTAAAATAATAATAATAATAATAATAACAATATTTATAAAGCGCCATTTCAGACTAGGTCTGATCATGATAAAAGTGATGTACGAATTTTCATACCAATTCTTATAAGGTTACAAGAATGGGGTGACCTCTATATTATCAAAATCAAGATCCATCCAGTGCAAACATTTATACCCCAGTCACATTTGCACCGGGCGCCGGCCGGAAGTAAGAGTCGGCCGACTTCACAGGGTCCCGGGCGCCGGGGAGTTCATCAGTGGTAATCTGAGATATGCCGTGGCTGTGGTCACATTATACATGGGTGCCGTACGGCACGTGCAAGATTTAATGGCACAGATGTCTGTAGGGTATCCTAAAGACGTCTATATGATATCATAGGGGGCCCCTAGGATAATCTGACGATGTCCTGTGAACACATGAAATTTTTAAAAAATAATCCTATTTTCAACGTACGATGCCACCTGTAGCCCGAAGATAATCTTAAGATATGTCTGAGGGACACTCACGGGAGCCTGCCGCGTACTTTAAGATGACATTTGGTAGGGTGGACACTCAAAAAATTAAATTGTCTAATTTGCATATTTTATGTGCCAATTGTATAGAGCTCATTGACAGAAATTAAACAAAAAAAAGATGAAGAAGATCCGTCAAACGGTTGCGGAGATATTTAATTTTTAAGCTCCGAATTTTGGCCTTTTTTGCGATTCAGCTTCAGCCGAGGATCAAATTTGGGCTCCGGGCCATTTTTGAGCAGTCACTATTTGCAAAAAAATGATCTCAGAAGTTACCATTTGGTTTAAAATAACTAACTGTTACTACATAAGCATGTTTCTAAGATATCAAAAGGCAATATGTTGACATTGGAGAAATATAGAGGTCCCAAAAATCAAATTTATTGCATTGGACTTTGCCATTTTTATGCGTAAAATTGCAAAAAGCTATTCTGAACATCACTTTTCAAGATGTGATAAAAAAAATATTATCACAGATTCAACCATTATCTTTTGAAATCTCATTAATGGCATATCAATAAAGAGGGAATTTCAGTTAAAGGTGTTTAAGTTTGAAATTTGATTTAAATATTTAGGTTTAAATTTATAAAATTGTGCATATCTATTTTTGTACCCGAAAAAAGCGCCTTTTTTTCAACAAAATGGATTTTTTCCATTCAAAATACGATATCTTTGCAATGCATAGTAATATTTACAAAATTTTTGCATCATATTACAGGTAATATTCCTGGCAATATCTTAAATGGGTATATGCAAAGTAAAATGCATTCCAATAGCTGAGGTATGACACTGAATCAAGGGAGGTCAAAACAAATATCCTACAAAATATTTCTAAATTTCAGCGTCGCGGTAAAATCTTATGAAGAATGGAAGATGTTAAAGCTAAATTTCTATAAGCAAACTGGGGGGCAATGAAAAACAAAGAGATTTATTAATATTTAGATACAAAATGATTTTGTTTAATATCATTCTATAACACAATAATAATATTATTGTTAATGTCCATTATTTTAAGTACATGTTGAATAAGATCTTATTTTTGGTTAATTTCGTGATTTTCTGATGTTTTTCATAAAAAGATTCTATTTTGATTGCAGTGTTCTTTAAGTGATGTTACATCAGTTGCTGTGCAGCCTATCTAAGATTTTAACATGGAAAACATGTAATAATCCAGGTCCTGGCAACTGCATTCTACAATCAGTACAAGGCTTCTGTGACTCCTTATTTGACTTGAACCTCCTCATCTGGAGTCACATGGCCTAGCCTCGGGAGGTCTTTGGTTCTTTTAGGTTTTTTTGTTGCAGATGGTGGCAGATGTTGTAGATTATACTGCAAAATAAGTATGAGAAGATTAGGAGAGTTTCACTTGTTTATGTTGAATGCAATGTTTATTTAAATATTACGATGCATGACCTTAACCTCATGAATGTAAAAAAATTGTTAAATGTTTTTTCAGTTCATTATTATGAGTTATTATAAACTTCTTTTAACAAATTTTCAATTTTCAAAACTAACTCTGTTATTTGCAAATTAATATGCTGCTTTGTTCTATTTGCTTGCTAGATAAGCCCAGTTTTCTCCAACATACTTGATGTTGTGCTCAAACATCAAGCAACTTGGGTGGTGTAGCCAGGGGTTTTCAATAATTACAATGATGTTGTAATATGATCTAAAATTGATAGCAGTCATTTCAAATATGCAATACTGGCTATTCCACTGTGTTGGTCTTTCTGGGTAACAAAAAAGAAACCCAGTATGGTGATGGCTGGCCTTGACGTGGCTACTGGGCTTGTGCGTTACGAAGAAGTCATCAATGAGCAATTATAAAATATTATACTTTATAATTTCAGTACTTTATAATTTCAGGACTGCTGTGGATTTGAGTACTTTAAACTTAAAGGATTAATAAAATATTTGCAAATGGAATAAAGTTATCAGTAATTGTTTTCTCTTTAAGATAATATATTCTGAATTACTTTTGGAATCCGGTAACATTAATCAAAGGGGAAGGAAACCTTTGGAAATTGTGAAATAACAATTTAAGTTTTATCAATATCCACCTATTTTATATCAAAATATTTTTGAGATATCACTTTAATAATTTCTCTCATGGGGATTAAATTAATAACAGCCAGTAAGAAACAAGTTATGAATTAAATGCAAATTGTGGTAAACACGAAGTGATGACAGCCATGACACCTTTATCCCTTATGCTGACCACAGGAAATAACTTTTCAAGTGCAGACAGTGTTTCTATTGCAGTCATTTTGAGACTTGTTTCAAACATTATGTAATAATTTATAAGGCCGAATTCTGAATTGTAGACCAGGCATGTTAGCAATAATAGGGAAGTTAGCTTTCTCTCAAATGTAATTGGATTTCTCTCAAATGAAATTGGATTTCTCTCGATTGTAATTGGATTTCTCTCGAATGTAATTGGATTTCTCTCGATTGTAATTGACTTTCTCTCGAATGTAATTGACTTTCTCTCGAATGTAATTGACTTTCTCTCAAATATAATTGAATTTCTCTCAAATGTAATTTTCTAAACTGACTATCACTCAAATGTGACTGGTTGCTCTAATTGGCTTTCCCTCTAAATTTACTCTCAGCAGAGAACGCCCATGTGACGTACCATATAAAGACCTCACCATGTGACTTACCATAGCATGTGACTGTGACTTACCATAAAAGTGACAGACCACAGATTTCCAAAGTGACTTGCCACATGTGTCTTGTCATAGTATGTGACTTACCATAGCATGTGTATTGACTTGTCATAGTGTGTGACTTGGCAAAGTATGTGACTTTTCATAGTATGCGACTTTTCATAGTATGTGACTTGTGAAAGTGTGACTTGACATAGTTTGTGACTTGACAAAGTGTGTGACTTGACATATTATGTGACTTGTCAAAGTATGTGACTTGACAAATTATGTGACTTGACATATTATGTGACTTGTCAAAGTATGTGACTTGACAAATTATGTGACTTGACAAAGTATGTGACTTGACAAATTATGTGACTTGACAAAGTATGTGACTTGACAAAGTATGTGACTTGTCAAAGTATGTGACTTGACAAAGTGTGTGACTTGACAAAATGTGTGACTTGACAAATTGTGTGACTTGACAAATTGTGTGACTTGACATAGTATGTGACTTGACAAATTATGTGACTTGTCAAATTATGTGACTTGTCAAAGTATGTGACTTGACAAAGTATGTGACTTGACAAAGTATGTGACTTGTCAAAGTATGTGACTTGTCAAAGTATGTGACTTGACATAGTTTGTGACTTGACAAAGTGTGTGACTTGACATAATATGTGACTTGACATAATATGTGACTTGACAAAGTATGTGACTTGACAAAGTATGTGACTTGACAAAGTATGTGACTTGACAAATTGTGTGACTTGACATAGTATGTGACTTGACAAATTATGTGACTTGACAAATTATGTGACTTGTCAAAGTATGTGACTTGACAAATTATGTGACTTGTCAAATTATGTGACTTGTCAAAGTATGTGACTTGACAAAGTATGTGACTTGACAAATTATGTGACTTGACATAGTATGTGACTTGACAAATTATGTGACTTGACAAAGTATGTGACTTGTCAAAGTATGTGACTTGACAAAGTATGTGACTTGACAAATTATGTGACTTGACATAGTATGTGACTTGACATAGTATGTGACTTGACAAATTATGTGACTTGTCAAAGTATGTGACTTGTCAAAGTATGTGACTTGACAAAGTATGTGACTTGACAAATTATGTGACTTGACATAGTATGTGACTTGACATAGTATGTGACTTGACAAAGTATGTGACTTGTCAAAGTATGTGACTTGACAAAGTATGTGACTTGACAAAGTATGTGACTTGACATAGTATGTGACTTGACATAGTATGTGACTTGACATATTATGTTACTTGACAAATTATGTGACTTGACAAATTATGTGACTTGACAAAGTATGTGACTTGTCAAAGTATGTGACTTGACAAAGTATGTGACTTGACAAATTATGTGACTTGACATAGTATGTGACTTGACATAGTATGTGACTTGACAAATTATGTGACTTGTCAAAGTATGTGACTTGTCAAAGTATGTGACTTGACAAAGTATGTGACTTGACAAATTATGTGACTTGACATAGTATGTGACTTGACATAGTATGTGACTTGACAAAGTATGTGACTTGTCAAAGTATGTGACTTGACAAAGTATGTGACTTGACAAATTATGTGACTTGACATAGTATGTGACTTGACATAGTATGTGACTTGACATAGTATGTTACTTGACAAATTATGTGACTTGACAAATTATGTGACTTGACAAAGTATGTGACTTGTCAAAGTATGTGACTTGACAAAGTATGTGACTTGACAAATTATGTGACTTGACATAGTATGTGACTTGACATAGTATGTGACTTGACAAATTATGTGACTTGTCAAAGTATGTGACTTGTCAAAGTATGTGACTTGTCAAAGTATGTGACTTGACAAAGTATGTGACTTGACAAATTATGTGACTTGACATAGTATGTGACTTGACAAATTATGTGACTTGTCAAAGTATGTGACTTGACATAGTATGTGACTTGACATAGTATGTTACTTGACAAATTATGTGACTTGACAAATTATGTGACTTGACAAAGTATGTGACTTGTCAAAGTATGTGACTTGACAAAGTATGTGACTTGACAAATTATGTGACTTGACATAGTATGTGACTTGACATAGTATGTGACTTGACAAATTATGTGACTTGTCAAAGTATGTGACTTGACATAGTATGTGACTTGTCAAAGTATGAGACTTGTCAAAGTATGTGACTTGACATAGTTTGTGACTTGACAAAGTGTGTGACTTGACATAATATGTGACTTTTCAAAGTATGTGACATGACAAATTATGTGACTTGACAAAGTTTGTGATTTACCATAGCAAGACCACATCTTACCTTAGGAGCTATAATTACTATTTCCTATGCTTTGAAGCTGTGAAATAGGCCTGGGGGAATGATGATCTTGCAGATCCTCTGACGTCACAATGCTGACTTCAAAGGTACCGCATCGTGTCACGTGACTATCTCAAGAACCTGAGCCAAAGGTTCAAAACAAGAAAAACATGCTCCACCAATCACAGTTTCCACAGCTTAGTTTTCAACCAATCATTGTCAATTTTTTTGTCAACACAGTCAAAGACCTCCTTATATGGAATCCACGTGAGAATTTGAAGTCCCAAACGGGTCCAGGTAATGCTGCAAAACTAAACTCTAAAATCAAATCTACAAATACTTAAAATTAACTTTTTCAAAATTCTCAAACGGTTTTAGAAACCTGTTGATTTGAATTTTTTTTTACTTTTTATTTGAAGAAAATCCGTTCATAACTAAGGTGTGGAAATCAATTTGTTTACTGCATCCAAAAGGCCGTTTTTCATTTACGCAAAAACTAGACAAGTGAAAAAACGTCAAACACCTCCTATAAACATCGCCGTAACTCCGAAGATATCCAAGCAATCTTTATTCTGTTTGCGGTAGGTTATAGTTCTTGGATGTATCTATAATCATGCAAAGTTTCAAAACTGTACATCGTATAGTTTTTTCATATCGGCGGCCGAAAGTTGGGGAATTTTGGTGAAAAAAACCTCTCGTCACGCTCACTCGCGGCTGTCCGCGACCAGCCTACATTTGGTGATAAGACATCGTGGAAACGCCGGCAACTTTTATGTTGCAGATAAAAAGTTTTCGATGACCCATACGACGTCTTAGAATTGCCCAAATGTGACCGACGATCTCCCGGTGCCTGCCGATTTTGTTTAGGTTCTTCAGCAGGTTTTGTTTCTTCAGCTGGTTTTGGTTCTTTTGTGGGTTTTGGTTCTTCAGCAGGTTTTGGTTCCTCGGCAGATTTGGGTTCTTGTATAGGGATATATATATACTTGCAGGCATATTTTGAAGAAAAAAACGTCAAATATCAAATATTAAATGACCTTCACGCTCGTATTGGGACAAACAATTTACTTAAGGTCTATAATCCACAATCAGCCTTCGGCACTACCGTTAAAACGGGTTCAATTTAAATAATAAAAATTTAAGACTAGCTGGTTAAGTTTACTTTTTCTGTGCTAAATTAACAAATAACATTACTTTGAAAACATTTAAGCAAAAAAAAACATAAGTCTGTCCCAGTTTTTCATTGTGGATTATAGACCTTAAACCACATGGACCAGAAGGTGTATATCCGCTAATGAATTGTTTCTCATTCCCCTTAGTGCCTCATGATTGCCTACTTTCGTAGAATGTATTTACGACACTTTGCATCCCTAACCACAGCACACAACGGTTTCAGTATTTTTTATGGCAAAATTTTGCCAAAAATTAATATATCCCTTTTTCAGTTATAGTTCAAATTATGAGCATGTATATCATTAAAATGGTTTTTATGTGATCTAGAGGAATTTGGATTGACTAATAGGTGTTCAGACACCTTTAGTAGACATGTCTAGATCATGTCTAGACCCTTCCATATGCGACCATAAATCCGAGTCCAATGAGATGGCCCTTTTTCTGAAAGTCCAAACATTCAATATACTCGTCATTGATATATAAGCTGTGAGAGCACAAAACGAATTTTGATTGATTAATGGAGCCATAGACATACTTGGTAGACCTGTCTAGATTATGTCTATACCCCTCAACATGCGAGCATAAATCTGAGTCCTGTGGAATAACCCTTTTCCTCTGACAAAGTCAATATATTCGACACAGTGACCGATATGAGTTGTGAGAGAACATAAAGGAATTTTAATTGGCTAATGGGGCCTTAGACATTCTTAGTAGATTTGGTAAAACTGACTTTAAATATATGTTTTTGTATGATACATTTAAATTATTAGTTTTTTCCCCTATCTTTTGCAAGGTCTACAAATATAAGAAAACCTCACTGAATCATTTTTGTAGGACATTGCGTCCTGATTTGTGTTACTGAAACTGTCACCATATTTATCACCGTATTCAAACAATAAGATTGTAGTATGTATTCAGATATCAGTAGGATTAAGATTGCACCGCCCTCATTCTAATATTTACACCACAGGGATGAAGCATATCCTTTGGCTGATACATACATGTACATAATAATATAACCCTTTAAAGGTTATGATTGATTTCTGATCAATTCATGGACAATGACACCTATCTTGGATTTTGTTTATTGTTTGGATACAATGACGTCCTCCTAAAACAATGGATAATATCAAACTACATCTATGAATAATACCTAATTAAAAAATTTCATGGATAAATACACCCACCCTACAGCTATAAAGAATGACTGATCTATTAATAATTCTCTATCAATCATTAACCATCATTACATTTTTGACAAATATTTATTTACAAAGTTCAGGTGCAGTTTGGGTATATATATATATAATGCAGAAATACTAAATAAATAAGATCCTAGCAGTGTTTTTTCTCATCATTGGAGGCTGTACATTAATCTATACCAACATGATTTGCGGTGTTATTAGAAGCCTTGTATTATTCCAGCTTCTTTTCTTTTCCTGTACCAGTTGGGGAAATGTTGTAGTGCCTAAATGTTCTCCGGATGAGATATGCGAGTTTGACCTTGAGCTTGAGCAGAGGTATACAATGGTTTACTATGATGGAGATGAGGAGACCTCCACATATAACTTCAGGCCTTTGGTAGCTTCTGATGATGGTAAACTCCATTACAGAGACTGTGATGGTAATATGCTGAGTGGCACAGTTCCTGATGAGGGTTAGTAGGGGTGTAATACCACATGGTATGAATATACCCATTATTTAGGTCTCTTTGTTATTCCAATAATAGAATGATTTGGAAGTTTTTGTCGAAATAATAGGGATAGAGAAAGTATTGTTTGAGAAAATGGTAACGGTACGTTTCTGAAGAGGCATAGTCAATTGATAAATATCAACCATGGATATATTTCTATGTGGATCTCTGATGAAGTACTATGTCAACTCATAAGATATCTGTTGATATCTATAGTAAGAAGTTATCACCCATTTAAGTGAAAATAAATAAAACAAACCTTTGAGATGCAAAAGGGCTAAAGGGGTGACACACAGTGGAGAACTCTACAATGATATATAAGCCATTAGGAAGCACATTCTCGCCACCAATGTCGCACCGAATGCTTATTATAAACCGTATTTAGCTTTATGCATCTTTTTGGGTTCAACCACAAACATGTCTATCTAAGTCAAATACATTGGCCTGTTCAACAAGCATATTATCTTTTTATTCTCTCCTCACTTGATATCTATATATTTGTAGTTGCACCTCAGATTCCGACTGCAGATGGAAACTACAAAATGGCCATGATGATTAACAGACAGATACCAGCGCCACCTATCATAGTGTATGAAGGACAAGAGGTATTTTTGTTTTTGTTTTTGTTTTTGTTACGTCGTATAAAATTTACGTTTTGATCTGTAGACAATGATCACCTCCCATTTCTTCAGCTGATCTGTTGACAATGATCACCTGTCATTTCCTCAGCTGATCTGTTGAGAATGATCACCTCCCATTTCCTCAGCTGATCTGTTGACAATGATCACCTGTCATTTCTCCCAGATCTGTTGACAGTGATCACCTCCCATTTCTCCCAGATCTTTTGACAGTGATCATTTCCCATTTCCCCCAGATCTGTTGACAATGATCACCTCCCGTTTCTCCCAGATCTGTTGACAGTGATCACCTTCCATTTCTCCCAGATCTGTTGACAATGATCACCTCCCATTTCTCCCAGATCTTTTGACAATGATCACCTCCCATTTCACCCAGATCTGTTGACAATGATCACCTCCCATTTCTCCCAGATCTGTTGACAATGATCACCTCCCATTTCTCCCAGATCTGTTGACAATGATCACCTCCCATTTCTCCCAGATCTGTTGACAATGATCATCTCCCATTTCTCCCAGATCTGTTGATAATGATCACCTCCCATTTCTCCCAGATCTGTTGACAGTGATCACCTTCCATTTCCCCCAGATCTGTTGACAATGATCACCTCTCATTTCTCCCAGATCTGTTGACAGTGATCATCTCCCATTTCTCCCAGATCTGTTGACAGTGATCACCTTCCATTTCTCCCAGATCCGTTGACCGTGATCACCTTCCATTTCTCCCAGATCTGTTGACAACGATCACCTCCCATTTCCCCCAGATCTGTTGATAATGATTGATGTTATAACCCGAGCATTAGAGAAGCTTTGGTACACGTTAATACAAACACATCAAGTCTGCAGAAATTCGAAATTTGTTTACCACCTTTGAAAAAATGAAAAGGACATTTTATTGTTTAATCATACTGAAGTCTCACAATGAGATAGGGGGATATCAATGAGACATACGTGGGCTTAGAATGAACCAAGAACAAAAGAAAATAAGGCAATACAATAGGTAGAAACAGGTAAGATGGGGCATCACATCATCACATTGCGGTTAATTGGCCTTTGTAACAAATCTTTGGGATCTGGACAAGATAAGCAAATCTTTAAGATCTGAAAAAAGCATTATTGAATCTTAGAACTCTACCAATGAGCTTTATTCATTTCTAATAAAGAGTAATTAATGAAAATACCATCATACCAAAATACCATGTATAGTAAGAATCATATGCATATGTGTTCATAACTATCTTGCTGGGTTATGCAGATGTTGTTTATTATCGTTACAGCTAATCGTCAGGGTGATAAATCATATGGAAAGTGAGGGGACAACCATTCACTGGCATGGGCTCCACCAGAGGGGGACACCGTGGATGGATGGCACAGGAGGAGTTAGCCACTGTAACATTAATCCAGGGGAAACATTTACTTACAGGTTAGTTAATTAACCCATTTCTGTTGATAAAACATGCACAATTGCACCCATGAAAATATTAAATATTTGTATTTATCAGGTATTGAACTGCCTTATAATATTCTGGTAATATCCTGAAACACGTAAGGAGGGTTTGAACAAGTAAAGAACTTATCACCTTCTCATTACCGTAGAATGCTTAATGTCGATTAGTAGGAGGCTTTGTGCTGCAACCTGCTGGAAACATCCTGTATTACTGAACTTCATGAATTGCTGTGTATTAAATGATACCTTTCCAAATATGCTGAAAGTCACTGTAGATCTAGTTATGGGTTCATCCTCTCAAAAATTATGTAATTCACAAAAACAGCTCATATAAGGAATGGTTTAATGTAGGGAAGTATTTGTCAGCCGGATTCCTCCTCATTGAAAACATGGATTTGTCTCTTTGTCGTTCAGGATTTTACGACACTTTAAACATTATTTCAGTTATATCATGACGAGACTTATTTGTATAAGACACTGACTTATCTTGTCACAGGCCCTTGACATG
Source organism: Amphiduros pacificus (assembly GCA_949316495.1). Lineage (NCBI taxonomy): Eukaryota > Metazoa > Annelida > Polychaeta > Phyllodocida > Hesionidae > Amphiduros > Amphiduros pacificus. The sequence goes on along the minus strand of OX439003.1, from coordinate 15,750,458 downwards.
AAAACCCACCCAATCACAGATTTACGACGATACAGGTTAACCCTTTGGGCACGGGCCTTAGCCCATATGAGAAATTATAACTTGAGTTCAATACAGACATGGCCAGGAATCAAACTCACGACCTTTGGATCACCACAGGAACGGGGGCTTATAGGCCCTGCGCTCTAACCCTGGTGGTAGCCTTTGCAGACATGGCAATGTTAAACTATCAAGCTGGGGGCGATTTTATTACTTTATAGAAATAATTATCACTCATTTGTTGCAAGAATTAGAATGGAAACATGTTTCTTTTTTGAAGAAACCTTTTTTTATCACAATTCTATCTCTGATTCTGCCTCATGCATGGTACAAAACTGGAAGTCTTCGAGAAATATTATAAACTGTTGAATTTCTAAATGTACTTTGTTGTGCTGAGGTTCCAAATAGGCCAAAGATAGAATATACACTAATGGAATGGGGAGGAATATACCTGCACTTTGTATTATATGAAAATTAAATAAATGCATGAAATATATTTCCAGATTCATAGCAGACCAGGTTGGAACTCACTGGTACCATTCACATTATGCATCACAGAGGAGCATGGGTTTGGCTGGACCTCTAATTGTTCTTCCAAGACCTGTAAGGTCTACCGTACCTTGTTATTTTGATCGTTAAATGAAAATTCAACATTATTATACCATTTTATGTTTGGAATATTGATGAGATTAATATTATAGGACCAAGGGAAGTTAAAGCAGTCATATGATGGAGAGTTTCATCTAGTGATATCTGACTGGTTCGAGGAATCTTCTCATGATATTTTACATCACTTTCTCAATGGGGCTGACAGGTATGCTACTTATATAATATGCTCATTTTACTCCATTCTACACTCTATTGCGCAAGGCTTACACAAATTAAGGTTTATCCATTTTGGTGGAAGGTATCTTATTTTCCCTAAAGTAATACTTGATCTAACTGATAAAGCAAGATATTATCATATGAATAGTTGCATTACTGCAGGTTTCATATGCCAGAGCTTGATGGATGCTTCCCTAGAGTAATACTTGATCTTACTGATAAAGCAAGATATTATCATATGTATAGTTGCATTACTGCAGGTTTCATATGCCAGAGCTTGATGGATGCTTCCCTAGAGTAATACTTGATCTAACTGATAAAGCAAGATATTATCATATGTACAGTTGCATTACTGCAGGTTTCATATGCCAGAGCTTGATGGATGCTTCCCTAGAGTAATACTTGATCTTACTGATAAAGCAAGATATTATCATATGAATAGTTGCATTACTGCAGGTTTCATATGCCAGAGCTTGATTGGTGGATGCTTCCCTAGAGTAATACTTGATCTTACTGATAAAGCAAGATATTATCATATGTACAGTTGCATTAATGCAGGTTTCATATGCCAGAGCTTGATGGATGCGTATCACCAGTAAATCAGGAGGATGGGATTATAGCCAGTAATGTTAACTTCCATTCTGCCATAATCAATGGCAAAGGCAAGTATTAGAAAACTATCCTTATCAGTAAAATGTGCCATTCTGCCATTATCAATGGCAAAGGCAAGTATTAGACAACTATCCTTATCAGTAAAATGTGCCATTCTGCCATTATCAATGGCAAAGGCAAGTATTAGACAACTATCCTTATCAGTAAAATGTGCCATTCTGCCATTATCAATGGCAAAGGCAAGTATTAGAAAACTATCCTTATCAGTAAAATGTGCCATTCTGCCATTATCAATGGCAAAGGCAAGTATTAGAAAACTATCCTTATCAGTAAAATGTGCCATTCTGCCATTATCAATGGCAAAGGCAAGTATTAGAAAACTATCCTTATCAGTAAAATGTGCCATTCTGCCATTATCAATGGCAAAGGCAAGTATTAGAAAACTATCCTTATCAGTAAAATGTGAAGAATTACAAGTTATATTAAGATAATTAAATGCACTATAATACTTCCACGAGGATGATATACCAAATATCAAACCCCACATTTATGGCATAATGTTTGTTTTATAGGATGGGTGTATGATAAAGATACAGATCTACCAACAAACACCAATCAACCATTGGAAGTGTTTAAGGTCACAAGGGGACAGAAATATCGTTTCAGGGTCATTACAGCAGCTCTTATCTATGCATTTAAGATATCCATTGATGGACACAAACTCCATATGATAGCCTCAGATGGCCATGATTTTGTTGCAACACCAGTAGATTCTTTCATAATACAAGGTGGAGAAAGATATGATTTCTATATAGAAGCAAATGATCCTGAAGATTTGGGAAACTATTGGATAAGGGCTGAAACATTAGTCAATGTAAGTTATGTTATAACAACTTGATTTCCAAATAGATCGCATTATAAAGTCTAAAGATGAACACAGGCACCACAAAAAGATTTTGTTTTATTCGTCCTTGATTAATCGATCTAAATGAAATATGAGTGTATGTGTATTTATAATGCGACAGATGTACATTCTACAGGATGACATGTAAAGATAGCTGGGATCAAATATGCCAAATATGCCATACTGTTTGGGCTAAATCATGAATGATAAATATTTTCTGGATGTAGTGTAATTATAGTGATATTGATTTCACTTCAGGAGTTATCAGGACATCACGTGGAGGCAATATTAAGATATAGTGGATCCAATGAAGAGTTGCCAGAATCTAAACCCAAAACCTGCTCAGCTCCAGGTCATTGCCAAACTTTGAATTGTCCCTTCAAGTAAGTCTATATCTGCATTAAACATATAATTGCATTTAAATGTCATGTCATACTGGAGTATGTAATGTATCCTTATCCTCAGTTAAGTGGCGGTCTCACTGTAGCGGACGGGGAAAGCAGATGAAAGTGGATGGGAAGATTTGCCTTATTTTTTTCTCCTTCAAGATTCCTTCATGTTGGGTCCGGAGCAGTACGGGTATGACCGCTTTGGTCTGCCTGTAAATCTTTTTTAACATGTTGAAAATTTGAGTGCGGAGGAGATACTAACGGCTAGTTCGCACTGTCTTCGCTGCACATGCTGAGTGGGTCAGGAATGCAAACACTTTGTTCATATCTCATCCTGTATGTGTTCTAAATGTGTTCTGACTGTGTTCAGTGATATTTTTTGAGTACTGCATTTGTGCGAGAAAGGTACGGAGAAGACAAGAAACAGAGTTGTAATAGAGTTGATCAGCATAAGAGGCGAACAGAAGACGAACGTCCATACTGGTTGGCTTCTCTTTTGTGTTCTGTCATCCATCTTGTCCCCAGGGTCTTGTCCATATTTGTACGCTTTTTTATGTTTCTTTCCTCCTGAATACTTTCATTCTATATCAGTGTTCATCCACATTGTTCGCTGTGGTCCACTTACTTGTGAGTATCTCATTTGTTCCCTCAAAGCACACAAAAATGAGCAAAAGCGGATTAGCAAAACTTCCACTCTGCAACTCATCCGCTCGGCCTGTTCGCTACAGTGAGACCAAGCCTTTAAAATTAAAACATTTTTTGTTTTTTTGCAAGTTTTCATTCAAATTCGCTGTTCTAGCTCAGCTTACTTTTCATATAGGGAGTATCCTGGCCATGACCACAATACGAATTGCATTCATTTGACGGACCTCAAGCTGGCAACAGAATCACCCACACTCCCAGTGGAACCATCCAACTTCATGGAGACATTCCTCAGCTTCCACTTCAGGGCACCGGTGATCAGTGTGCTTCAGTTCAAACCAGCAATCAATGGGCGGCGAAACCGATTGCCCTACGGCCCCCCAAATGTAAGTACTGACAAGCATTTCATTGGCAAGGGACTGCAATGCTTTATGGCCCCCAAATGTAAGTACTGACAAGCATTTTATTGGCAAGGGACTGCAATGCTTTATGGCCCCCAAATGTAAGTACTGACAAGCATTTTATTGGCAAGGGACTGCAATGCTTTATGGCCCCCAAATGTAAGTACTGACAAGCACTTAAATTGGTAGGGGATCCCAATGCCTTGAATGTATGTAAGTACTGAAAAGCATTTTATTGGCAATGGATCCCAAAGCCTTAACCCCCTAAATATAAGTACCGATAAGCATTTGATTGGCAACATCAGACTGTTTGTTCACTGCTTGGTGACAAATAAACTAATTATTCTGTGTGGTCAACTCTGAGTGGATAATGTTTTGGCGGTATTCAGTATTCATGACTCGCGGAATTCCAAATTTCTCATGATGTTAAATATGGGGCAATGACGTCAAATGTAGTGAGAGGTCTAAGCTTGAACGACTTACAATCCTGCTGATGCAATGCAGAGTATCCCGCACCCAATAAGTAGGTACAGACCAGCAATTAATGAGTAATTAATATACATAACTATATATTAATTACAATAACCTTTCCTGAACCAGTGATACAAGACATGTTCAAGGGACATATACGTATAGCCTCTTGAGATAACATTTTTTCTTTTAATCTAAATTTACATAATTACATAATTAGGGAGCAACGTTGTTTATTTTTGGTCCGTGTGTGTTTTAAATAGTTGGTAATTTAAATGAAATCACATGATATATTTTACAACTTTTACAACCACATTGCGTACCTGATACTTTTATGTACTCTTTACAAGAAGGATGGGATTAGATCTTATCGATCATCAATATCTCATCATTATATATGTGTAATGCCATGATAGGTCATGATAATACAAAATCTAAATAAATGACTAATTGATTGGCATACACATTACAGATATACCCAGAGAAATTCCTGGATTCATTGATAACATGTAATGTGTCAGCAGACACTGGATCCTACTGCCATGGCACACACCTGCTACAATATCCCCTTGGAACGGTGGTACAGCTTAATCTGTTCAATACAGACAGAATAATACGTAGGTGCCATTTCATTTAAATAAGATTCAAACACTACGTAATGCTTATAATGAATAAAACCTGGATTAAAATCATTCATATATATATATATATATATATATATATATATATATATATATATATATATATATATATATATATATATATATATATATATATATATATATATATGGTTTAATATATTATATATTTTAATCTTTCTTTTAGCTCCTGGTTTTGGCACATTTAACCATCCAATTCATCTGCATGGCCATCAATTCCAGGTAATCAAACAAGGATTTCCACGTTATAATGAAGATGGTGAATTTCTAAATGACAATACAGATATGCGATGCAACAATTTGTTTTGTACTGATGTCACGTGGTCTAACTCCTCCTGGCTCGGTGGTAATGTCCCGGATATAATCACCTCCGAGGCTCCACTTAAGGATACTCTCCTTATCCCGTTTGGAGGATATGCTGTGGTCAGATTTAGAGCTGATAATCCTGGTAAGTGTGAAATAAGATATATTTGTCGTTGTATTATCTCTTTATAAAAGGATTTAAAGCCGTCGTGAAAGTACAAAGTCTTACGTTTTATTCAAAGTTTTCCTCAAAGTTTTTAAAATTTAAAAACTTGTACTGTCTATAAAATTGCTGTCTATAAAATTGCTTAACGCTTGCTGAAGGTGACTTTTGAAAGATATTGATATAGTTTTTCTATTGGTTTATAAATATATGTGTGTGTATATGTGTGTGATATATAGCAAGAGATGTGCATATCATCTCTTTTTCGTCGTCCTTGAATACACCAAAATCAAGTGAAAAAGACATTTGTTAAAGTCAAGCAATGCATTCTCACGACTTAAGAATGCACACATGTAAATTTACAACAGGGTTCTGGTTCATGCATTGCCACATGGAGATTCACAACGGGGGAGGAATGTCACTGGTTGTACAAGAAGGGGAACCATCCCAGATGCCACCCGCACCTTCCTCCATACCCAGGTGTGGACCTGTAGACTGGGATAATTATAAAACCACTCAAAGCTCCAAACCTACTGATGTCAAATCTATTGACAAATCAACAAAAGGTAAGCTATTTTGATAAATTGATTGGTGACTATTTTATCATGCTCATATTTTCCTTTGTATTTTCCCGAAACACCAAAACATCTTAACTGAATATCACCCCACTTCCGCGTGGCTTGGAAATCTGAATATGCTCATGTCTAGATATTGATTCAGCTCATTATTTATTAACGCTATTGCAAAAATATTTACAAAAGAGATATTTTGTAGGAATAATTCTTACCAATGATATGAATTTCTTTCTATACAAATCAAACATATTCACCCTCTGCGCTTACCATTGATGTTGTATATGCTACATAATATCAAATATAATATCAAATATGTGCGTTTGTCAAATGCTGTATTCAAAGCATTAAGAAGTCGGTTATAATTGTTATCTTAATCTTGAGAGGCCTACCATTAATAACAGTTGCAAAAGTCAAAATGCAGAATAGAATGTACAGACTTCAGGGTTGAGGTGTTGCTCAGTTAGTAAGCATCGGTCTCCTAACCTGGTGTATACCTGGTTGAGAAGGAAACTCTACTGTTATTGAGTTCCTCCCCATAACCACTGTTTGAAGCCTAATTTTCGGAGGCTTTGCTTTGGGGTGTCATATCTATGTTTCAAATGAAAAGGAAGAACCCCTGTCACCTTTCAAAAGGTGTAGGGCATCAAGTCCCAATTACAACCTTATATAATACAAATCACCTTCCACCAACCTTATATAATACAAATCACCACCTTTGATAAACATTTTTGCATTCTTCATTGTTATTCATATGTTATAGTATTACATCTTTGGATGAGGAGGCAAAACATGGGACGTTAATATGTGTATTGTTTCACATTAAAGTAGCAACAGTGGGATGTAATATATTTGACTGGAGAAAATATTATTACTATGCGATTTCTTGTTTTCTTATTTCAGATATACCATTGAATCTCTTGAAGAAAACAATCCAGAAACTGAAAAAGACAAAGCCTAATAAATAGAAATATAGCCATTAGCAAATCATTACTAACTATATGATTACACTACATCACTGGTCAGGTACATAAAGTACATGTAGAGGTTAAATGATTGATATCAACAGTTGATCACAATACATAGATATGCATTATATAAGGAAAAGGAAAAAGTGTCTCAGATAGAATAATAGGTAATCTTTCATTATTATCTAAGTATACTCTAAAGTCATAGAATAAAAGAAAATAATAAATGACATTCTTTTAACATGTGGTTGTGTTTTTAATTGGGTTATGGTTAAGATATGCTTAAAGAGTACGAATAGTTTGACATATAACTGGGTTTCTTTGTTTTTTTGGGGGGGGTTTTAAATGACTTTCAACATTATTTCAGTCATTTCATGATGAGACCTACTTGTAGCAGATATAGTGCTGCCACACTGAATTGTCATCTCGCAGGTCTTTGAAATGACAACCCATCCAGTCAATCCGGTCACAGATTTACAAGGACAACGGGGTAAACCCTTTAAGCACTGGCCTCAACTCATATGTGAAATTATATCATGACTTCAATCTCGGTACGGCCGGGGATCGGACTCACGACCTTTAGATCACCACAGAGGAACCTGTGCTAATAATAACTGTGTTTGAACGTCGTCAATGAATAAAGCTTTGAATTACAATAGAGGTTCCATACTGGTCTTTGGATTGAGTAGAGATCGTGTGTGTGTGTGTGTGTGTGTGTGTGTGTGTGTGTGTGTGTGTGTGTGTGTGTGTGTGTGTGTGTGTGTGTGTGTGTGTGTGTGTGTGTGCGTGTGTGTGTGTATGTGTATGTGGCGTTCATGTTATATTTAACATTAGTCTAGGCTAATCATGACAAGACCTATTTTTAACAGATGTAGCGCTGACTGACTGAGCTGTCATGACGCAGGTCCTTGACAGGACAATCCCCCAGTCTCAGACTTACAAGGAAAACAAGGGCAACGGATTCATTCACCTTCAGGCACGGACCTCAACTCATATGGAAAATTACAACATGAATTAATGCCGCCATGGCCAGGATTGTATATTATGCATTTCTTTTTTCGGTATATTATGCAATTTTAAAATGAATATTAAAGTTATTTCTTATGCTCGGGTAATTTACTACAGTGACATAATAATCTCTTTCAGTCTGCTGATTACTTTCAACATTTAATGGGGGAATAGTTTCTGGCACAAGACATGTTAGAATGAGCGGATTTTCGAAATATGGCGCATCAACATATTTAGGTCATTAAGTGTCATTATGATATAAATAAAAAAAGTATTGAAAAGGTGCTTGAATGATAAGTATAAAAACATAGACAACACTACAATAAAAAATGTATAAAAAGATACAATAGGCAGAATTTCCTCTCGGTTGAGGGCCAATATTGGCCATAGTAAACCACACCGCTGATCAGAGAAAAAATGGCAGTCTTGGCGAGAGCATTCATATTTGAATATAGTTAGCACTCAGTATTATCCAGGTAGACTGGTGCCGCCCTCTGTGTATCCACATAGTGTTCTCCAATCACCCATCGGCAAAGCCCAGATAGGTGATCTGGAGAGGTCTGAGATTTTTGCTTTTTGGTCATAATCTCGTTCAGATGTGATTTTTTAAATACCCAACTGTTTAAGTGATAATTCATATTTTATGTATGATTATGTCTAAAATCTCACAAAAAGCTTGATAATTTTTTGGATAACATTAAATAAAGAAAATATAAATACTTGATAATAATCGCCAGCTGCAAAAACTGAATCAAACCCGTTTTAACGGCAGTTGAAACGGGTTAAATTTTGACGTTTAAACGGGTTTACCAAAGTTTTTGCAGCTGGCGAGTTTTTACTTCACTAGAGCTCAATCAACTCCACCAAACTTTTCTTTGGTTGGAGTTGGTAGTTTTGTTTGTTTGGGGTTTACATCACTTTCAACATTATTTCAGTTATTTCGTGATGAGACCTACTTGTAGCAGATATAGTGCTGCCTCACTGAATTGTCATGTCGCAGGTCTTTGACATGACAACCCGCCCGGTCACAGATTTACAAGGACAACGGGTTAACCCTTTGGCACAGGCCTCAGCTCATGTGGGAAATTGTATCATGACTTCAATCCTGGCACGGCCGGGGTTCGAACCCACGACCTTTGGATCACCACAGAGGAACTGGTGCTAGTAAGCTGGCGCCCTAACCAACTGCGCCACGGCCCGTGGCCTGGAGTTGGTAGAGACCATGGACGTTCGACAAACCCCTCCAGATCACCTATCTGGGCTTTGCCGATGGGTGATTGGAGAACACTAGTATCCACACGATGTTCTTGACACTCGGCGGGGGACCAGTCTATTATCCAGGGTGTCCTGCGCCATTGTTGAACCCTAATACTCATGTACTTCGACCTTCAAGTCGTAGAATCAATAGGTTTTTTTTCTGAAAATTAAGATAACACGATATTTAAATAATGGTTAAATGTTCTTTTTTATTCTATTTGTATATAAGAACCAGTTTAGACTAGACTCTGTTAAGCATGTTTAATCCCATCCAATATTTTATCGATTGTGTCTCACTCCTGTTTAATGAAAGGTCTGACCAACCTCGCCCGATTATTACTGGAATAAATTCTGACACTTTGTATTCCCTAATTGCTCCTGGTCAATTTCTTATGCAATGGATACTCCGAAGTCATCCAGATATTTTATTCCACCAGAACATATACTACCAGTCAAGTTGGCTTGAAGCTGTCTGACAGAAACTTGGCAATATCGTTCAATGTCGTAAGAGGGCACGATGACAGAAACCACAGATCCCACTTTTTCCAAGGAATTTGAAAAGTGGAGAAAGTATTGGACAACCCCAAAGGGCTGACCTCGATTCAAACAGGCCCCCGAAGCGCCTACAGCCTGGAACTCATGGAAAGCCCACTGAATTGTGACATTCCATATTTTAGCATTCATACCAATATTAGCATTCTCCATTGCTATTCTCCATAATTATTGACTAAGAAACATTATTAGAAACTAATTCTACATACAATTAACTAATAGTTCCAAAAGGTTTATTCTTATTGATTAAAGTTATTAATGAATTAATTAAAGCCATTAATTTTGATGTTCACTGCAATCCTGACGGCTAAGAATGTGTTCAGGAGTTATGAAATGTATAGGGAATCTGGAAAGCTTAGATAGTGTCAAAATTCTCCCTACCTTCTATCAAATACAACTAGCTTTATATACCTGTAAAGGTGTTGTTCAATTGCGAATAAAAAATATGTTTAAACCAAATACAACTAAAGGGATAAAAGCTGAAATCACAACTATTTTAATCCATGTACAAAGTTTTTAATTTTACTTTCATGACATTGACGGTGTGGATATTTATGATCTGTGCCATCCATTCCACAATAGTGTTTCAAATCTTAATCTCGCCTTACATTGATTAATATTTCTACCCAAATCTGAGATTACGTCCAGAAAAATCAGAAGTTTGTGATCCAGTTCCACAGAAAACTATAATCCTGTGATCAGTAGGGTGTAACAATGCCTTGTAGTTCTTTGTAAATAGTATGAGCAATTGAACAACAGGGGGCACAAAATTTGTTCATTTCCTAGAATAGTATTTACAGGGTGTTCCAACCCTCGATTACTGTTTTTTTCTTATTTCTCTTGGAACACAATTTGAAATGAAAGAAATATTTTAACAAGAAATTCTTTTTTGAAAACAAATATTTGTATACAATTTACTTTTTGAAAATGATATTTATATTTCTCCATCCTCCAAATATCAAATGGCCTGGCCGTAAATCTCGCCAAATGTCGTCTGCTGAAGATGTATTTGGTTATTCAAATCTAATCCAGAACCCCCAAACGACACACATGCGAGTACAAATCAAATGCATCACAGAATGAGATGTACACAGAAATCTCTGACGTATACACACCAGCCAGCCTTCGTCGTCTCTGATCACTATATATGCATTTGTTATGATATAATTTACATTATTAAATATATTTGTAATTGCTCTAGGAGTTGCATACAAAAAAAAAACAAAGCATAAGTTAAAGTTTACACTCTTTAAATTTTAAATGTACATAACTCTTTTTAATGTAATTTGAAACATCAGATTGACAGAAATGTGGTGCAATAGATTTCATGCCCTTAGTCTATGTATAGTATTACTATATATAGACACATGACTGAGATGGCTTGCAGATAGTTCGTTATCGAATGCGTTGACAAAATGTTCGAATACCCCTTTGCAGCAGAAATTAGGTTGAGAACTCTTGGAAGCTGTTCTCACAATGCAACACAAACTGGAACTGAACATCCTATGAGCTCCAAAATAGTGACAATCAGTGGAGACTTTAGGTGGTAATATGCCAGCATAACCATAAGCAATGATATGCCAGCATAACCATAAGCAATGATATGCCAGCATAACCATAAGCAATGCACATTCAGGTTTTATTTTACCATTTCAGAGACGACCTGCTATGTTCAAGGTTGTGACTCATTTGGAGTCCCTTAAAACTCAACATTCTTTTAATTTTGCACCTTATGTTGTGTTTGAACTGAGTGATGGACTAGAGATATCTTTCCACATGTCCGAGATAGATTAAACTACATAATTTACTTTGCAAGAGGGATTGTTTGGTGAGAAACCCCAATCTACTATACCATGCCTGCTACATTTTTACAAATGAGACACATCATTACCAGGTTCAAGTAAAATTCAGAATGATAGTTTATTTGTTTGGGGTTTTACATCACTTTCAACATTATTTCAGTCATTTCGTGATGAGACCTACTTGTGACAGATATAGTGCTGCCTCACTGAGTTGTCATGTCGCAGGTCCTTGACATAACAACCCACCTGGTCACAGATTTACAAGGACAACGGGTTAACCCTTTGGCACGGACCTCAGCTCATGTGTGAAATTGTATCATGATTTCAATCTCGGCATGGCCGGGGATCGAACCCACGACCTTTGGATCACCACAGAGGAACTGTTGCTAATAAGCTGGCGCTCTAACCAACTGCGCCACGGCCCGTGGCCTCAGAATGATAGTCCACATAAATTGTTATAAATGTTGGAACTTACCCTCATGTAGAAACCAATGCCCTCCTCTTCTGATTTGAAATGACTCCTTTACTGCAACAATAATCTTTCTTAACAGCAGAATCACAAAATCATTGAAACAAGACGTAAGCGACCTTACGTGTATATTGCCTGTGCATTTGCAGACCCAAACCCCCTGACAATAATAAGGTAAGACATGTCATGAATTTGTCGAAGAATTCTCTGGAATTACACAACTGCTTATTTTTCAATGAAACAATATTTCTCAGTAACTTGATCTTGATCTTGTAAGGGCAGTAAATTATCTAAGGGTTATCATGGTGAAACTGGCCAATTTGTACATTTGAGAACATATTTTGATATTGTCTGATATCGACTGACATTAGAGGGGTGTTTCACTTAGCGCCCCATAAATAGAGCTATTCCTAGGAAGGGGTTATTTAATAATTGTATATAATTCTAGGACATATGATTGTTAATTACTTGTAAGTAATTTTTTAAAATATACAGTATATACATTGTCTATTTACTTGTCCATGCCAAAGAACAAAGATGTGTGAATTATTAAATTGTTTAGTAACATACATATTAGTCAATGAAACCTGTTCCTTATAGTATTTCTAGGTAGGATAGCATTATATTACTGTTAACTTATATAAGATGTATTTTTACGTGTCTTTCAACGTTTCATGGATATTTGTTATAACCTCATCACATAAGGTTCACTCAGTTAATAAATATTTATTTTACCCAAAATAGTCTGCCTTTGTTTTCCTGCACTGCATTTGTAAAAATTCTATTTGCTATATTATTGGAAAATGTTATAGATTGGCCATTTTTATTGATATGTTTTATCCTTAGAGCTTCCCTCCCTTTCGTTTTAGGTATCATAAACCAGCATTTCGTAATGAATGGGTAAACGCCAGTCACCTTTGGGAACAATTTGTCCAGCTCTTCTTTTGGCTGACACTTATAACGTAATGGCACAGTATGGCATAAAAGTACTAACAAATTAGTTAACAAATAAGCAGGATTTTGCTCCAAATCATTACCAGCCATGTTGGAAAAGACAAGTTATAAAACCTTTCATTAATCATATTGATTTCTTTATTGTGAAATATTTGAATAAAAGATGAGTTTGTCATCTACATTTACATTTGCACACAAATCCATCCATTTATTGGATAGGAGTATTTATGTATCCAGAGATAATTCAGCAAAAAAGAAAAAAACATGGCTACTGCAGCTGCTTAAAAGAGCAATCATGTTTTTCAAGGACCTATTCATTATAAACCATGCAACACTTTAATAAAAAAAGCTTATTACCTATTAAAAATGCTTTTACGATTATCTATTATCAAGGTCAGATAATTTTTTTCATGTCATACTATTGAAAACTCAGTTTGAATTCAATATCAATATTTTGTATGGATTTTACTATTTAAAGCTTGGAACGACCGTAACTTTCACCAATTTCCTACTGAGATCTTTCTAACATATCTTATCTGGGATTGTAGTGATTATTGGGAAATCCTGAAGGTCTTACTCACCTTGCCAGATTGGAGTAAGCCATACCAAGAAAACAATGCAAGATCTCAGTCGCTGATAAGCAACCAAAGTCTGAATGTTGATAAATCAATTAAAGGAATTTGTTGAAGATTATCAGCACATATCAATGATACACTTTTAAAAGTATGAGAGTTTGATTTATGAGATAACGTTTTTAAATAGATAAAATATTGTGTGTGTGTATATTAACGGCTTGTCACAGGTTGTTTTATTATTCAATGATCCATCAATGCTATCATAATAGCTCTTAGGATGTATGCAATCACTACAATCTTAAAGATTTTTTTCAACCAATAGCATTTGTCGAGATTGCATACTTGTCACGAAGTCTCACAGATGTTGAAGGGTAAACTAGGGTAAACCAGGGTAAACTAGGGTAAACAGGGGCAAACCAGTTGTCCAAATTAGGCCTTGTCTATCACTGACTTACATATTTGTGTTATTATAACACGTGTACCAACAACACTTGGAAATTATGTCAGTGAGAGGCTCATTGTGGGTTATTTGTGAGAGGCTCATTATGGGTTATTTCCCTTTTCGGCTTTTAGGTTCATGCCGCTGTTACAAACTCATTCCAACAGCGTCCCTATCAGTACCCAATGTTCCTCTTGCTACGTTCCTTTTCAAAAATGACTTCATTTATATAGACTATCCTAGTCCAAATATATTAGGACTATCAAGGTCCTCTCGTTGAAATGGGTTTGTGCAGCGGGCGAATAACGTCACTAATTATTAGATGAATGCGCTGATTGGGTCACGTAAACACAGAACAGGGATACCCTTAACAACGATCATATATTTCCAGAGACATGTGACCGGAGTTTCGGCCACAGCATACGGGCACCTGCGAGGTTGTTTACTGTCCCTATATGGGAGAGTTATTAATGTCTATCATTTTTCAAACTCGTAAAATAATCGAAATCAATGCATTCATGCCTTGTAACTGGAATAAAATTCTAAATTAATTAACTTCAAGATTTTATACAAAAATGTTTGCATGTTAATAAGTGTATATAATTGCCACATCTTTATGTTTACATGTGTATTGTTATATTGTGGCTGGCAAGGAAATAAATATATATTTTGCTGGTTTTACAAAGGGCCTATCACTGTAAACATGCTTTATGATAACTGTGTGCAAGAAATCCAATAAATGAATCATTATAAAAAGTGTTATTGGTTATAAGATTGCCTGCTTGTTGTTTGGAAATTGGTAACATTATGTGACAGGCAGAAAGTTGTTATGCTTTGATAGCATAACTGATATGCAAACAGGTACCCTTTCTCTGCTTGTACATTCCATTCCGTTTACGTGATCTCATGCACTGAAATTCTAGATGACCAAAATCGTACTTCCTATACTCCATGACATGTTATTTTCTTTTGAAAAAACACCCAACTTTGAAAGGAAAGTCTCTTGAATGGAATCAGCGTGAAAGATAAATGTTTTAAAATATGGCTTGTTCAGTTTCTCTAACCTGCCACAGTTTAGTATCGCCCTACTTAAAAAATCAAAACACAATGGTTTATAGATGGTTTTTTTTAACTCACTGCAGACATGAAATGAGACATACCATTATGTAACTTGGAAGTCTAATAATTCAAAATGTAGACTTCTATAATTTCAAAAGAAAATCTATGATAATACTGAATGAAAGACTGTGACACAATACGTTGCACTTTTGCAAAAGAAATTTCACCATTGCTTGATTCATAATATTAAGTCTTGTTTGATTCATTTTAAAATTAAATTTAAAAGATAAACTGAAGAGTAATTTTAGGACTTCAGAATTGTAAGTAATCTCCGAAGCAGGTCCTGGGTTCATACTAGACTCTGCAAGTCAACGTGATAATGTATTTTCATGTCAGGAAGGCCATGTCGAGGTAGGTCACTACCTCTGCCTCAATAAGCATGAAAATGCCTCACATTTTCCGCAAGTTTATTGCATAATCCACTAATAAGTGCTTCGTTGGTGGGCTCTGAACATGCGCACTCACAATGTCCACTCTCTTTTAAACCAAAACAAGCTGCATTACCACACACATTGTTGGCTGTTGATTGCACGTGTCGTTACCAGCATATGCATCTGATCTTGTATTCACTTTCTAACCAAAACAATGACAACAATTGTGTAATCACATGTGACAGGCCACGGACCGTGGCGCCAGCTTATTAGCACCAGTTCCTCTGTGGTCATCCAAAGGTCCTGGGCTCGATCCCCGGCCATGCCAAGATAAAATTCATGATATAATTTCACACATGAGCTGAGGCCCATGCCAAATCTGTGACCGGGAGGGTTGTCATGTCAAGGACCTGCAACATGACAATTCAGTGAGGCAGCACTATATCTGCTACAAGTAGGTCTCATCACGAAATAACTGAAATAATATTGAAAGTGATGTAAAACCCCAAACAAACAAAACATTTTGCACCTTTTGTAACATGATCAATTGGTGTCATTGTTTTGACTAGAAATTTAACTTAAGTGTTACTGAAATGTATACCAAAATATATACAGCATGTGTGACTTTTCCTTATGCTATAGAAATGCGGCAATCGCAAGCATATTCACATGTATTGTATCAGCAGCAAATTAATTTGTGAAAGTGGCAGCCGAGCTGCAAAAACAATAAAACTAAGGTGGCTGACAGTTGATCGAGAAAAATGTTTTGCATAGTTTTAGCTTATTACTTCTGATAATGCATGCATAAGATTCTATTCATTCAGCCCTGAGGTATCACAACATTTTGTGCTGTGCTATCCCTTTGTTAAGGCCACAAAAACATCTTGGCTCAGACAAGTCAAATAGCAACCTTTTGAACTTCCTTGAGTAGCTTTCACTTATAACAATTTCGTACCCCCAAATAGCTGATATAAATAGCACTTAACACACTTGTCACATTTCAATCTTGTAAAACGAATATGGGATTGTAATCAGTTATAATTCTGTGCCAGTCACAAAACGATTTTAGATCTGTGATAAGATATAACCAGGATACAGAAACCTATATAAAATCAAATGAGACTTTCAAATCATAAATACATGAGACAAATTAACGAGTTTCCCACGATGATGAATTCTATAGTTTTTCAATACCTGCTGCTGTTAGGTTACTCATACACAACAAGCGGCAATGTAGTGGTACCTGCTTGCTCTCCAGATGAAATATGTGAATTTGATTTGGATGTTGAGATCCGATACACCATGACACACTATGTTGAAAGTCAGGCACTTTTCAATTATAACCTGAGGCCTCTAGTGGCTGGTAGCGATGGTAAACTTCACTACAGAGACTGTGATGGCGAAATGCTTGATGAAACTGTGCCCGAAGAAGGTGAGTTGTTTAACTGCAAATAATGGTGAGCTTGCTCGTCACCACTGCTCAGAGATCACAGAAGATATTTAGAAATGAAAGTAAATCAATGCGCAATACAATCATATTAGGCCAGGGGCCGTGGCGCAGGTGGTTAGAGCGCCAGCTTATTAGCACCAGTTCCTCTGTGGTGATCCAAAGGTCTTGGCTTCGAACCGTGGCTGTGCCAAGATTAAACTCATGATACAATTTCCCATATGAGCTGAGGCCCGTGCCTAAAGGGTTAACCCGTTGTCCTTGTAAATCTGTGACTGGGTGGGTTGTCATGTCAAAGACTTGCGACATGACAATCCAGTGAGGCAGCACTATATCTGCTACAAGTAGGTCTCGTCACAAAATGACTGAAATAATGTTGAAAGTGATGTAAAACCCCAAACAAACAAACAATCATATTAAAAAATTATTTAATCAACAAAGGCACAGATCCTACACTCTACCTGCTAATGGGGTCAGTCATAATCATATTAACATAACCCTAATAATCAAATTATTAATGTTTTAGGGTGGATTGGAGGTTAAGGTGAGATTTAGGGAATGATTGATTAACATTGTAACGTTAGACAATGTGTGATTGCCATTAATGATTTCTTCATACCCACCTATAATGTTATTACCATGCATCAATAAATCATGTCCATATACAGGTGAATGGATCGTCCTCTGCATTCAATTCTGGGAGATACATATCACTTTTCTTGGCAATACTTGTTTTGCTCTATCCATAATGTCACCTGGTCTGCTTCTTCTAGGTTCTGAGTGATAGAGTTTGAATCTTCATGACAGTTGTCTGCCTTTATTTTATTTTCAGATGCAACACAGATACCGACCACAGATGGCATATACAAGATGGCTATGATGATTAACAGACAGATACCAGCACCACCTATCATAGTGTATGAAGGACAAGAGGTAAGTTTCAGAAATATGTGGAGTTACCTATCACAAACAACAATCACGATGTTGCCACGCACCAAGCCATCAATTGTTATTATGGTACGGCCATCTTCAGACATTATGTTTCCAATTCTGTTTCCCTTTACATTGACACTAATATTATTATTTAGTTATTTTATCACATCTTACCATCATAAATTTTAATCCTAATAACTTCTTTTTAACCTGGTCCAATAACTATATTATCCATCCTCTGTTTATCATTTGCATACATTGAGTCCTTCCCAGTTAATTTTTCCTCCTCCCATATGTTTTCGACCTCCCATAAAATGCTTTCCACTTTCGTTGTCAATCATCGTAAGCCTGATATTGTTATACATAATATCATCATACCTACTAATTATGGTCATCACACTTCTATGTAAGACCACCACTTGAAGCCACCGGACTATTTTGTTTATTTTACACCATGGTGGGTTGTGGGATCGTTTGCAATAAAGATATGCATAGGATGAATACCTTAATTTTGGTTGGGTTTTTGACTGTTTTTTCAGTCAATTTCTTGGGGGGGGGGGGGCGTTGTGTAACTTGGTGTTATGATACTTCAACAATGAAAAGACTTACACATGGAAACCATTGTTTTCTAAGGAAGATTTTATTTAGAAATGTTTTGGTTTGTAGTAAGTTCTCAATATTTTGCGGCGAGTTGGGTTACTCTCCTTGATTTTCAACAGTTCTGTTAAAATTTCTGTATACTCAGCGGGGGGGGTTTTCTGTCTCCCAGGTTAGTTCTAGGAGCTCATCAATATTGAATGAGTCCATGGAGCTTGTGGGATAACTTTGATCTAGGGGAAGTGTTCCAGCGGAAGGGGAGGTGTGGGTGGCCTCTCCTTCCTCGATCTCCCCTTTCACTCCCTCATCTTCCTTGGTGTCTAGAAAGAATGGAAGTATTTTGGTTAAGTAGGTGTTTAGAGTCTGTGGTTCTGCATGTTTACAGAATCTCGATTCAAATTTTGTAGAACAGGGGGGTGTGTATGTGGCTTACTGTTTTGTGGGGGTTCCCATTGTACCTCATCTTTGAGGTAGCTGTGAACTCTCGTATCAGGATCAGTCCCGTGTTAGGGTTCAGCTTCTTCCAATACATGTATGTTGTTGTCAATTAGGAGGGAACATAATTGGTTCCGTTTTAAATGCCTCCTTAGATTGTCCAGTCTGGTGTAGACTTTGCGGCAACACTCGCACTGATATCTCTTGAGTAGAGTCCAGTATGTTGACTTTGCATGGCGGAGCAGGGCTCTCTTTTCGTGTAGACTTTGCCACAGATACTGCAGAGGTGTTGCAGTGCTGGTGTCACCATGATGTGTGGGTTTGTGTTGCTCAGGACCATTGTGTATTGTTTGCTGGTTCCTGGGGTCGAGGCGGCATTCTAACCTTGCGCCGTTTCAAACGTGCATTTACCTTAAAGATTGATACAGGCTGATATTATCAACTGTACAGTTATTCTTGTTTTAGTTGATCATCAGGACCACTAATCATATTGAAGGAGAGGCAACAACCATTCACTGGCATGGGCTCCACCAGAGGGGTACACCATGGATGGATGGGGTTGCTGGTATCAGTCAGTGCAATATAAACCCAGGAGAAACATTTACTTATAGGTAATTTATTGTGCAGAGAAATGTATTATATCAATATAAATATTAGGTTTGAAAGAAAATATGAAGGGGAATCAAATGGACCATTGAGAAAATTTGAGAAAATCAAATGTGCCAGATTAAGATTCAATTAAATATTATTCAACTTGATTGATTAACTTGTAGAACTTAAAATTTAAATTATGATGAAAAATATATTTTATGATATTTGAATAGATTCATAGCAGATCAGGCAGGAACTCATTGGTACCATTCACATTTAGGAGCACAGAGAAGTATGGGCATGGCCGGTCCTCTCATAGTCCTTCCAAAACCTGTAAGCAAATCATTTATACATGATTACAATAGTTATGTAATTCAATATGCTTTTAATTTAATTAAAAACAAAGACCAAATGGAATGTGGTGATGACAAGCCTGTTTAAACATGATATACATCTGAAATTATTCATGATAAAAAATTACTGAACATGGATACATTTATGATGTTGATCATTTGCAAGGATTCTGATATGCCAAGTCAGCAGGAATATGAGGGTGAATTCCATCTTATGGTATCAGACTGGTATGAAGAATCCTCTCGTGACATTCTACACCGATATATAAATGGTGGCACATCGTAAGTTTATCTTGCTTCACAAAACTGAAATATTTATCACTTCTTTCAAATCAATGGAGAAAATGTGCCCTTTTTTTGACTATCATCCAAATGATTCTTTTCTGTTTTTGCAGATTTCAAATGCCAGATTTGGACACCTGTTTTGTTCCTCTCTCACAAGAAGATGGAATGGGTGTCAGTAGCATGACATTTCATTCAGCCCTCATTAATGGAAAAGGTAGGAGTACACTCCACACTTCCGTTACCAATTTTATGGTGTAAGGGCACCGATATAAAATTATCCTTTGACCAAAATTCCTATCATTATAAATAATATTCAAAAAATTATGAAGTGAACAATCTTTGCAGGGTGGATTTTTGATAAAACAACAGATGAACCAATCAATGAAAATCAACCATTGGAGGTTTTCCGTGTCAATAGAGGGCAGAAGTATCGTTTCCGGGTTATTACTGCTGCTCTCATGTTTGCCTTTAAGCTTTCTATTGATGGACACAGACTACATATGATAGCCTCAGATGGCCATGAATTTCAGGCAACCCCAGTAGATTCTTTTATCATTCAAGGAGGTGAAAGATATGACTTTTATATAGAAGCAAATGATCCACAGAATGTAGGAAATTACTGGATAAGGGCTGAAACTTTGGCTCGAGTAAGTAATAGACTAATTATATCTGATAGAATATTTTGGCTTCAAGAGAAGTGATTTCCCAATTTGACCATATACATCAATCTAGAATATACAAAAGTATTTTTATATCTAATATTCTGATCAAATCTTTGTTGATATTTAGGCCATTGAGATTAATATTGATTACAAACATTTCTGTTAACAACGTTTAACTTTTGTGCCTTAAGATTTTATGTTTGCAAATGTGATGCTGCTTTCTTTTTAGGATGTTGTTGGACAGCATGTTGAAGCTATATTGAGGTACAATGGCTCAATAGAAGAGTTACCACATTCTGATCCTACACCGTGTTTGTTCCCAGGGGCGTGCCAGTCTCTCAATTGTCCTTTTCTGTATGCATTGATTTTCCAAAATGTTTCCTCCATTTTTTACGTTTAATATCAATTGTATTAATTATATTAAAGAAATGAATTAATTGCAAAGTGTCATCTGTCTGGGTTTCTGTCAAAATCATTTAATTGTAAAGTCAACAAATATGACAAATGTCTCTTTCTTTCAAAATAGGCTATATCCAGACTATCATAATACAACTTGCATTCACCTGACTGATCTGAGGCTGCTGGAAGAATCACCAACACTTCCTGTGGAGCCTGATAATTTTATGGAGACCTATCTCAGTTTTAAATTCAACAGTGGAATACCATCAGTTAATGGCCGTAGCAATCTACTCCCACATGGTCCTGCCAATGTAAATGAAATAAAATGTTTAATGTATCATACTTGTATACGAATTTGCATGCATAAGATTACCATATAGATATGCTTGATTTGTTTCAGTATATTACTTATTCCTCTTTCCACTTTTCAGATATATCCAGAAATATTTTTGGATTCATTGATAAATTGTAACCTTACCGAGGAAAATAATTTTTACTGCAAAGGAACCAATCTATTTCATTATCCTCTGGGAACTGTAGTTCAGTTCAATATGTTCAATTCTGTTTTAAATTCAGGTTAGCAATGATGTTTGTTCTTCATTTGATGCATTGATATGATGTATAAGGTATTCAGCTGAAACAGTATACGGATGAAGAATGATAATCAAATAATGAAAGTGTGTTAATATCAAAGTGTGTTAATATCAATTTAAAGGATTACTCTATTGATTTATGATCAAGTCAAGGGATAGAATTTGAAATGAAAAAAGTATAATTTGACAACTGAAATATTAGTGTGGAATAATTACCAAATGTTATAATTATGTAAAGTTTGCATATAATGTAAAACAGGTTCAATAAAAGTGGTGTGGAGTAAGGACAAATATTCAGTACAACTAAGTGGAAGAATACTTTTTTGTTATAACAATATGAGCCAATTTGATATTATGTTATATATTATACATGACAATTGTGCTGCATTGCTTTTTTGTAGTTGAAGGCAGGGGAAGTTTTAACCACCCTGTTCATCTCCATGGCCATCAATTCCAGGTCATTAAACAGGGTTTTCCACAGTATAATGATGATGGGGAATTCCTTACAACCAATAAGGACATTCATTGTATTGATAGTGATTGTTATGATGTCACATGGTCTAACTCCTCCTGGCTCGGTGGTAATGTCCCGGATATAATCACTTCAGAGGCTCCGCTTAAGGATACTCTCCTTATCCCATATGGAGGATATGCTGTAGTCAGATTCAGAGCTGATAATCCTGGTGAATATTAGGGTGTCTTTGAATAGAATGCTTGTTTTGTATTTTTTCAACTATATTTACTCATATAAATTAGAGTAGAGACAGCATATAATGTTGCTATGTATTTCATCAGGGTTCTGGTTCATGCATTGCCACATGGAGATTCACAATGGGGGAGGAATGTCACTGGTTGTACAAGAAGGGGAACCATCCCAGATGCCACCTGCACCTCCATCTATACCCAGATGTGGACCTGCACACTGGGACTATTATAAAGCCACTCAAAATGCCAAAACTAATACTAAATCTGTTGACAAATCAACAAAAGGTAAGCCATTTTCGGTAATTTGATTTGTGTTTTTTGCATTATGCTACTCTCGTGTATTTTCCATTTTCCAAACAGAATATCTTAACAGAAAATCACCTCATGTCTGCATGGGCATGGAATATTGAAAATAAACATTATGTAGATGTGTAGTTCCTAATTAATGAGTGGCATTGGAGGTGTTTAGTATAGGATTCTTTCCATTGATATGGATTTCTAAATATAAAAATGAAAGTTATTCTGAGCTTACCATTGTTGTTTTTATACTATATAATATTAATCAATTGTGTTTTCATCATACTTTATATTTAAAACATAAAAAGTTGGTTTTTGCTCTGTTAATTGTTAAAGGCCTACCACTTACAACAGTGGGATAAATGAAAATATCTGAAATTTGTATGGGGGTTGGACTGATCTGATAACACAAACCATGGCCTTTGATAAACAGTCTTGGAGCATAAATTGTGCTATTCAGGAATAAAACTCCAGACCCCTTGCATGGGAAACACATACATCTTACTAATTGTAACATTTCCACTTACCTAACCTATTTCTGCAAGGCGAATGTTATATCATAAAATGTTCCCAGACAATGCTACAGCCCTCCTTTTTTGCATTCTTCTATGCCATGTATTGCATCCTTGTACCTTTTCTTTACTTGCATATTCTAAATTCACATGCACATAGGTTTATCACACTGAACCAAAACATCAAATCCATATTATACTTCATTTATAGCATTAGGATGAAGCAAAACATGGAAAGTTAATGTTGTATATTGTTTTATTATTATCTGCAATAGTACATTGAATATTTTTGAAAGGAAAGGCATTATTACTATAATCTTTCTTTTCTTTTTTCCAATTTCAGATATACCATTGAATGTCCTGAAGAAAACAATTCATAAACTTAAAAAAACCAAATCTAATTAATAGAGGCTGGCATTTTGATGAAAAGTTATTCCTTGATATGTATAGTAAAAAATCTCATAATTGTACAAAAAAAAGATTAAATTAAATCTCAGACAGAATAATGGGTAGCATTTCATTATTAACAAATTGTACTCTCAAGTCATGTTCATAAAATAAAATCACATATGTAATTCTTTTAAACTGGTGGTTATGTTTTTAATCATGTTATAGTATCAATAGGCTTGGAGGGTGTGTATAAGTTATATGACTGGGTGGAGTCCATGTTTGAGTCTCTTCGT
Organism: Amphiduros pacificus; assembly: GCA_949316495.1. Taxonomy (NCBI): domain Eukaryota; kingdom Metazoa; phylum Annelida; class Polychaeta; order Phyllodocida; family Hesionidae; genus Amphiduros; species Amphiduros pacificus. Next base: position 15,726,493 of record OX439003.1, on the reverse strand, counting down.
TGATGTTTGTATTTACGACCTTTCATCACTGTTTAGGCTATATCACATCAGATTGAAGACTGTCATTGGAACTCAATGTCCTACCCTTTAGGAAAAGTGACATGATATTTTTGCATTATCAAATAAAAGTGATCATGCTAACCACGACCTGTGATAAACAGTCATGGGATACTAACTTGAATGGGAACAATGGGATATCCAACTTTTTCAGCCATAGTATGGGAGACAGATGTCGAACCAACTGAGCCAAGTCCAAGTCCCCTTCATTGAGTGGGCCTTTCGCAATAGAAGCTCCATACTGGTTTCTGGATTCTGTAGAGGTCAGGTGAGGTCACGTTTAGGTCGTATTAAACATCTCAATCTTGATAAGGCCTAATTTCAGCAGATGTAGCACTGACTCACTGAATTGTCATGATCTAATAACAGATTTACAAAGACAATGGGTTCACTGTTAGTCACATGCCTTGACTTAGATGAGAAATTATGAAATTATTGTATTGGTATTATTGAACCATTGCTCTTGGGATTATAAGTGAAAGTTGTGCTAGTCAATTTTGCTCTAACCAACAGTGCCACAGGCCCTGCCATAGTAAAGTATATATATATATATATATGTGTGTCTCAATTCTGGCTGACCGAGTGGGTATTGGTACCACCTGGTGTGAAAAAAATCAGGGGCTCTTCCTGTCTATTTGTAGACACTTTTTGTACACAAGACTAAAAGAGTGTAGGACAGGCTTGTTCAGAAAGGATTGCATGCTTGTATTAAGAACAAGGATCAGTGTTAATTGTAGATATGATGACTTGGAGCCAGCCGATCATGTGCGGTCGGTGCAGAAACACCAGAGTGTTGTCAGATGTTTTGTCATCCTAGGCCAGTTTCTTACACAATTGATCCGAGAAATGAAAAAGATGTTATTTAACACATCATGCAATATGTTTGTGTATCTCATTATTCACTGTAAATGGTCCCATGAGACACTATAACTTCTAGTAATGTTTATTTTGTCAATAACCACAACCGACATTGTGCCACTGTTTAGCCATGTGACCCACATAACATCTGCCATTCAAGAATAGACGTGTAACTTTCTCAGTTCTGCAGTGTGTGAGCTACATTCTGCTACCTCACAGAGGAAAAGTAGCCATGTCTACAGAACTATCCCATGGTACATTGTGCATGACTACAGTGCCACCTGGTACATTATAAATCTTGAATCTCAGAATTGTTTTAAGGCTCCATACGAATGTCTAGTGAGTTTATGTATAGTGTAAATATTCTTTGGCATAGTCACATATGCCAATGATCAGGCTCAGTATATTTGCAATTTGAGAATCATCTTTCATGCTTGTGCAATTTACATCAGTATATAGGTAATCTCATTTAGATTTTATGTGCTGCGAATATTTTCTAGCACAAGACATGTCATAATTAATGAATTCTCGATTTATTTCACATCCACATATAAAGCTCATTAACTACCATAATGACACCAGCTAAAAATACTACTGAAAAGGTGAGTTGAATGATAAGTACAAGAAATGGACATCATTGGAATGAAAGAATACAAAAAGTGACAATATGCAGGGCATATATTGTTGACGACATCCATTCCGTTCCAGTGAAGATTATAAAAAAACTTGAGTGATAAAGCAGTTGGATAAAGAGTATGATCGCCATGTAAACATGCTGCAAAAGACAAGGTTTATTTTGTATGTTTTTTTGGGTTTTACATCACTTTCAATATTATTTCAGTCACAGGTCCTTGACATGACAACCCACCCAGTCACAGATTTACAAGGACAATGGGCTAACCCTTTAGGACCTGGCCTAAGCTCATGTGTGAAATTGTATCATGATTTATATCTTGGCACGGCCAGGGATCGAAATCACGAGCTATCATCACAGGGAACTTGTGCTAATAAGCTGGAACTCTAACCGACTGCACCATGGCCAGTGGCCTTGTGTGATTGTAGCCATTGCAGATTTTCCTTCACAGCAGATATCATTGAAGATGCATTGGAAACCTTCAGATACTGATTTTATCTCATTGTATTTTTTAATATTACAGTAGACAGAAGAATCTGTTGAATCCGTCCTTAAGTTTGCAAGTGATTATTGTATAAACAAGGTGGAGTCTCTGAAAACTTAAATTCTGCAATATAATCAGAATTAAATTCTAATGTTGTCAATGATTCTTTTGTAGAAATGCCAAATGTTTGTGTTTGGTTTATTAGTGACAGAACCAACATTAAGATTAAAAATAATATCATATACTGGATTTTCCGGATATACAGTTCTTTTGGATACATATTGGAGAATTTTTCATGCCTGAGTGTAAGCGGTAGCCTTCTGCAGTTGAAGTGAAAAAGGCACCAAGACAATGTCTCAATGCTTGATATCGATATTGCCATGCCCAGGAAAATATCAACTGCATGGTTTGCTTTGTAAAAGGGGTTGTTTGAGGAAACACCCAAATTGAGCACAACATGCGTGCTACATTTTCACAAATGAAGACATCAATACTGGTTTAAAATATAATGATCTTAGATTACCCACATATATTGTTATAAACGTTGCATACCTGATACCTTCAGCAATTAAAATGTACTCATATTCTGAAATCTATTCACACAAAGTGCTTGAGAGGTTCATCCAGGAAAGAACAATACTATCTTATTATATACAAAGAAAAAATGTATTGAGGACATGAATTGGGAAATGGTTGTTGGGCAGAGTATCTGTCTTCCTTTTTACTGCATAATTGATTGCTTGCATTTTATTGATTATCTAACATACATTATAGCGAGACAAGCCTGCAAACTATAGATTCTGAAATGGAAACAAATGTGAAATTGTGTTTTTATGACCATTTCAGTAACTATAGCACACCATTTTCGGAGGAAATACCCAACAAGTTTGAAAGTAGCACTGTCAGCAGTTGGAGTCGAACGAAAAGTACAGAAAGAATTGGAGAATCCATTCATAGTATGCACTTTCATCTTTTGAGTTAACCTTATGGCATGGCATTTTACAAAGGTATATACCAAACAAAGAAGCTTAAGAATGTTAAGGAAATGAAGTCTTTATTGGATATGGTATTTATATACTGATAGATAATTCAGAAAAGGCTATTTCAGCTTCTTCAAAGGGCAATCTTTAGAAGAACCATGCAGCTCTATACAGTAGTCTTTAAAACATAATTATACAGTCATACTTTTTACCTGTTTTCCAAAATGTTTTAAAATTTATGATTATTGTCACATGACGATTGTTTTCATGTCAAACGCAGTTTCAAGTCAATATTAAATATTTTATGTGAATTTTACTTTTCAAAATATAATCCAGTAAGAATGAGTGTGCTATTCACCAAATCAAATCTGGGATTATGCATTTATCGGAAAATCCCAAAGGATTTACCTTTCCAAATTGGAGTAAGACATCAAGAAAATGATGCAAGATCTATGTCACTGATAAGCAACCAATGTCTGAATGTTGATAAATCATTCAGAAGCGGTTGTTGAAGTTATCTAATCATATAGATACAAAAATCATCTGCACGTTTTAATGATATGCTTTCGAATGATATGCTTTTTCGCATGTAAGAGTTTGATTTGTGAAATTCTATATACAAATGTATGACTGTATTAACATACATAGATTTGATAATCTATAAATTCTTAGGAAGTCTTAGGATGTACACCCCACAACATTAAGCTTTTTTCAAGCCAATACCATATGCCAAGATTACATTTTTGTTATAAATTCCAAAATGAGCTGAGACTTGTGCCTGAAGGATTAACCTGTTGTCCAAATGAAATCTTGTAAAGATGCATTTCCATATTCTAAATATTTTATAAGTTAAACGTTTTTCAAAGAATTTTGAGGAGGAGACTGGCACATTTCAGTACCACAAAAAGGCCTCAGAATTACACTTAATCAGTCTTATTGATGTAATGGTATTAAAATTTCCTTTCTTCTTTCAAATTCATTTTGTGAGAAATTGTATCATGAGTTTAAGCCGGAAATTGAACCCATGACCTTTGGTTGCCCTTTGACCAACTGTGCCATGGCCTATGGCCTACCAGAATTAATGGTTGTGGATTGATACAAACTAGCAAATTGATCTAAATTAAGGCACATATTAAGAAACATACACATGACTCACAAGTCATGTAGTTGACAAAGGAAACCACTAAATAAACTTCCTCATAACTTTATATGAACCAGTGGCTAGCAAGTAAATAAAACATTTTCTTCACTGGTTTATAGTGCGACATGACAATTCAGTCAGGCAGCACTATATCTGCTACAAGTAGGTCTCATCACGAAATGGCTGAAATAATGTTGAAAGTGATGTAAAAACCCCAAACAAACTAATCACTGGTTTATAGAGGGCCAATCACTGTAAATATGCTTTATGATAACTGCTTGGAAGTAAATCAATAAATCAAATCAACATAAAAGTGTTGTTTATAAAATCGTTTGTTTGCTATTTGGAAATTTGTAACATGTGACAAACAAAAGGCTACCAAAGGTTGGTAGCATTACATCATTTTGTTTTCATTATTTTTGATGATGCATGCATAAAATTCTAATCATTTAGCCCTGACGTATCTCGGTACATGCGGTCCCATCCTTTTGTCATCAACTTTGGACTTCCTTGAGTAGTTTTCACTTATTATAACAATTTTTACCCCCAAAAGCATTAAAAATTTTTTTTTTTTTAGTTTCAAAAATTAGGTCGGGCCCACACTAGACCATATCGAGGGAATATGACACATCTTTTCATGGGTCCAGAACATGGCACAACATGGCCGAGTCACCAAGTGGCCCTTTTGTGCATATGAAAAGTGGCAAGTCTCGTCTAAAACGCTACCTCGGGCTAGCGGAGGCACTAGGTCGGGCTAGCGCTAGTCACTGCGCACCAATTTCAGCACAGCCTTTTTGGGTGAAATGGTACTATTCACCCTACGTCGGGCTAACGAGCATTTACAACACTTTGAGTTCACACCACACCAAACTGGCACTTGGTGTCTTATTTCCATTCATAGATTGATAATGGTGTATACCATTAGGGCCACTTGTGCAGTCCACTGAAGTGCCCCATATGCTTCTATTTTTCATAAGACAGAATGGGGTTTTAGACATGCTCATTAGATGGTACATGGTCTTATAAATAATACAAAGATTACTAGTTTCAGGTTCATTAAAATTATTGTTCTATTTCTTAAACAATTAGATTGATGTTTAGACAGGATCAATGCAAGGTTTGTGGTCTTGTACTTTTTGCTCAGAGTGTGGATAAGATTTAATCAAAGTCTCTTCTATAGCTCAATTTCATATGACTTTGAGTAGTTTTTATAAAGATCTTCATTCAATGGTATGTGGTCTTTTCCTTTCAGGACCAGTGCCATAGTTCATTTAATGTACTTCTATGGTTCTATTTCTCATGATTGATATTTTAGACATGATCAATGGAAGGCATGTGGTCTTATAAATTATACTGATTGTGCCATTTCTGAGTCCACTAAAGTTACTGCCATGTAGATGGCATATGGTATGTGTGTTTAGACAAATGCCTAGCAATCGAGAGGATATGTTCATGTGGCATAATCCAAAAGTACAATTTTTTAATTAGATAAAAGTTCTCTTTTTTGGTTATATTTTATTTTGTTGCAATGAATTTGTTATAGAATGTTGAGCATACATATTAAGCTGTGCATAGATAATAAGCTAGATATTCAATGAGCTGTTATTTATTCAAAGAACTAAGCTTACACGAGCTTACATGAGCTGTGCATACTTAATGAGATGCCCACACACTTAACTTGCTGTGCATATTTAATTAGCCCCACTGAAACATGGTCTAACCACAAAATCATTTCAAAAAGCATGTGTGACTAGATAATGAGACAAAATTGGTATAAAAGTGCTTCTTTTTTGGGAATTATACTCATTCATCTCCGACATGGGTTCCTGTTTACCATTCTCTACTCGCTGGCCATCTCTGCAAAGTACTTCTCCAAATGTTCATCCTACAAGTCAAGTCCATAGCTCCTGTCCAAAGGATACCACGTTGATCCCTCTTGAACCAGCGACACCTCTTGACATTGAGGAGTGTTCTATCTGCATGGATGATTTGGGTGTAAGGGACACTTGTGTACTTTTATGGCCATGCACACACGTCTTCCACAGAGAGTGTGCAATGAAGTGGTTGAAAGACCTGGACAAAAACAACAACTTTCACGAGTGCCCGTCATGCCGCTGCCATGTGGTGGGGAAATTTCAGGTGTCTTTGGAGACCATCCTCAAATTGAAGAAAAAGGACTTTGAACAACGATATATCCATGTCAAGGAGTGGATGGATGGTTCCTGCTCGGTATGTCAGTCGTCCATATTAGAAGATCAAAAACTTTTCATCTTGATAAGATGTTGCCATATTTTCCACCGAGACTGTTTGCGGTGGTCTTTGGCGTTTTACTCAAAACATGGACTACGATGCCCACATTGCTTGGCAGGCGTATGCCAAGAAGGGGGAATGGACTTTTTTGATTACACATATTATAGAACACTGCAAGAGATGAGTCGATCAGAACAGATAAAGTATGTGCAATGGGCGTATGCAAATGCGTTGAAAAAAATAAATAAATAAATAAATAAAGGAACATGACAAATCATAATCTCCTCTTTGACTTATTTATTCATAATTTGATTAAATTCAATGCAATTCAGATGGTTTACATTTTGATGATGCTTCATGATTGGTTTGAGCTTAGTAGAGTCAAAACATGTGAGACATTTGTACGAGGGCCACTTGGTGACTCGGCCATGTTCTGCCATGTTCTGGACCCATGTTTTCATGGTTCATTTCCCCTGGATATGGTCTAGTGTGGGCCCGACCTAATTTTTGAAACTAAAAAAAAAAAAATTTTTAATGCTGTGAATGCTGTGATTGTGCATATTAAGTATTTACAAGATCTTTTCTGTACATATTTCAAGCTTTGCTAAAATTCACCTAATACATAACATTAAAACAAGAAGACATTTTCAGTCAAGTTGGAGTCAATTTATTTGTCTCTACTATGCATTAAAGTCAAATAACTCACTCTAATCTTTAATAAGAATTTATTGGAGAAAATTCAATGTTAGGTTTGACCGAGTAGATGTTTGGCCCAATCTATTTAGCTGTCAAAGAATAAGACACTATCTACATTTCTCACATCCCCAAATCTTTCAGCAGCATCATCCTTGCATATGCATATTTGAGTAAGGTCATCCCTTGTATAGCCAGTGGGTTGCCAATTTTTAAGTTCCTTTGGATTAGATGTAACTACTCTCCTCGTTCCATATATGCTGAGTGGACCCTCTGTGCAATCAGCTTCATTGTAATCTTTTAGTAAGTCTTTCTGTGGTTTGCATCCCGCTTCCCGCCCACTTCGGTTGTACCTAATAATTTCCTTCCAGTCGTTCTGGCTTTGACTTGTGTCCAGAATATCAAACTTTTTCATTGTTTGTTCTTTTACCTTAAAAACAATCACAGCAGGATACATATGTCTTCTCGCCCAGTCCAGAGCATGGCCATAATTATCAGAGATGTAAAATCCATCTCCATCAGAAAAGTCCTGTCGCGCCTTTCCTTTGTTAATCCGAACTCCGTTACATATGATGTGAAGGGCACTTGAATGGCAAGTGCCATGGTACCAGAGGCCCTTTTGCTTTCCTTTTGGTGGGTAAGCTACCCCATCTTTGAGGATACTTTTGGCTCTATCTTTGGTACCATTATAGATGTCAACGGTTATGCTTGATGGTACGGTATCGCCCTCTTCTGCCACTATCCTGTCTTCTGTTTCCACTTCTGTCATTGACCATTCGTTCACTTTTCTTTCATTAAATGGGAATCTTGGAACCTCATTCAGCAAAATATCACTATCAAACATTGTTTCAAGGTACAAGAAAGCCCAGTACTCCAGAGATTGAGAATGACACTGTGGACTGTTACATATCCACAAGGCTATTTTCTCAGACCGGCTCTCAGTAAAACCCATGGAGATAAGTTTGGTAGTGATATCTTCCACTTCTTCATTTCCATGTTCACGATCACGGGACGTCCCTTCGTTCAAGTTTTCTTCACTCTCATAAAGTTCCTGACCGATGAAATGTTTCAGCCAGTAGATGTCACTCTGGTGGCGCCTCTTTTCTTCTGGCAGCTTATAGAGTTTGCCTGCAATTTTGGCATTTATCCCAATGATGGAGCATAAGATGAGCTCCTGGGTTGCATAGGTGGTTTGAGGAATAATCTTTCTCATGTCATCTATGTTTAGGTGTCTGATAACATCCTGAATCGTTTTATTAGAAAGCTGAACCTCCTCAAGCCCTGGCAGATGTTTGGTGAGAGGACATCCAGAATAGTGCATGACGATGTCTTCAACCTGACTGGTGAAACTCACGAGTCTTTCTTTAAGCTTTCTAAGTCTTCCTACTGTTTCTTCAGTGATCTCAGTAGTCTTCCTCAGTTGAGTTTGTGTGAAATCCACTAATGTTGTGCTCATCAAAGCTACGAGATCCATAAATGAAGAAGCATTGCCACCATCATTTAAAGAGCAGCATGTATATGATAGTCGTAGGGCATCCCTTTGTGTAAGTTGTGATAGGACTGTGTCCAATACTTCTGCAGGCACATCTTTCAATGTGTGTGGCATGATTATCACAGAACATGCTTGTTTCATTCTCTAGTAGTTTGAAAGCTAAATGCTAAATTGCCCTTTTAAAGAAAACTATTCAAACAAAAAAGATTTTGTTTCTGACTTTTATAATTTCTTTTATAATTGGGTAAGCATTCAATATAATACATCTTTCCTTTATTCAAGTTTACCTAAATGTTTGTAAGGCTATGATGTGACCTTATTGTTTGATGAGAGGTTTGATAAGATAAAGGAAGATGAAACACCCACGAAGAATGATGAAAAATGTAGATGATTGTAGATCTATAATAAATGAGACAATGTTATTCATGCTATGTGTATAAGGTTTACCCCAGATTTTAATATTCTGTAACATCCTGTTTGTTATATCTCTGCAATTTTCACCAGGATGTAAACTTGGACTTTGTGCTGAGATAACCTCTACTCCTCTCCCGACTGGTATATTATAGGAAAATGTATGATTTCAAGAGCTCTAATTCTCCTTTCCTTCCTAGCACACACCATTTATCATCAGCATCCCTTTTGAACATTGTTCGTGCTAGAACAGCATTAAAGACCGTACAAGTACTCTTTTTAAAAAAACTTTGGACTGTACAAGTACTCTTTTTGATTTTTGTAGATCCTTTGCATGTAACAATGGGAGATTTAACTTCTTTTTTAATCAAACCAAAATGAACTCTTTTGTGATCTGTTGGGTGGGATAACCCTGCTCAAACTGGATGTATAACACAAGTCCAATTTCTTTTTATTGTCTATTATTTATTCAATAGATTTTTCATGACACACAGCTTCACTAAGAGATTTATTACATATTACATAATTTTTAATCAAACCAAAAGGGTATGGACTCTAATGAACTAACGTGAACTGTTGGGTGGGATTACCTAGCTCTGTTTTTGTGTTGTTTTTTTTATTCGATAGACCTTTGTTTCATAGACCTTTGTTTCATAGACCTTTGTTTCACAGACCTTTGGACAACAATACACCTCCTTACTACGCTTGCACCATATGAAGATCCATATCAAAGCAATACATAAAATGACAGAGCAAAGACATATAATTGAATATAGATATGGTGACCAAATGTTATAAATCACAGTGGCTGGTCTTTCATTGCCCAAGAGTTTTTTGTTGCATTCGGCAAGTGTGATGCCACAATGTCAACTGACCGTCCAGCTCTTCCTATGCCTTCACGGCTGCCATTTGCTTCATATGTGCCAATCTCTCTCATGTTAGTATTATTTCCATCTCCGTTGCCTTTTTCTCTCATCTCTTCGCTACCTAGGTTGGGTTCTCATAGAACTTAGTAGCTGTTCTTGATTGTGTCCATCCTCTTTATCATTCTCAGCACCATGAGTCAGACAACTTTTAACTTCATCTTTCCAAAGAAAGCTAAGTATAAAAAAATTTATGTCAGGATGTAAAAACCAATTTTCATCCATTCATCCCTTGTTGAGATTTCACAACAAGCGGCATCACTTGAATGACCACAAAAAAATAAAGTATGTTTGGTTATTTTGTTTAACTCCACAAAAATTAACAAATATTCAGATGCACAAAACACATCATCTATCTATAACAAATAACACGAGGGATAGTTTTGTCATATTCTGTCTTTTATTGGATTAATTGGTGTGTTAAAGCAAAGTATAAGAAAATTTATGTCGGGATGTAAAAACCAATTTTCATCCATTCATCCCTTGCTGAGATTTCACAACAAGCGGCATCACTTGAATGACCACAAAAAAATAAAGTATGTTTGGTTATTTTGTTTAACTCCACAAAAATTAACAAATATTCAGATGCACAAAACACATCATCTAACTATTAGAAATAACACGAGGGATAGTTTTGTCATATTCTGTCTTTTATTGGATTAATTGGTGTTTTAAAGCAAAGTATAAGACAATTTATGTCGGGATGTAAAAACCAATTTTCATCCATTCATCCCTTGTTGAGATTTCACTTTAGAGTAACAACTAGCGACATCACTTGAATGACCACAAAAAAATAAAGTATGTTTGGTTATTTTGTTTAACTCCACAAAAATTAACAAATATTCAGCTGCACAAAACACATCATCTAACTATAACAAATAACACGAGGGATAGTTTTGTCATATTCTGCATTTTATTGGATTAATTGGTGTGTTAAAGCAAAGTACAAGAAAATTTATGTCGGGATACAAAAACCAATTTTCACCCATTCATCCCTTGCTGAGATTTCACTTTAGAGTAACAACAAGCGGCATCACTTGCATGTCCACAAAAAAAATAAAGTATGTTTGGTTATTTTGTTTAACTCCACAAAAATTAACAAATATTCAGATGCACAAAACACATCATCTATCTATAACAAATAACACGAGGGATAGTTTTGTCATATTCTGTCTTTTATTGGATTAATTGGTGTGCTCATGTCAAAGAGCTACAAATAACATTTCCAACCATTGGGTGTAATTGCTGGTAGAAGACACACCCGAATTGCTTCATGTGTTACACACAGTATCCCTTTTTTGTACTCCTCCATGGCTTGTTTTTGATGTCACTATGCACACTATGTATTGGCAATATATAATTAATCCCTTTGAAACGGAATGTAACTTGTGTTTAGTCTGAATTGGTTACATTTGTAAATGTTGCCTTCCTTGCCACTCTTTCATATGGTGCCAACAAGACAGCCCCTGGCCGTGATTCTTTTACTCTTGCAAATGCTTGGTCAAATGTAAGTGACTTGTTTTGCATGGCCAAAAAACATGCCACGACTACTGGAGCCCTGTGCAGTCCTGCCAGACAGCTGACCACGATGGTTTGCTTGCCATGTTTTCTTGCCCATGTCTGTAGTATTGTAAGAGCTTTTAGTAGACTGTTGCTAGAGAAGCGACTCGACTCAATTTGGGAACATTGAACCCCTAGAATTGGTTCCCCAATTGGGACGAGGGATATCCATGAAAAATGACATAGCTCAGAACTCCTGATGGAGGACAGAAATGTCCATGCCTCTTCCTTGGACAAGACCAGTATGTGTTTTTCATTACCAATGTTGATCGAGGAGGTCATTTTTTTTTTAAATTAGGAGGTGTACACAAATGATAATATCCATAAGATAGCCGAATCATTCAATAGTCATGTTAGCAAAGTAAGTTAGAAAATCCATTTTTCTAGTGCCTTTCTTTTGTTGAGCGAGGAGTCGACGTGAAATGGCTACTACATTTTTCCATGCCTGTGGACCCAAATAAATGGAGGCAATAGAACCTATCAAAGCAAATGTGTTCCTTTTACTTTTCACTGCACGAAGTGTCATAGAAGAGTTTTTCACTCTTGTGGTCACCATTCCTTCTTTTGATAATCTGGTGAGCTTTCGATTTACACCACACACAATCAAACACAAGTCGTGCCACAAGAGATGATTGAGGCTTATTTCACTTTGCCCATTTTGTTCAACTAGAGTAATTCCCCATTGATCACGTATAAGGAATACACCTTCTCCCAAGTAAGACATCATCATGACTGATAGACCAAATACCTTTCTTGAATTAGAAATCTTGGTTGTGCATAGATAATTAATCTTACTCACTTTTGATTGGTTAGTGATCCAGAAATGAATACATAATTAGGCGTCCTAGAATCTGATTGGTTGAACATAAAGGAATACACATTCTCCAAAGTAAGACATCATCATGACTGATAGACCAAATACCTTTCTTGAATTAGAAATATTGGTTGTGCATAGATAATTAATCTTACTCACTTTTGATTGGTCAGTGATCCAGTAATGAATACTTAATTAGGCGTCCTAGAATCTGATTGGTTGAACATAAAGACACAAGTAAGACATCATCATGACTGATAAACCAAATACTTTTCTTGAATTAGAAATCTATAGGTTGTGCATAGATAATTCATCGCTTTTGATTGGTTAGTGATCCAGACACATCACACTAGTTATGCAAATACAAGTTCAAACATGTTCAAACAAGTTCAAACATGTTCACGAAATTGACCAATCAGATCACAACATGAAACATTCCAACCTGGTTCCAATTGGCTCAAACTGGTTCAGACCAGGTCCAAATGGTTCCAAATGGCTATCAGAGGAGCATATATAAGGAGCTCCCCTGAGGAAATTTGTCAGTCAGCTGCTGGACTTTTCTCCGTGAATACTTAATTAGGCTTCCTAGAATCTGATTGGTTGTTCACTACATGGTCACACATGTGTCACAAAGTATAAAGCCTCCAGACAACTTCGAACTCATCAGTACAAGAAAAGAAGTACTATCATTACAACCACAAACAAGTTGTGACAATGAATCAAAACGTGAGAGCAGACAGTTCTTCTAAAATCAAGAGGACAAGGAAGAGAAGGGCTCCAAAGCATTTTAAGGGAGAGGAGACACCTGATGAAACCAAGTTGCCCACCAAAAGGATGTGTAGGGGACAGCAGGCAGATACCCAAGGGGAACTATCTTGCAATACCTCTGGGGCAGGTGAATTCGATGGATCGGGTGCTTCTTTGGATTCAAACATTGCTGGCATGCAATCAACAACCGAGGCTCCTGAATTGTGTGTGACAACTCCATCATCAAGTAGTGCAGTGAATGCCACAGAGCAAAACACACAACCAATGAATATTGGACACTCTTGCATCATTCCCCAAACAACATCTGAAAACATCATTGCTCAAGCCCACAATGGAAAGTTGAAGATATCCAAGAGGGCCATGCATGCACTTGAAAGGGGTAAGCTCGTGGCTACCATACCAAAGTACAACTGTGACACGATCATCTTCAATGACAGGAATGATGAACACTTGAGTCCCATGACACCAATATATCGAAGGAGCAACTTAGAGGAGCTTGCGTGGCACCAAACCAGTGACAACCTAAACATGAGAATGAAGTTGTTGGACATAGAGTGGCATGAACTTGCCAAGATGAACTGCAAGACACTTTGGTTTTTGTCCTTCTTGGAGCAACCACACATGTGGCTGGACACGTGTAAGGACGAGGAATGGGCTGAAACCACTACAGACGAGCCGAGTGGCGAAGATATGGCTGATTTGATGTTTGCAGGTCAGAAATTAGCTGCAGGAAATACGAGAGTTGTGGATCAAGATACCAGTTGTCCCGACATTCAAAAAGATGTCAGCTGTGTGGTGGTTGGTGACCCTAACTGGATAGCGAGCACATTCGATGGGTCATTGTCATACTCTGATGCCTGTGACCGAACATACAGAAAGGTGTTTAGTTTGAAACCAGAGGTGGACATCAAGTCGATTGGCAAGGCTTTGAAGAGGAGCAACGATTTTCCAGTGATGTGTGCACTAGAGAGTAGCAGAACTGTACTGTACAAAGACACACATCACTTGATTGACTTCACAGAGAAGACAAGAATGATGGGCTGTGCTCTCAAACCAATGCTGCTGACAAGCTCGACTGAGATTTCTCTCAGGATCCAGGCTTTCTATCTTGAAGAGCTGTATCAGTGTGGTGCTCTTCAACTGAATGAAAAACCTGCTGACAGCACAGGGGTCTTCTACAAAGTAAGTGACGAAGACCAAGCCACACGCATTATGGCACTTGGCAGGTCAGACACCATATTGTACCAAGTATATGTTGCCTGCAGTATATGTCACTGGGAGCACAACCACCTCTGGAAGCCAAATGAAGAAGATCAAACGAGGGAAGCAGTCATGAATACTCTCTGCTCGAACTGTGGTAACAATACGTTAAGAAATCTTTCAAGCTTTGTCCTAAGGGAGGCTAACAATCGTCAGACGATGGACTTGGGTTGCTCGAGAACTGTCCATTATGAAGTCACAAAATCAAAAAAGGAGACCTTTCTCCCAATAGGTGTGACTTCTGTGGACGACCTACCTAAATACGAGCGAGTCTGGCCCTCGTCTGGTGCAAAGCAATTGAAGTTGGACTTGGAGGTAGTGTCACAGCGCAAGAACCAACACACAAAATGTATTGCAGTGACATTGTTCATTCCCACCACATTTGACAAGACAAAGACACTTGATAGCATCAGAGATAGTGTAGCAGGACTTGGTATCGATGTGGAGGATGGCATTGAGCCCGACAATGCACATCTGACAGAACTCTTTGTGTACAACAATGGGCAAGAGCACAGGATAAAAGCTGTTGCTACCAGAGTCAAGATGTCACTATCCCTGAACAAGAAGTTGAACTTCATCACCACTGAAGTCCAAGCGAAGAATATGAAGAGAAATTTAAGAGGACTGGAGGACACCTTTAGCGCGACAAAGAGTGGAGGAGGATTGACAAAGGTGACCATAGACCTGCCATCATCTCATACCACAAGAAAGTTTGGTGTTCAGACAGTGGATGAAGAGGGACAAGTGCTTATCCATAAGTCACAGGTTTTGGTTTCACCATCCGCAAGATTGGATGGGAAGAGACAAGAACCAATGCGTCTCACAGAAGGGGGTGGCATGTACACTGCCGGAAACATGTGGTGCCACCCAAACTGGGAAGAGAAGGAGAACTTTAGACGGTATGGTCTGTCTGTCATGGCAGGCATGGTGAGCAACTTGCTAGCAAAGGGAACAAAGACCGTGAAAGGTAAAAAGTTCCACTTGTTAAAAAGGGGAGATCACTTGTGGAATTCTCTTGATGAGGTCAATGGTATGGTGCAGACACAGGTATCAAAAGATTTGCTGAGCAGGGCTGTACTGAATTCGAAACAAGTCAAGGAAGCTTTGAAGGCCAAAGAGAAGGAGATCGAGACCATGAAGAGAGAGATGGATGCATTGAAATCGAAGGAAACAAAAAAAACTGAAAAAAACAATTCACAGTTAGAAGAAAGAATAGAGGAGTTGACTGCTCTGTTAGAGGTTGTCACTCAAGAAAGAGACATTCTCAGCGAGGAGAATAAATGTCTGAAGAGGGATGTGAGGGCATTACAACGAGCCCAAGACAACCTTATGTCAGACCTCACATCCATGAAAAGGGAATATTCTGAGCAAAAGGGCCAGTTGAGCATCATGCAACAACAGCTAACAGTGCTGATGGACGAAAGAAAGGAGAAGCAAGAGGTCAATAAGAGTGATGAGACAACAGATGAGCGCGACCTGATGTTCATGGACTCTACATTGGTGGATGAACTGTGGGATTGTTTTTGTGACAAAGAAAACCTGCTTGCGTGTTAGGTGTTCATAAAAGGATCTGCCATCATTGCATCTGATTGAGAAAGTTTGTGCTTTAGACTTTAGATGAAGCTTTATACATTAGAAGCTTTAGACTTTAGATGAAGCTTACCAAGACATTACATGGTATCATTAGAAATGGAATAAGACATTATGGTCATACTTGCATGTTTGTTTGCTTCTGTTCGTAGTTTTTTTTTCTCCAAAATAAAGAGATAAAAAACATATATATTGTGTGTGTTGTGTCTTTCTTATATGAATCATGTTATATCACATGGTTTTGTAACAGATTTGTTTATCAGGATTATTTGTGTTGATAAGCTATTGAAAATGAATAGTGTAACATGGCAATTTGGATGTTCCTTTTCTTATGGAGGATCTTGTCATGTATAGTTCTAACCAAGGGGGTTTCTCCATGTCGAATGCGTCTTCAGAACATCAAGGTGGTGCCTAGGGACAAACTCTTGTGTGGGGAATTTGTCATTACCTCACCGATGTTCACACAGAGTGTGATTATGGACAACATCACTTTCACTGTAGAGGCCTCATCCAGATCATTGAATCCTGAAAATAGATTCAATGTGTTGCTTTCAAACCAAATTTGTTATGAGTTTGGGAAGTTCAGCATAGGAATTGAACGCAGTCAAACGGACTCAAAAATGTCAGTGCACCTTTGTGGTTCCCTACCAGCTAGATTGCGCGAGATGGATGGAGTCATATTTAGGAAATTGACTGAGACAAAAACACCAGTGCTTTTTGGTAATAGTGGTCAAAAAGAGCTGAGAAGGGTCTGTCATCTTGAATACTATGACAGAGGATATATGGTTCCTACAAACCAAGTCATGGAGACTTTGCCAGACAGGGCAAAAGAAGGGTCTGCATTTCACTGTAAGCCATGGTGTGCTTCCATGTCAATAGGTGATGGAATGGAATATGGTTGTGCAAATTTAATGAATGATGCACACAATGGAGATTTTGGAGTTGCTCGTCACATAAAAGTGTACGACACAAGAATGCTTACCGTAGAAAGTAGCAATGTTGTGTGCATCCAATTGTTTGTGGAACTTTCTCAAGACATAACATTTATCAAGCTTAATGAGACCAGCGAGATCTATGTTAACATTTTCTCAGGACACAAAGGCAAACACAACATCAGATCGACATTGAGTGTAAACGATATATGCCTTGGCAGCCAGTCACCTTGGATGAGGCCTTCAGAGGTGGAATTGATGCAGCCCATAATGTTTTGTACATCTGTACCATTTAGGTACCCCAATAGACGTTTGTCAGACAATGATTCTTTCCGCTTTTATGGATTCTTGAGATATACAATAGTAACAGTGTCTGGGAACAGGTTTGACATGACACTGGACATAACTAACATGCACAAGATGTACTTTTCTACAGTTAAACATACAATGAAAAGACAAGTTACCAGTTGTGATGGTGCTACTTTGGGACAAAAGTGCCACCACAATTGCAATGAGTCATGTTCTGCTATGTTTCGTGGGAGAGGTTATGTGTCATGTAATGATGAATGGTATTGGTATGGGGGGAGAGAGATCAGACACACTGGTCAAAACAAACAGCATATTGAAATGCAAAAGAATTACACACATCCTGCTTTGAGAGGATCTACTGCAAGACATTTACCATCCTTGTCAGTCATGGTATTTCTATTTGTGTTTGCACTATGATAATAAAAAAATTATTGACAAAGTATATTGCTTTACTTTGTGAATTTTATTTGATCAAAATCACATCAAAGAGCACTGTCTTTGAAAATTTTCTCCAAAAGCATCCCACCCACCATGTTCCCGAATCCAATCAGCAAATCTATGGTGCACGTGCCTTCCTGCAATTTCTCCTATCATGTCCAGCGTGTTTATTGGCATTTGATGCTCTCTCACACATACTTCACCAAAAATCCCACAGAAAGAGTAAAGAGTAGCAATCCGGCTCCAACTGCATATATTGTCATCAAACATTCCAGCCATGATTTGCATAACCGTCTCGCTCACGTTTGACTTTGGTAGTTGTTGGATAGTACTCTTCCAGTTTGAATGATGTGTCTCAGATATAACTCTGCACATTCTTCGAATCTTCCTTACTGCTGTTTCGTTTGGGCAAGCCATGTCCCTAGGATAGCCTATTGATACATACTTGATTGCATCAACAGCTAGACTGATGCTGACACGTTCCATCTCTGTTACTCTCTTTTCCTCTTTTTTTTTGATCTCCATCACAATATATTATGTTAGTAAATGATGTAAGTGAAAAATTGGATTTCTAGATAGTACTCTCTTTTGCTCTGTTGAGTCTCTATCGCAATATATTATTTTTGCATGTGGTGTAAGGGATAAAAATGAATTATTTTCTGTGTGATCACTTGGATCCAACTAACATGTCCATATCAAAACACCATCATCATTAGATGGCCAATACGTTACTTGGGAAGAGGACCACAATATTAGTCAGTAGGAGTATTGCTTGTATGTTACACTATTCTATTTAAGCTCATACACACTTAAATCAAACAAACGGATAGATTAAAATAAAATAATACAAAAAGATGAATCATTGTTGGTTTTGTTTATTTCAATTTGATAAATCATTGTGCAACAGCTGTTTCTCAATTAGTTAAGGAGATAGATGGCCCAAATGTGACTCCATCCTTCATCATTTTAATAGTGTCATTGGACAATAATCCAGTCACTGGCATATCCTCTGGGTAATCACAGGTATATGTGTAATGTCTTCTATATACGTTGGCAAGTTCTATATAGCTTCTTTTCTTGCAGAGACCAAATTCGCCTTGCCAGAGTGAATCTGCCATTGGTACAGCCTGTCGAAGGGAAGTTATCTCTGGATCCGAGAGCTTGATGTCCCTAAGGAGTAGGAAAAATCCTGATACTCTGTTCTTTCTCTTGCCCATTGTTCACGTATCAATGTTACCCTTGCTAGTAGAAAATAGATTTTATGGCTGATCACTTGAATCCAACCAATGTGTCCAAATGAAGATTTCTTTTCAGACTGACCATACCCATCCAACTTCTAACATTTAAATACCATAGATATTGTCTCATTAAGTATGCACAAAATGTGTTTTTGGACCACTTTAAAGTCATTACTTATTCAAAAGAACTGATCTTGTGCATAACTAAATATCGGAAACACATCACACAAGTTATGCAAATACAAGTTCAAACATGTTCAAACAAGTTCAAACATGTTCACCAAATTGACCAATCAGATCACAACATTCCAACCTAGTTCCAAGTGGCTCAAACAGATATTGTCTCATTAAGTATGCACAAAATGTGTTTTTGGACCTCTTTAAAGTCATTACTTATTCAAAAGAACTGATCTTGTGCATAACTAAATATCAGAAACACATCACACTAGTTATGCAAATACAAGTTCAAACATGTTCAAACAAGTTCAAACATGTTCACCGAATTGACCAATCAGATCACAACATTCCAACCTAGTCCCAAGTGGCTCAAACTGGTTCAGACCGGGTCCAAATGGTTCTAAATGGTTATCCAAGGAGCATATATAAGGAGCTCCCCTGAGGAAATTTGTCAGTCAGCTGCTGGATCTCTATTCCAGAAAATGAAGCCAACTGAGAAAATGACAACATGGAAGGATTGTCCTACCTGTGGCATGTGGTGCACGATGGACGAGACATGTGAATGCAACCTTGACTGGACGGAGTGTGCTGCCTGTGGCATGTGGTGTACGATGGGCGAATCATGTGAATGCAACTTTGCATGGTTGCCTTTAGAGGAAATGGGTGAATGCACAGTCTGCGGAGTGTGGTGCCACCCATATGAGGAATGCGACTGCTGCCCCCCTCCTCTACCAACCCAGAGGGAATGTGATGAAAAGTCACAGACTTGGAGTAAAAAGGAAACCGAGAAAATGATGACATGGGTGGAGTGTGCTACCTGTGGCATGTGGTGCACGATGGGCGAATCATGTGAATGCAACTTTGTCTGGACGGAGTGTGCTGACTGTGGCATGTTGTGTTCGATGGGCGAACCTTGTGCATGCAACTTGATCTGGTTGCCTCTAGAGGAAAGTGGTGAATGCACAGTCTGCGGAGTGTGGTGCAACCCACATGAGGAATGCGACTGCTGCCACCCTCTACCAACCCAGAGGGAATGTGATGAAAAGTCACAGTCTTGGAATAAGAAGCAAACTGAGAAGATGACGACATGGAAGGATTGTCCTACCTGTGGCATGTGGTGCACGATGGAAGAGACATGTGAATGCATCCTTGACTGGACGGAGTGTGCTGCCTGTGGCATGTGGTGTACGATGGGTGAATCATGTGAATGCAACTTTGCATGGTTGCCTTTAGAGGAAATGGGTGAATGCACAGTCTGCGGAGTGTGGTGCCACCCATATGAGGAATGCGACTGCTGCCCCCCTCCTCTACCAACCCAGAGGGAATGTGATGAGAAAATGATGACATGGGTGGAGTGTGCTACCTGTGGCGTGTGGTGCACGATGGGCGAATCATGTGAATGCAACTTTGTATGGACGGAGTGTGCTGACTGTGGCATGTTGTGTTCGATGGGCGAACCTTGTGCATGCAACTTGATCTGGTTGCCTCAAGAGGAAAGTGGTGAATGCACAGTCTGCGGAGTGTGGTGCAACCCACATGAGGAATGCGACTGCTGCCACCCTCCTCTACCAACCCAGAGACTACGTGAAGCTGCAACAATGAGGACATGGATGGATTGTGCTGACTGTGGCATGTGGTACACGATGGGCGAATCATGTGAATGCATCTTTGCCCGGATGCCTTTAGAGGAAAAAGGTGAATGCACAGTCTGTGGTGTCTGGAGCTACCCACATGAGGAATGGGCCTGCAGCCCCCCATTCTCTACTAGTCCAGAGACTAAGTGTTAGCACATGTTAGGTCAACACTCGGAGCATACCCAACAGGCCCTTATCAGGGCCACCAAATCCTTCAGAATTGAGCAAACCATCAAATATTTTCACAATTGTCGAGCAACTATCATGTTCAAGAAATAAGAAATCAATGTTGAAAAAAAGAAGTAATAAGATGCCATCCATATCCTTTCTTAAACAATGTCTGTTCACATTAGGCAAACCAAATCCAATTATCCATGGTATATTATGGATGATTCTTTCTCATTTAATTTGTATCATACAAAACAATATTTTATATTCCAAAATAATTAGCAATATCCATGAAAATAATATCACTAAAATGTCATTGACAAGAAACTATGATATATTTAAACCAAACACACAAGTTATATTCTCATATACTATATAGAACATCTGTCAGTGTAAAGTAGCTCTGAGGGATAACTAGAATGTGACCTATTATATCTGCTGATGATTAAACCATGCAGAATCTTTGCAATGTAAATTGTTTATTGAAAAACATTTAGAAGTCAAAACTATCACATATAATTCATCATGATATCACCATCTCATTAGTTATGCACAAAAAAAAAAAAGATAAACTATCACTGATAATTCATCAGGATATCACCATCTCATTAGTTATGCACAAAAAAAAAAGATTTAGGCAAAAGGTCAATATTCACATTTCCCATTAAATATGCACACTCCATTATAACATTTCTGAATTATATATCTAAAATAGAAAAGGCCTCTATTGACTTGGTAAGATATGATATTGATCATTTGCTCATTCATTATGCAGAAAATAAACCCATGCTCATTTAATATGCACACTCCTTGATTAACTATTCAAAGTGCTGCTGATTGTATATAAGAGTGATGATGTTTGCCAGAAGCTCATCATTTCTCTATAACAATATTGAGAAAGTGGAAAAAGAATCAAGTCATGGATGTTGATCAGAAGTACGAGAGGGTAGGCACCATGCCCCAGGGTTCACAAGGCATGGTGTACAGTGCTTTGAAAAGATCAGACAAAGCTCCTGTTGCCATCAAGGTGCTAAAATGGAATACGAGAATGTGTACGGATCCATGCTGCAAGAGCGAGTTTCCAAGAGAGGTATGCCTATTGACAAAGTGCCAGAAAGTGAACGGAGTTGTGAGATCGCATGAATCATTCTTCTCTCGCCAAATGAAAAGATGGGTCGTGGTTATGGACAGACCCGAAAATGGATGTGATCTTTTAGATATGATGAAGATGTTTCCAGGCCACCGCCTACCGGAAGATGTGGCCAAATTATGCTTCATCCAAATTGTACAGGCCATTGTTTCCATGGCCGATGCAGGATTCTACCATGGGGACATTAAACCAGAAAACATTGTGGCAGACTTAAGCAATTGCGATGTGTTCCTAGTAGACTTAGGATTGGCAGGACGGGTGACTAAGAGGATGTTCAACCAGTTTGCAGGAACAATTACTTATGAAACCCCAGAGGCAGCCAAGGGCCTTGAATATCATTGGGAAGGAAACACAGTGTGGAGTCTTGGTGTAACACTTTATGACATTGTGCATGCACACAGCCCATTTGATGGCAAGAATGACTTGATGTCTGAGAGACCCGTACAAGTGATGCCCACTGCATCACCTGAATTGGTTGACTTGCTGGAGAGGTGTCTTACCAAGGATGTACAAAAGAGAGCCACCCTTGACGACATCATGGACCATGCCTGGTTCAAACATTAAAACTGAAATAAAAATTGATAAAAAACACATCTTCTTGTTGACTCTATTTATTAAATTGTTGATGATTCAATAGATAAAAACAATTATCATGCAACAAAGTCCATCTCAAGGTGAGCATCTCAAATCCTGTCTGTATGGCATGGTGAGGGAGGGCCGTGATACCGTAGACATAAATCAACTTCAAGAGCAACTGAGAACTGATATCATGCCACTTGCATCCCTCAAATATCAATGTGCAGACAATATGCTGCTACTTGTTCTTTTATGGTTAGAAGATATAGACATCCCGCATCCCATCACAATCACTAGAGGTAACAGATTGTTAGCCAAATTGTTTTGAAAATATTTGTCACATATAGGAAAAGAAACAACAATGTCCCTTGACGTTGGTGAGGACAAACACCCAAGTCATTGCATCAGGCAGAAACATCAAAGATATTACAGCAGGATGCTATGCTGCTGATAAGAAGGTTGCAAAGAGAATGTCAGATGGAAATCAAAGAAAAAAATAAGTAATATAAATAAAATAAGTAATATAAAATCTTAGAAAGCGTCTTACTTTTCCTAATATTTTATTAAATCAATACCACAATATCACAATATCACAAAATTCATACAATTATCGATAGAGACAAAAATATTGGAGAATCCAAGGCAAAGCATTATTTTTGAATTTAAATAACATCCAACACACACTTGGCTGATTATTTCAGTTTTAATCATTTGATAAGGAGCAATCCATATCGATTTCTTCCCGCCTTACGTGCACTATGACCCATGCAGGAATGAGTGTCAGAGTTCCCCTTGGAAGCACAGATGCATTCTTGTCGTCTTCTTTATCCAAGTGGCCTAAGAGCATGTGTCCCACCAAAGCCCTCATGTTGTTGGCTTCCCCATAATACATCCATTTGAAAGGTACCGAAGCATAATAGCAAGGATACTCATTGGGATCCATCTCGGTTCTGCCATTTAGAAACCAAGGATTACGTTCTTGTTTCTTGATGTATGGAAACAGGGCATTGATCCAACCAGAAACAGTACAGGTTCCTCCACTGCCATAACCAGCATTGTATTTGACAATCCCTCTAAGCCATGTACGTGCCTCTCCTTTCAATGACGAGGGTGAAGAGAAGGTGCATTTCTGGTGTATCTCCACAAGGTTTTTAAGGACAGGCATCAAGTTTGCCTGCCACCACATCAGACCAGCATCAAATGCTTTGGTCTTCTGGCAAAAGTTAAAGAGCTGTTCGAATTGTTTCTCAACAACAGTGTACAGCATCTCCCAATCATTTGACTCCCCAAGTAGGATGATTGATGCAACACCACATAAAGTGGTTGTAGTGTAAGTGTAGTAGTTCTTCATAGCTTCCATAGCCAGAACATTGCGATGGGCAATAGATACCATGGTGCTTGTTGTGAAGTGAATGTCGTTCTGTATAATGGCAGTCCCTTCCTCTTTGACTTCGATTTGTAAGGAATCAGCAAAATATTTGAACATCAGATCCCAGCGGTTGTCTGCCGACCCCTTTATGAAACCATTGTTTTCATAGATCAGTTCCTTCTTTCCCTTGTGGTTAACATAGAGGTGTCGCAGTTTTTCTGAATATTTATCAATGTGTAGTGCAAAACCCTTTGCTATATAACCATATATGAGGTCAGGAGTAATGGCTATGGGTTTATGATTCTTAAATGCATCCACCAACATGGATATGAATGGATCCCAGTGTGTATCCTTCAATGACCAGTTGTCCTGATCAATGCTATCCACTCGTATGTGTTCAACTTTTTTTCCAATGTCAAATACATGAATGTTTCCGTCTCTGAGTTCTCGTGCTGCCATGTCGAT
This sequence comes from Amphiduros pacificus, assembly GCA_949316495.1. NCBI lineage: Eukaryota > Metazoa > Annelida > Polychaeta > Phyllodocida > Hesionidae > Amphiduros > Amphiduros pacificus. Next base: position 15,702,122 of record OX439003.1, on the reverse strand, counting down.
CAGACGTCTTTGGGCAGATAACGGAAGGCTTTCTCTGTGGTTGAAACGTATTCTACTTTCTTTGTTCCATTCCCCTTGGTCCATCAGATCAATTCTGTGTCCATGCTTGAATGACATGTTTCTTTTTTTTTTACTCACTCCTGTACTTGTTATACTGACCAATTGTGTTTCACTTATCTGACATGCAGCAATGGAAATGCTATCATGATATATTTTGGAGTGGTTTCAATGTAAAAACCAATTTTCCACACCACCTTTCATCTATCCGTAGTCATATCTTCCATTCAAATGTCTGAGTCACTACTGATGCCATCATAGTCGGAATCCGCATTAGAATCAGAATCAAAGTCTTCCACAGTTGGATTGAAGGATTGTATTTCAGAAATGATGAAATCTATTCCCCACTTGTCTTCCCTCCCAACCTTATATAGCAGTTTTGCACATTCCTCTGCAAACAGTCTATCGTCGACACTCAGCGTTTCATTCTCTGTCATGTTCTCGACCATGTATCCTCGGAAATTATAGAAAAGATGGTCAAGAGGCAAGACCTCAGACCCATTTTTGCGAGTGGCATCTGCACCATGATCTAAGAGCATCTGTAAAATCTGAGGTCTGGGACCTATCGTTACCACAATCTGATCCAACACAATGAGTGACTGCCAATCACAACACACATGTAGGGCACCATTTCCTAGGATGGGAGATTCGAATGTTATTGCCACCCTGGCCATGATGGTATGAAAATGCTGCTGTTCTGCCGACGTGATGTTGCCATTCCATAGATTATCGTCTTTTACCAACACCATGGCTAGTAGACAAGTTAAAGTGATCATGTCTCTTGACTTTTTTTCGTCGTCCATATCACAGAAAAATTCTGCCATTTTGACACACACCTCCATGGCAGACAACAGTGCATTGCGATATAAAGGCCCTTCGAGTGACACTCGACAGTGGTCCGACATTGAATCAAACATGTACCAAAAGAGTATAAGAAATTCTTCCCAATCCTCTGGCAGCCATTCAACCATACCATTCTGAAGCTCTGATAGAATTGAAATCAACGTGTTCATCTGGGTCTTTCCCAACACCTGCTTTCCATTTGGATCAACAAATGGGTCTATGTACAGATCCTGTCTATGACTCAATAACATCGAATCTTTTAAGAAGGGTGTGAATAGAGCGGTCATACAATGTGCAAGGACGGTTCCACTTTCTGTATCCATTTCTTTGTTGTCTCCTTTCCTCTTCTTTGATTACATATATAATATATTTATATAAAATGTGTCCCTTGTGATGAAAAGATTGACAATATGGAAGAGTATGACGATGCCATTTTGCGCTGTACACTGAAGGCTATCATGAAAAACGTTCAGCCATTGGGAAATGATGAGGAAGAAATCAAGCCCTTGTTAAGAGTGTTCAAATATTACACAAAATATTTAATGTTTCATTTCTTCCACACTCATACGTCCTCAGAAAACATCTTGAACCTTCTCCTGTATTGTATGGACAGGCATTTCGCATTTGGATCTCTGTCTAATGAAACCAAAAGGTCTCTTCTCACACATGCTTCTCACCTGGCCATTCCTGGTGATAGGCCATTTGATGAAGATCAACACTGCCAATTGATGTTGCTGACTCACATATTTTTGAGAAAACTACATGATGAAGTGGGGTCTTTCAAACCATCTTCTTGTCTTACCAATGATAGTGAAGAAGTCACACAAACGGAAGTCGATATGTTCTTGTGGCACAAAGAGGAATTGTCAGTCCTTCTAGAGAGGCTCTGCACAGTGTGTTCACCAAAGGAAAATAAGAACATAATCCATGTCATATGCGATGTAAAGTGTCCAACTCCCAAAAGCATTTTTAAAATTTGTGCCATTGACAACACCATGGGAATATATCATTTGCCAGGCAAGAGGGACCTTGATCTCTTGTTGGAAATGGGAGCTGATCTGAACCATAAAACTATAGATGGTAAGGATGCTCTTGAAACACTTTGTTCAAATTTGAAAAAGTTAAAATGCACTCCAGTATGGGAAGAACTTGCATCAGTCTTTGCATCTGACTTGTGTATATTTGCTCAGAGTCTAATAGATCAAAACATCTCAACTAAGGTTTCAATTGAAGATGTGTCTGAAATATTTGAAAAATAAACAAAATACAAAAACACAACTTTCATTTGTCTATATTTTCATTTCCTCAGTACGTCTCAGAATATTATCTTTGACACATTGCATTATAAAATCATTGCATTATAACATCTCAACCAAGGTTTCAATTGAAGATGTGTCTGAAATATTTGAAAAATATACAAAAAAAAACAACTTTCAACTGCCTATATTTTCATTTCCATGGTACGTCTCAGAATATTATCTTTGACACATTGCATTATAAAATCTGTGGGTTCAGTTGTGGTGATCTGATCAAGGTGCATCGCCCTTGCCAACAACTCATCGTAAGATGTGGCCACCAACTTATAACCTCCAGGAATGTCTCTCAGCACCACATCTGTGTAAAATGGTTTGTTGTTGTGATCAGACATGAGCAACATGTCAAGTGGACTGAGGTGCTCTGTAGGGCCTTCCTCTTTGTCTCTCCTCAGCGATCTCCTCATCTCCAATGAGTGTGATCTGCAAAGGTAGAGTGCAGTGGAAGGTGCATTACACACCAAGCTCTCGTGTAGCCAGTTGATGTAGGTCTCTTCAAACTCGCTCTCAAAGGGTTTCACACCTAAGCATTCACACATGCATGATTGTAAAACAGATTTGTTGTCTCTGACAATGAGAGACGAAGGAACAGAATGCCCATTCTCATCTAAATGTAAGCATAATCGTTTAATTGTATCCAACTGCATACTCCCTGCTCTGGCGCAAATGTGGTCAAACAGCCAACCGTGGCCGTGCATCGTGGCATAATGGTAAGGTGAGAGTGAATTGGCATCTAAATTATAAAATAGAGCTCTTTGTGAACTGGCATTGTCTTTGATTGTGTCGAAGATAAACCTCATGGTGTCACTCGAAACATGGTGAGAATAAGAGAAAATGTGTGAACCATCCCCAAAGAAGAGCTGGCTGTCCGTGTATAGATATTTAGCCACGAGAGTGCAGACATCAGAATCAGAGATTTTTTCCTTTCTCATCCCATGATCTTCTGCTAGAGATTCAAGTTTTTGTATGAAGTAGCTTGTTGACATAGTATCTGTACACAATGCTTAAACTAAACCAGTTAACAGTTATGTGTTACATCACAGAAACAAAGACAAGAATGAAATTTCTTTCTTTTTAAACGCATTTTTATTTTTCAAAACAAAGCCAATTTCACAATCAGGTTTCATAGTTTAATTGAAGGAGCACTATACACCAAATTCATAGCTCTCACTCGGCTGGAGATGACTTTCATCATGTCTTCATGTGATGTAGAAACTACATCTGCCACATCTGATATATCGATTTCGTCCCGCTTGTGAACCACTATCAGCTTCAGGTCAAAGTTTGTGCTGTCACTCTTCTCCACTTTGGAATCTAGTGTTTGCAATGCAGCAGTATGAATTCCCTCTCTATCAGCAAAGAGCCTCATGGTGCTTGATTTTGTACCCTTGACAGACCTCCAAGACTCTTCACTCCCATCGATGATGCTGGAAAACCGACTCACGACCAGTGGTATGGATACAGGTGTGTTTAGTCCCGAGAGTTGGATGCTCAAAATACCTACACCCTCACCTTGACCATCTCTGTGCAAGACCTTCATATGATGACACTCCTCCAGCGTGTGCATTAGGGTTCCACTCTCTGAGAGATCAAGCAGCACGAGGACTGTCGGCTTGTTTGGGAGGTATGTTCCCATTGTCTCGAATTCGACAAATATAGCTCCAACAGCATTACTGACCATCCTGGTGATGTGAAGTAGATTATTTTGTGAGATTGTGTTGCCCATGTCTTGTCTATCCCTCAAAAGAGCTCTTCTGCTTTCACTTTTTTTCACATCATCCCCCAAGGCCTTTGTCAGCTTCTCCATGTGATCCCTCTGTTTCCTATACCAAATCAATTCATTCCTGTTGTCCGAAGACAAGGCTTTGCTACTCCAGGCCCATATCTGGCGAGGATTCAGCCCTCTCAAAGAGCAGCTGTTTTTCAATCGTCTCTGACGCAAGTATGGGATCCTTTTCAGGTAAAGCGCTGCATCATAGTCGGCATCCAACCTCTTGAGGATAGTTCGCTTTGATGGATGAGCAGTGTTTCTCTTCCTCTTGTGCTTCCCTCCTACATGACTGCAATGTTCAACTGAAATATTCTCTGCTGGAAGCTGCATCTCTTGTTTCATGTTCATATCGACTGTGCTTATCTCAATGTGACAAGTGGTTGACAGATTTACTTTAGTAGTGTCAAAAGAAAAACAGATTTTACGCACAAAGTCTTTACAGATTTCACCTTCTATGTAGTAGAATGGCCCAAATATGGTAATTGTGACATGTCACCTGCGATTTCTTCTGGCCAGTCAACTAACAGCTGAATACCTGTTGATTTCATCCATTTCCTGAGCAAATCATAGACAAGAAATCTCTTATATCTCGCCTGTTTCCTGGCAAGAAATGTCATTGACATGTTCCTCTCTGTGTTCAAAGATCTTCTCGTATCGTCATGGGTGTGATTGCTACCCATTAAGCCCATTGACACAGCTGTCCATTCGAGGTCGTGTCTCCTCTCGTGTGACAGAATGTCCACTGAAGTTACAGAGAGATGTGCATTAGAAACGTCCATGTCATCAGGACACCGCCATTTAAAAGGGTGTTGCCTATTTCCTCTGAAATCTTCCAATTGGTCTGTGAGCTCCTTCACATGCATCTGTAACTGTTTGTTCTCTCT